>LNAC01001394.1:61539-193942 GCA_002007465.1 Ailurus styani | reverse complement strand
GCTGGTATTTTGATGGGGATTGCATTAAATGTGTAGATTGCTCTAGGTAGCATAGACATTTTCACAATATTTATTCTACCCATCCATGAGCATGGAATGTTTTTCCACTTCTTTGTGTCTTCCTCAATTTCTTTCATGAGTACTTTATAGTTTTCTGAATACAGATTCTTTGCCTCTTTGGTTAGGTTTATTCCTAGGTATCTTATGGTTTTGGGTGCAATTGTAAATGGGATTGACTCTTTAATTTCTCTTTCTTCTGTTTTGTTGTTGGTATATAGAAATGCAACTGATTTCTGTGCATTGATTTTATATCCTGACACTTGACTGAATTCCTGTATGAGTGCTAGCAGTTTTGGAGTGGAGTCCTTTGGGTTTTCCACATAAAGTATCATATCATCTGCAAAGAGTGAGAGTCTGACTTCTTCCTTGCCAATTTGGATGCCTTTTATTTCTTTTTGTTGTCTGATTGCTGAGGCTAGGACTTCTAGTACTATGTTAAATAGCAGTGGTGATAGTGGACAGCCCTGCCGTGTTCCTGACTTTAGGGGGAAAGCTCTCAGTTTTTTCCATTGAGAATGATATTCGCTGTGGGTTTTTCATAGATGGCTTTGATGATATCGAGGTATGTACCCTCTATGCCTACACTATGAAGAGTTTTGATTAAGAAAGGGTGCTGTACTTTGTCAAATGCTTTTTCAGCATCTATTGAAAGGATCATATGGTTTTTGTTCTTTTCAAATGTGTAATTTGAATGGTGCTGGATTATGTGTCTGTCAGCGGATGACAGCAGTGACCAGTGCCTTTTACTCCCAAAGTGATCCTGTCACAGGTCCAGCCTCCCACGTGTTCTGTACCACCACCGTCTATGATGGTGAAGACTCGTTTTCCAGTGTGAGCTCCTGGAACCTGCATTTCCCTCTCCTGGTCACGTCTGTCCTGCCGGCTTTTCTCTCAAGGACCTTTTGGCTGCATGCTCCCCATCATTCTGTTCCTCCTCACCTGGACTAAGATGTAGTTTCTGGATTTCAAAGTGTCACCTTAAGAGGCAGAAGAGGAACCAGTTAGTGTCTCCCCAGATTAGGATCCTGAGAGCAGCTATGGACCAAGCTAGAAAGAAGACCCTGGAAGTGCTGATGGGAACAGAGCCACACTCACGGTGTGAGGTGGGTCTCGGGTCTCCAACCTTCGGTGGGCCCAGCAGAAATCCAGGGGGAGGACAGGATGAAAGAGAACGTGGCTCCTCTCTCCAGCTGTCAGGCCCCTAGAAGACAGTGTGAGCCCTGGGGAAAAGGACATTTCAATACCAGAAACAGCCAGCACCTCTCTGTCCCTGTGATCCTAGGACAGTAAGCACTGTGTGCATCTGAACAGCCCTATTCAAGACTAATTTTTTAAAGATTTTATTTATTTATTAGAGAGTGAGAACGTGTGTGTACGAGAGAGAAAGTATAGGGGGTTGGGGCAGAGGGAGAGAGAGAAGCAGACTCCCTGCTGAGTAGGGAGCCAGACATGGGGCTCGATCCTAGGTCCCTAGGATCATGACCTGAGCCGAAGGCAGATGCATAACCCGCTGAGCCACCCAGGTGCCCCTCAAGACTAATTTTTAAACACCTGATCAGATCAAGCAAGTCTTCTATCCTGTGCTCCCTGTTCTGTGAAAACCTTTCCTGTAGCAGGGACAGATAAAGCCAATGAAAGTCACTTTTGTAATGTGTAAACATCAAATTGAATTTTGTTGAAACCATATCAACTACTAATGTGAGTGGTGCTTGGATGCCTATGTGATTCCACCAGTTCAAAGGCGCTAATAAAGCAGAACTCAGGATGAATGAAACACCGAGAGCACCTGTGTCCTCAGGGTCAGCAGCAGGTGGTGCACACACCTGGCTCGTGGGAGGAAGTGCTGTTTCCTCCAGCTTCTCCCAGTGTTACCTCCCCTGGGGCCCTGAGCCTCACTCTGATGGTCCCTCCGTCACGCGTGAGTGTGCTGAGTTCCCACATCAGGCTTCTTCCCCCTTTTCTGTCATCTTTTCTTTCCTTTAATAGTTCCCTTCTTTTGGGTGTGGCCCATTTTATTGAATAAGTATTTCTTCACTATCTTAATAACACTGGTACATTTATAAAAGACTAGACATTTATTATGCTTTACACTGGCATCTCTTTAACAAAATGCATACTTCAGGCCATTTCTCCAACCTGACCATATCTTTTGGTTTGCATTGTGCTTTAGTTTTGATGAGGATGTTGATTTCTGCAGGGAGGAAGGTATTCCTCAGGGAAAGACACCATAAACACTGAGTCAAGGAATCATAAGAGTAATAGGCAATTTTATAAACTAGATGGAATCTGTCTTTACAACACTGGTTCATAGTTTATTAACAAAACAGTTTTTGGTTGAAAGATTTTCAAGGTACCTCTTTTTCCTGAGTTTTATTTTGCTCCTGAATCTGAAGTTAGCAAAAAATAATATAACTATCATTTGTGTTTTGTTCATCATTCAAAAACTCGGCCATCCGTCCCCCTCCTTCTCTCCCTCTACTTCTCAACACACAGCAGACATTGTGCACAGCAGGCATCGAGGATACGAGAGTAACTGAGACAGGTTCTTGCTGTGGGACCCGTGATGAGACCCAGAGTGTAAAATAAATGTACCCGAGGGCCACAGACCCCTTGATGTGCCATCTGCATCTCAGAAGAAAGGCAGAGCAGAGGAAGGGTCTTGATGCTCTCTTATTCCCAGTCATCCCCTCACCTGACCATCCTCCAGGACCCCCTGTGTGAGGAGGGAGCTCTGTCCTCCAGGTTGCCCATGACAGAGACTAGAGCCTCCCCAGGGAGCCACCCTTTCTCAGGGCCCCCATCCCATCACTCCCCCTGCTATTTCCATCCTCTGTGTTCCTGCCTCCTGTGTCTCATGCATTGTACCAAGTCCTGTCTCCTCCACCTGCCATTTAGCATTTCCTGCTGTGGTTCCTGCACCAGCCTCCTGTCTCCTGCCTCAGTCAACCTCTCCCAGCCCCACCAGAGCGCCATGTGACATAGAAGACTTGCATTGTTCCACGGGTTCCTCAAACCACTCTAGGAAGTGAAAGCCTCATCAGCTTACTTCAGAGATGAGTAGATTGAGGTACAGGGAAGGGAATAATTTGTAGAAGAGTAAGAGGTGGAGCTATGATTTGAATCCCAGCTCAATGCTAGAGTCCACACTCACAGTTAATCCATATATAGAGTTTCAGTATTAATGGAAAGGCTGTATTGATCACATCTTCTCCTGCCCAAAAGCCTTCAGTGGTGGAAAGAATTAAAGAAGTCATGGGTCTTCAGCCAGGCAGCAAGCACCATTTTGACCTCACTTACCAGTTGTCCAACCTCCCAGTATTTTCTCCTTGTGTTCTTTTCTTAGCTTTGCTGAAGACCTTGTGCATCAAAAGCCTCAAGCATTGCTCAGCTTGCTTTCTCTATCCCTCACACTGTTGCTCGGCAGTCCTACTCTCCACTCCCAGGAGAGAAGCCCTCTCCCACCCCATCCCCACCCCCGGCTGCTGGCAGGGTGTTCTCTGATTTCCTTCGGAACTCTCCCCCAGCCTTGTCATGTGTGCTGGCTGCACTGCCCTCAGCACTGACCTGGCCTCTTTCTACCACTGGGATAGCAGCCTGAGTTATACACGGCATTATGCTATTCCCAACATTGAGCTCAGTAAGTAATGAAACACACACACACACACACACACACACACACACACACACACACACGATAGTGCAGCAGGTTCCAGGCAGAAAGACTCATATGAGTGATTGGAAACACAGCAATGTGACATGGAATCAGGGGAACTCCAAATAACTTGATTATTTTGGACTCTTGATATTGGATCTAAAAGTAGGTTAAAACATGAAAGCACAGAGTTATGAAATATAGATATGAACCAGCAGAAAATCTCTTTCTCAGCCAGCAGAAATTTAAATAAGTATTAAACTTCTGCATACCTCATTATGAGAGTTATTTCGTGGAGTTAGGGGTTTTTTTGTCACATGATTTATTCTTTTGAAAAAAAGGAAGTTCACATTTTCATTCAGGCTTATGCATAGCTTTTATGTTTCTAAGGCTAAGAAAAGTTCTCAGTAGTAATGTATTTACTCAATTAGAAGTTCAGAACCACGGAATAATAATAATGTGAGGAATATCTCCTTAGATGTTCTTCATCAAGCTTCCAGTTCTGAATCCACTGGCTTTCTGCCTCTGACTTTTACCCGCACCTAGTGGTAGTTGGATCATGGAGCTGACCTAGAACAAACGTCGTCGTCAGGGTGTTGTGCTGGTAGCTGCTTTGTTCAAGACAAAATGCAGGTAAGTAGCAGGCAGAGAAGGAGTGTTCAGAGTGACTTACTTTATGTATTATATTTTCACTGTCTGAACATTCAAGTTAGGAAAAAATTATAATTAAAAACTATTATTGGAGTTAATGCACCTAAAAAAGAAGATTTGACCTTAAAGCACAGCGGGCTCACTCGGCCAGTGGCTACAAATGAAACAGAACAGGAGTCTGGGCTCCTGCTGCCCTGGGACGGATCCAGCGCTGATGGGCTCCTGGTGGAGGAGAGGGTGTCTGGGGGCGGCTTGCTGTTGGGCCGACGGGGTCCGGGGAACTGAGGAGGCCACAAGATGGCGGCTGCCCTACTGTCTCACCGCCCCGCCCCCCTCTAATCACCTTCCACTCTCAAAAGACCGCCAAGGCCAGAGCTTCGGCGGGAAACCGAGGGCTGAACTCCATCCAATCTCCTACCAATTATGGTCATGTTCCCCTGTTCCGCCCACACCCCATAAAAACCCGTGCGCATCCTCCCCAGGTGCGACTTCCCCGACTCCCTTCTCTCGGAGTCGCGGAACCTCGCCCGAGGGCGTCTCTATTAAAAATCTCCCCTCGTGCCTATTCGTCGGGTGCTTTGTTCAATCCGCCCTTACTGGGAGGGCTACCGGGAAACCTTACACTTGCCTTCTCCTGACTTTCTTTCTCCAGCACCTACAGCACAGAGTAGATGGATAGCTGTGGAAGGAATGGATGAGAAGAGAAATAAATAAGAGTCACCAAAAATTAAAACGTTAACACTTTTCCTTGTAAAGGAATGACTTGAATTTTAATTTCATAGATATTTGGAAAATTAGCACCTTTTTGTTAGGTGTACTTTGAAAGGTTATAAAGGTGGTCTGTTTGCAGGTTTTCATGTCAGTCTAATTGTGTCGTCCTGTCCTGTGTATTCAGTAGAAGGAAGGAGGAAGCAAAATCCTCTGTCAGACAATTGGCTGAAGGTGTTAGGTGGGGTCAGACAGCTGAAGTGAACCAGTTGTTATGCTGAGGAAAAGGTAGTTTGTCACCTCCTGAGTCATGTGCTAATAAGTCTAGACATAGTAATATAATAATCTAATAAGTCTAGACAAAGACACTGAAATTGGAATCTGACACCTTCTGAAAGCAACCAACACACATGCTAGTTTGCCTGGGATAATCTGGCTAACTCCTGGGGCCCCAAGTTATTATTATTATTATTATTTTAAAGATTTTATTTATTTATTTATTTGAGAGAAGGAGAGTGAGAGAGAACATGAGAGAGGACAATGTCAGAGGGAGAAGCAGACTCCCCGTGGAGCGGGGAGCCGGATGCGGGACTTGATCCTGAGACTTCAGGATCATAACCTGAGCCCAAGGCAGTCGCTTAACCAACTGAGCCACCCAGGCGCCCAAAACAAAGAAAAAGAGTTTTTAAAAGCCTACAGCACCCGCTATTCCCAGGAGGTCTCCCATCCAAATACTAACCAGGCCCAACACTGCTTAGCTTCCAAGATCAGACAAGATCTGGCACCTTCAGGGTGGTATGGCCATAGACCCAAGTTATTATTATTAGAATTCCTTTAATGTCTGTCAAGTATTCTTGCTTAAATGACCAATATAGAGTCACCCTATATATAGTCAGTATATCTGAAACACAATTTTTCTAATTTTTAATTAAAAAAACTGAGAAGTATGGGGCGCCTGGGTGGCTCAGTGGGTTAAAGCCGCTGCCTTTGGCTCAGGTCATGATCCCAGGGTCCTGGGATCGAGGCCCACATCGGGCTCTCTGCTCAGCGGGGAGCCTGCTTCCTCCTCTCTCCTCTCTCTCTGCCTGCCTCTCTGCCTACTTGTAATCTCTCTCTCTCTGTCAAGTGAGTAAATAAAATCTTTAAAAAAAAACAAAACAAAACTGAGAAGTATGGATACATCCTAGCTGAGGATGTTACCTAACCTTGTTTTTTTTTAAAGAAGCCAGCTTTAGTGAGGTATAATTTGCATAGCATACAATTCATCCATTGTGAATGTGTGATTGCATGGTTTTTAGTAAATATATTCTTTTTAAACCAACATCACAATACAATTTTAGAATAATTTTATCATGCAAAAAATTCTTTATTTGCAGTTAATCCCTTGCCCCTACTTCCAGTCCGAGATAAACCACTGCTCAGCTTCTGTTTTGTAAATTTGCCCTTTCTGGAAAATTAATAGAAGTTAAATCATTTAATATACAATTTTTTAAATCTGACTTCTTGCAGGTGTTTGAGGGTCAATTCATGTTGTGGCATAAATAGTTTGTCCCTTTGTGTTGCTGAATACTATTCCGTTGCTCAGATGACAACATTTGTTTATTCACCAGTGGATGGACATTGGAATTGTTTTCAATTTTTGCTATTATAACTAATCCTGCTATGAACTTTGACATACATGTCTTTGTGGGGACATCTGTTTTTATTTTTCTTAGATTCCTAGGAAAGGATTTCCTGGGTCTTTGGTGAGTTTCTATTAATAATTTTTAAGTAATTGTTAAAGTGTTCTCCAAGGTTGCTGTACCATTTTACACTTTCTCCAACTCTGAATTGACTTTGCTTGTCCTTGGTCTATATGTATGTATGTATATATATGCTGGAATTGTACTCAGTCATAAAAAATAATAAGGTTTTTCTATTTGCAACAACATGGATGGACTGAGAGAGTATAATGTTAAGTGAAATATGACAGAGAAAGACAATAATCATATGATTTCAATTTTATGTGATTGTAAGAAACAAAACAAAAGAAAGAACAGAAAAAAGAAGGCAAAGAAAAAACAGCCTCTTACACAGAACAACCTGGTGGTTGCCAGAGGGGAGGTGGGTGGGAGGTGGGGAAAATAGATAATGGGGACTAAGAGCAGTCATTGTGATGAGCACTGAGTTATTCATAGAACTATTGAATTACCATATTGTACACCTGAAACTAATAAATCACTGCATGCTAATTACACTTTTTTTTTAAGAGTTTGTTTCTCCTGTTCTCCCTGACACAAGATAGGGGTTATCTTTTTGATGACAGACATTCCAGCAGGTGTGAAGTGGTGTCTCCTTGTGTTTTCCTTTGTGTGCCGTAGTGTATGTTGATGTTGAAACTATTTCATGTGCTTGTTAGTTACTTATAAAACTAATGTGTATTTTAAGCTTTTTATTTTTTTTAAGATATGTTGTTTGTCTTCTTATTGAGTTGTAGGAATTCTTTGTACATTCTAGATAGAAGTCCTTTATATGATACACAAATATTTTCTCCCAGACTGTAGTGTTTTCATTTTCTTCATGGAAGCTTTTGAAGCACATTTTTTTTTAAATTTTGATGAAGTTGGGTTTATTGAGTTTATTCTTTTATGGGTAATGTGTTTGGAGTCATATATAAGAACTCTTTGCCTTGGGCGCCTGGGTGGTTCAGTGGGTTAAAGCCTCTGCCTTTGGCTCAGGTCATGATCTCAGGGTCCTGGGATCAAGGCCCGCATCGGGCTCTCTGCTTGGCAGGGAGCCTGCTTCCTCCTCTCTCTCTAACTGTCTCTCTGCCTACTTGTGATCTGACCTCTCTCTCTCTCTCTCTCTGACAAATAAATAAATAAAATCTTAAAAAAAAAAAAAAGAACTCTTTGCCTTAATGTTGTGTCATGGAGATTCTCTCCTATGTTTTTTTCTAAGAGACTTTATAGTGTTAGCTCTTCCACTAAGTTTATGGTCCATCATGAATTAATTTTCATGTATGGAGGGGGTAAGGAACTAATTTTATTCTTCTGTCTCCAGATATCCAGTCGTAGCTGAAGCATTTGTTGAAAAGACTATCCCAACTTGCACTGAATTAACATTTGTCAAAAACCAATAACACAAGGGGTTATTTCTGGACTCTCAGTTCTCCTCCACTGTCCTATATGTTCTCTTAGCACCAGTACCACACTGGTCTTATCACTGTAACTAAATCTTCCTGAAGCTTTGAAGTCAGGTGCTGTGAGGCCTTGCTTGAAAGGCAGGCCCTGCTGTCCCCAGGACCTCATGTGTCAGTGAGGAAGCTTTCCACACCCTCTGTGTGTGCGGTCTCATCAGTCTCATCATCCAAATCAAATTTGGGTGTGCCCCTCCCCCCACTTCTTCTGCAGGGTGATGACATCAGTTATCTAACTTTTTCAAAAAATTACTTTGCCCATTTTAGATCTTTTGGGTTGCATGTCACTATTAGAAGGAGCTTGTTTATTTGTGCCCACAAAGCCTGCTATATTGAATCGTTAATGAATTTGGTAAGAATTACCATCATGACAATATTGAATCTTCTAATCCATGAACGTGGACCCTCTCCACATTTATTTAAGTATTTTTAAATTTTTCTCTGCATTGCTTTGTAATTTTCAGCATACAAGTTTTGATCTTCTTTAGCTAAATTAATTCCCAAATGTTTTATTCTTTTCGGTTCTGTTGTAAATGGAATTGTTTCCTTAATTTCCAGTTCAAGTTGTTCATGCTAATATATAGGACTACAACTGCTATTTTATATTTGGAATGTCTAATTTAGGACGATGCTAACCTTGTTCATGAATTCTACTTTTGGTTTTGTGTACATTAGAGTCGATGGAATTACCTACATGCAGGATCATGTCATCTGTGGAAAAAACATTTTTCCATTTCCTTTTCAATCTGCTAGAGAGCTTTACTTTTTTTCTAGTTGCCCTCTCTAGAACCGTTAATACCGTCTTGAATAGAAATGTTGAGAGCAGCCATCCCTATCTTGTTCCTGGTCTTTGGGGAAAAGCAGTCAGTCTTTCAACATTAAGTATGATGTCAGCTGTGGGTTTTCACAAATGCCCTTTATCAGGTTGAAGAAGTTCCCTTGTATTGAGATTGTTTCTTCTGCACTGGAATATTTTCTTAAAGCTCTCTAGTGAATAGTTCACTTCAGTGTAAAATTTTTCTATTCTAGGGGCGCCTGGGTGGCTCAGTCCTTAAGTGTCTGCCTTCCTTCAGCTCAGGTCATGACCCCAGGGTCCTGGGATCCAGCCCCGAATAAGGCTCCCAGCTCAGCAGGAAGCCTGCTTCTCCTGCTCCCACTCCCCCTGCTTGTGTTCCCTCTCTCGCTGTGCCTGTCTCTGTCAAATAAATAAAATCTTAATTTTTTTTCTATTCTAGATTCTTTTTTAAATATATGATCTGCAATTTTGGTATTCTTCATTAATTTATCTATTTGTTGAATTTTATTGTCATCCTTTCCTTTATTTCTTTAAACATGGTTTTCTATATTTTTTAACACTTTTCTAATAGCTGCTTTGAAGTCTTTGCTAAAGAAAATATCTGGGCATACTCAAGGACAGTTTCTATTGAGTTCTGGAAGGCTTTCCCTCAATAATTGTATGACTTTTCTGATTCTTTTTCTTTTTTTTTAATTGAAAAATATTTTGTTGAAAATATAGCAGTTCTGGATTGTGATTTTTTTCCCCCTGAAAGTTGCTTTCATTGCTGTTTTGGTGCTAAGAAAGTTCTTTAGACTAAATCTGTGATATTACAGCCTTCTGCACATATGGCTGCTCATGACTCTCCTGTTTTCTTTTTAAATTATTCTATTTTTCAGCCTAGCTTCCTGGAGATCACCTTGTGTCTACACAGCTTAGTGGTAGCCAACATTTCTTAAGGATTTTGCTCAAGCAACTTGATTAAGACTTCAATTCTCTGCCAAATGGTTCTTTTCTATGTGTCGGGCAGTACATTCATATTTTAGGCAATTAGCACATAGATTATATGGGCTAAAGAATAAGTTCCCCCAGTTTATACTTCTAAGTTTTTCATGGCTCCTCTGCATTTGTCGATCATCTCAAGGTTGATCAGAGGCGTTTGGCTGGCTTGGGCACTTCTGAGTCTCTGCTAAGCAGGCACACAGCTTCAGCCAAGCACATGCTTGCTGCAGCCATGACCACAGCCTCAGACCAGCAGAGCCACTGGCCTTCCTGCTTGCACACCACACAGCTTGTCGGTTCACCTTCCTGTCTCTTCTCAACTCAAATAAACTGAGCCCCTTACACTGTGTAGGTTTGCTGCCAGTCTTCATGGCCCGTCCTATCTTGCAAGAGCCTTCATGCTCATGGAACTGTGTGTTGGGAGGTGGGGGAAGAATAGGAGCCCCTCTAGGTAAAAGCACCACTGTTTTTCCTTAAATTCCGCAGCTTTTCATGCATAAAAACTTCTCAGATGGTAGCATGAATTTGAACATTTTCCAACCACTAAAATGGTTAGTTTTGTTGATGCAGTCCAGTTATATAGCTGCTTTTCCAGAGAAAGATTTGCTGACCATAGACAGAGGCCCTTGCTAATATTCACTATTAAATTATACAAAGCATACATATTATTATATTTTAATTAAATGTTTAGCTCTATTTAGGGCTCCCAAATAATTTGAAGAAGTGTCAGCTCCTTGTGGCTCAAATGCCGTTAGCTTGACAGGTGGATGGTGAGCCCAGAAACAGGAAGATGTGGTACGACCATCTTCCTCAGACTCGTTTCCAAGTGAGAAGGCATTTAATCTGTCCCAGTGTCTCTAGAGCGGTTCTATAGATTGTAAAGTGAAGCCTTCCAACAGCCATACCTTATCTATATATTTTACCACAAACTTTCCCTGAACTATGTAACATTTATGAGATTAAGATGTGGGTTACAGTCTTTCTTAATATTCTCTGCTATTCATTCTCCTGTACCAGATTGGTTTGGGGCTATAATGCAGGCACACATTTTTAGGAGAAAAAAAATGTCCTATTTTAAGGGTATTATCTGACAAGAGGAAAACAACTGTGAGGTAGTCTGCTTCTTTTGTGTGTGAATAGGCTTTATCCCTCACCTGCTACCTAGGTCTTCCCTCCAACACTTTTTTATTTCCCTTCCCTGATTGTGAGGGTAACACGTGCTTTTCCTAAAAATGTGCATAGAACAATAACAAGAGACCTGTCCTTCAAACTCTTCACCACATCAGTGTTAATAGTTTAGTTTGTCTCTTGCTAGTTTCTGTTTATAATTTCACATTATTGTGGTTATTCTGCTGATATTTATACACTGTTTTTAAAATTATAATATAAAAAGTGTGAAGTAGTTTGTTGTAGAAATTTTGGAATATCCAGAAATAATTTAAGACACCTGGTTATTTTCTTAAGAGTCTTTCTGATTTGCACATATGTATTTAGGTCTTTATTTATATAAGTATGATCCTATGGGATGTACAGTTTTTTCATTACATATTTAATTCTTCTTTATAGCATGAGCATTTTCCATGCTGCTATTGACTATATAAATATAATTTTAAGTGGATGCAAAATATTTCTTGGCAATATCATAATTAAGTTTTGTTTCCCCCAAGAACTAAACAGATTGGGTCCCAGGACTGGGCACAATCTCTGTTCCATGCTTGGGTGGGGTGTGGGTGTGGACACTTGCTCTTTGTGCTCACCTTACTGAGCAGCCCTCCTCTGCTCCACCCCCAGCACACTTACCTGATGTGCATGTCTTCTACTGAGCCTTGCTCAGCCTGGCTCTACAGTCACTTCTCCCTGTAGGGGACTGAGATGACTCAGTCTATGACATTCAGTGACACAGTTGAACTCAGAGCCTCCATGTGTCTGTGTTCTTGTGAGGAAGGAAGCACCTGCTATTGTGACTTCTACAGTCTACCAGTGCTAGTAGCCTCATGGGCACAGGTCTCATGTCACCCTGCCTACACTGACAAAATGAGACCAAAAGTCTGAGCCTCAGTAAATCATCTGCCATGGAAAAGCACAGATCCTGGTGGAATGTTGGGAATCACTTAGTGCTACAAGTCTGTGTGCTGTTTCCTTCAGAACAGTGTCATCAGATGGATTGAGAGAGCAGAGTCTCAACAGTCCTGGTCATACGATCCCAACTCACATAGCAGTTACTGGAATAAACTTGGTATAAAATAGGCGGACCTCTCACCCACAGCCTAACAGTATATTTGACAGCAGGAGCATGCATGTGCAGATGGATATGTTCTTTCCATTATCTGTGGCCTTTCAGAAGTGAGCTAGCTGCCTGTGGTTTAACCGTCTTTATTTCACCTTACAACACCCGAGCCAAGGCTTGCAGAGCCCCAACCAGCAGAGGCCGGTTTGACTTTGAGCATTTTCCACGAATCAGTTTGACATTTGACAGAGCATATGGGCAAAAAACAAGCCTGAGAAAATAGAACACCATCACCACACCAGCGCCCTCCTGCCACCCACACTGTCTCCTGCACCGCCACCCTCCCCCTCACCTCCCAGTCCAGGGCAGCCCAGGTCCAGCTGGGGAAGGAAGGTGCTAAGGAGTTAGAAGCCACAGAAGACACTGCCTAGGAGCCCCAGCAGTGACGTCAGTCCACAGAGCTGTAGGTCATTTGTTAGTTTCCCCTCTGTGCCTCCATACTTTCCACATGCACAAGCAATTCCAGATCTCTAAGTAGAGGCCCAGGCATACGTCCTAAGAGGTCTGAACAAATTTTTGAGAATCAAGGACTAGATCAAAATTAAATTTCCTGTTTCTTGTATCTGGTGGGTCTTACATTGTTTCCATATGGAAACCTCTATTTGGTGTCCAAAAGCAGCTGTTTCACAGAAACTGAGGCTGATTTTAAATAAACAAAAAATTCATCCCAATTTTAAATGAGACATTATTTGATTTCTAATATATAGAAGTTACTACTTAAATGCATTCATTAGTGAAAATAGAAAAGTATACAATTACTAATTTTTTCAAAAACTTACCAGACACTGAACATTTAATTTTAAACCCATGTTTGCAAAAATACACACACACATATTATATATATATGCATATATACATATATATATGTATATATAATGTCAGAGTGTCATACTTGTTAATGTGTATGTCTGTGTGGGTATGTTATCTATTATTTTAAAGTAGAGCTGCCAACAGTAGATGCTAATCCTTTTGAGAACTTGCATGTACTCAGAAAAATTACCTCATCTCAACCACACAACCGCAGGAGACAGGACACACTGTAACTCCATTTTACAGATGAGAAAATTATGTCACAGAAAGTTCAAGTAGCTAGAGACTCAAGATTTAAATCCAGGCACTTAGGGTTCAGAGTCCAAGCACTTAACCCCTCCCCCACCCTACATTTCCAGTGTTGGTGCTGGTCTCATGGGGTTCTTGTGAGATCAGGAACATGGGGTAGTTCTGAGAGCACCTGCCAGTCATTTGGCATGTTATACTGTCACCACCAGAATGTCTTCAACCAAATGAGTGAATCTGCTGACCTTTGAAGGAGAAACACCTGGGCACCTTCACTGGCTGTGGCTCCACTAGGATCAGTGCCCCAAAGAAGGCTTCATAAGTACTGTCTCAGGGCAAGAATTAGAAATGTCAAATTGACCATTATTACAAGCGATGCTGAATTGGAAGGGTCGGTTGTCATGCTGTCCTTTACATTGGACTCTCAGTTAGATTGTACCAAATGAAAGTACACAGAGGCCAAAGCAGACTTTTGGTTGTTCTATTGTGTCTATTATGAAAAACAGTACAAAATTTAGGTGGCAAGGATTCCAGCTATGTAGAATAAAAGACTTCCAGGCAGTTATCTGGTTAAAGAGCTCTGGGGAACATGACTAGAAGCTGCATGCTGGCTGTGCTCAGAGGCATGGGGACAGGGTGTCTGAGGAGCTGGTGGACATTACGGAGAGAGCAGTGCTGAAGCCCCTGTGGATGGCCCCTGGCTCCACCCCTGAGTCATGGCTGAATTTGGTCTTGCTGCAGACTGAAATGTTCTGTTTTCCCAGGGGTTTGTAAACGTGTTCTTGAATAATGAGACAGTAGAAAAAGACACATGTGAACTGAAATAACCCAATCTCAGAAAGAAAGCCCCACTAGATCTTCGGCAGACACTTTTAGAGACAATAGCCAATGGGAAGAGGTGAAACATTGTGCTACCATGTGTTAGGAACTCTTCCCATTGCCATAGAGTGCTGGTCTCCCAAGCAGAGGGAGAGTGATGATGGCAGAGTAGACCAAGGTCTTGAGGAGGAGGAGGAGGAGGAGGTAGGTGTAGTAGGCAGAGGTGTTCTTGAGCTGCAACTGCAGAGTGTCTAAAAGAAGTTACTTATTAGTTTCAACTGTTCTTTTAAAAGACTAGGACTTATTAATGGGAGGGATCACTCTGTACATTTCTGGTACCTAGGTTGAAGTGACATACTTGCACCAATACAACCTAACAGTAAACATCTACACCAGCACCAGCACCAGCACCACCAAGAGAACTCAGAATCCAGCTTGCGGGTCACGTCAGTCAGCAACATCTATGAAATTCACTTAGAACATTCCAAAGTGTTAAAAAGTAAGGTCATATTTTTTAATGAATTTAATGAATCCAGTGGAGGGGGATGGTGATAAATAGCTTTTAGTATTTCTTCACCTCAACCATGTATCTAGATAAGACTATGAGTCAATAATCATTAACCACAAACTAAACACGACTTATTTTGAGAGCTTTGCATAAAAAGCTTTACTTTTATTTAATTTTCCAATAAGCTATGAGATTATTATTTTTATTCACATTTTATAAATGAACTGTGGACAGAGAGAGAGAGACATGATTTGCCTAACTAGTTAGTACCAGAATGCAGATTTCAAACCCAGTGACATGGCTTTTAAGATCACATTCTCAGCTACTCCATAATTCTGCATCTCCACTTGCAAGAAAAGACATTAAATGACTAAGCATAAATATAAAGGTGAATTGCTGATTTAAAAGCATCTTAGCCATTACATGTTGTGCATTCAATGAGATCCCTAGGAATGGTACAATTCATGGAAATTTTGTGGTGTTCACAGTGGGGTGGGTGAGAGGTTTTTGTTAAGAGAGCATTATACAAAATGCAAGAGAGTGTTTATCAAAATTCTGTGAAACTTTAGGAGGTCACTGCTTCCTTACCTGTCTTTCTTGAAAATCTCTCATTGTAGCTTTGAAGTTATAGGAAAAGAGCATTTATTAGCCTTTGAAGCTTTGTAGGAAATACATGATGTCAAGAAATAATTATTGACAACAATGGTGTGCTAGACTGGCTGTTCAGTGATGCACAAGACCAAATCTGTTCCTGTAGAAATTTCCCTTACATGCCTTATCTCCAGTTAGTCAGAACTCCAGAATCATTCGTCCTTGGTGTGGAAAGGGAACTTGAGTGGTGCTGTGCTCATAACTCCTTACTTTGGTGAGGTAATATGATATTTAAGGTCCAGAGTCCCCTTGATATTGGACATGGAGGGTAAATCAGCAGGAGCCAATGTTCTTCATCACATTATATGTACATATGTGAGAAGAAAGGGCCAGAAAGTCATAATGCGTCGCTTAAATGAGATACCCTCTGCTAGACCTTTCACATACGTGACCTTAGGTCTTCAATAACTGAGTTAGGTGTTACTCATGTTATTCCTGGTTGACTCGGATAATGTAAGTAAAGTACCCATATTCATGCAGCTAATAATTAAAAGATTGAAATTAGAGTCCAGCCTGTGGCACCTGAAGCCTTGCACTCACAACTCACCTCATGTGTGCACTGTCTCAGGGCCGTGGCTTTGGGGTTTAGAGGAAGAATATAAACTGAGTAAGTGTGTGAACTCTTGACTCAGAAGTCTGGGTTAAAGCCCCAGATCTCACTGTATGACATGGTGCAAGAGCCTTTATTTTAGCTCATTGCCCTTATGTGTAAGATGGGGATAAAATCCGCCACAGTGAGTTTTAAGAGAAATAAGCAAAATGCCCTCAGAGTGCAGCGCAATGCCTTGTATACGAGCTCTGAGTGTCTGTTCATGTTATTAACCACCAGCAAGAACAAAGACTTAAAAATATCTAGAAGCAACTTGATATTGTGTTTTCCTCAGTCAGTAGAAACAAAGGCCACAGAAGTGAATGGAGTCCATTGTTGAAAGAATTCAGAGCATGTCACTGCACCCTAATTTATAGTCCTCTCACACCCAAACCAGCAGTTACTGTGTGAACATGACTCCTGAGAGATGATGAACAGACTTAAAATATGACTCAGTCTATTCTGAAGGTCCAGCCATTCTGAGGTCTCCCCTGAAGCCAGGGGAGTTCAATGGTTACACTGGTGAGGAGGGAAAAATGTTACAGCATAACATAAAAGCAAATATAGACAAAAACTTACCATTTTCACCGTTAAGAGAAGGTTTGGGGAGTTAACAGCAGTGAACTCTAAAAGAAATGAGAGCAAGTATTATTCAATTGTTTATATCCATTATTTGACGTGTGTCTGTGTTGTGGATAGATGGATACATAGATGATAGATAGATACAATTTGTCAACAGAGAGCAGAGAACCATTACAAATATGGGCCCCACAATTCTGGAAATGGTTGGTCTGATTCATGTAATTCAGTAGATCAATTCATATATTGTATTTCTGCACATGTTGACTTTTATGAATGATGCATTTTTTTCTTTCCTCACAACTATAGGTAACTATCTTGTTTTCTTTTGTGCTCATAGCTCCCAGCACAGAGCCTGCTGCACAGTAGGTGTTCTATAAATACTTGTTGAAAAGAAAAAATAACCAAAAACAGTGCCTGCTGTACAGTCCTCAGCACCCACTGCTGACATGAATTCTTCCTACTCTAGAATCCACAGCAGAATCTTACTTGTTGGAAGGAGTCTTGTTTAGGTAAATTCTCCATTTATTTTTTATTTTTTATTTTTTTAGTGACCCAAGATTCATTGTTTATGCACCACACCCAGTGCTCCATGCAATACGTGCCTTCCTTAATACCTACCACCAGGCTCACCAATCGCCCCCTCCCCCCTCCCCTCCATAACCCTCAGTTTGTTTCTCAGAGTCCACAGTCTCTCATGGCAAATTCCCCATTTAAGCAAAAGAAAACAGCCCTACCTTTCCAAATCATGCATGTTCCCAGTATCCCCAACTCCTGCACGTGATTTGCTGGAGTGGTACTGTTTGTGATCATGACAACAATGATAAGTAAAGAAAGCCAATATTTGTTGAATGATTTTTAATGTGCTAGGCACTATGTGAGAGGTTCTCTAGCATTTTCTCATCTGATTCCCCAATAACACTAACAGTTGTATTTTGGAAGATTCCAAATTACAAAAGCAGAAATAAGGTTTTGAGAGTCTCAGAAACTTGTCCAGAGTCATACCCATGACTGGCAGAGACAGCAATCAAAAGGCCATTGTGGGGGTTTCGATGAGCTACAGCATGTGGAAAGTACTTTGTGAAATGATCCATAGAAATAAAACATAACTCCACCCTTGTGGACTCTCAGACATCATCCCTTCTGGATATCTTAATTACTCTTAGCAAGTGACCTTTTTAATATAGAAGCTCAGCATTTCAGTGCACTTCTTTGCAGGGATAGAATGATAGGCCACATTTATAGTTGCCGAATATATAAAACCTGAGGTGACAGTAGTATTTATCAACAGTGTTAAAAAAAAACCTTAATATACCTACAAAACCAAAATTCCTCAAAAAGGTCATTGACCAATGGATGCAGGAAGAGAATGTTGCAAGATCATTTTGGTTTATCCTCTTTTTCCTAGATGTATCCTTGTTCACACAGACATGGTTCTGGTGTGCAATTTTAGGCAAGCCACACAATCTTATTTTGGTGTAGTCTAAAAAATTGGTTTGACCTGATGTTTATAGCAACAATATCCACAATAGCCAAACTATAGTAAGAGCCCAGATGTCCATCAACAGATGAATGGACAAAGAAGATGTGGCATATATATATATATATATATATATATATATATATGTATGTATATATACATATATATATACATACACACACAATGGAATACTATTCAGTCATCAAAAAATGAAATCTTGCCATTTGCAATGATGTTAATGGAACTAGAGGGCATTATGCTAAGAAAAATAAGTCAATCAGAGAAAGGCAATTATCGTATGTTCTCACTTATATGTGAAATTTAAGAAACAAAACAGAGGATCATAGGGGAAGAGAGGAAAAAATAAAACAAGATGAAATCAGAAAGGGAGACAAAGCATAGGAGACTCTTAATCATAGAAACCAAACTGAGGGTTACTGGAGGGGGGGGTGAGGGGATGGGGTAACAGGGTGATGGACATTAAGGAGGGCATATGATGTAATGAGCATTAGGAATTATATAAGACTGATGAATCACTAACCTCTGCCTCTGAAACTAAGAATACATTATATTAGTTAATTGAATTTAAATAAAAATTTTAAATAAATAAATTTTAATAATAAATAAATAAAAATTAAAAAATGAGTTTGAGGTATAGCCTTCAGGGAAGTCCCAAGAAGGAAAATGTTAGTATAATGTTAAATGTTAACAGATCCTTAAGAGCTGACTTTGAAATGCTTTATTGTCTCTTTCTTTTCCATACAGTGACTTTATTCATCAACTTGTGGACCTGAAACTAATATAACACTGTATGTTAACTAATTGGAAGTAAAATTAAAAATCTTTAAAAAGATAAATAAAAATCTCTTATCATCATGCATTGATTGCTATAAGGACTGTAAGGTAACATTTGTGTAAATGTTCTATTTTATAGAACACTTATAATGTAAATGTTAATAACATAATAATATTTTATTTGTGTCCTAGGTGCCCTTTCTCACTCAAGGTTAGTCAAAAACGTGGACAAGATGAGTTTTATCTCTCTTTCAAAATCACTTCATTGTTTTGAACTTTTATGTATATATACATATACATATATATATAAGCTTTTATCAAAAACAAAACAGCAACCACAAAACTTCTAAGAATCAGCACTAGAAATCTGCTGTAGATTTGCATTAACAGAAATGCCCTCATTAGCTTTGTAGCTATCAGAATACCTTGGGAGACATTCCCTTCAGAAGTAAGTGCCAAAACAAACAAAACAAAACAAACAAACAAACAAAACAGAATGAAGTGCCAAGCAAAACACATCATCAACAGAAACTTCTCCCTTACCATAATCATCACCATAGAACTTATTATATGATTTATTTTTCTCTGTTCACTAGGAAAATCAAAACTTAAAAGAGTACTTCAACCACAACAAGAAAAGAGGATACTTCAGCCCAGTGGTTACATTAAGATTATGCTTTAATCATGTACTTTCTTTCTGGTTGTTAGTTGTAGAAATAAAAATTTAAGGCTGTCTGTGTGATCTTACTTTATTAAGTTTTAAGAAAAGATATACATAATACAAAAAATATTGGAAGAAATTCATCCATGTTATGTTTTCAACAGCAAGCTCTGTCTCTGACATCATTTCATTTGCTCTTCATCACAGTCCAGTTGAAAACAATGGATAATGCTTGACCCTAATTTAATCACTGCACAAATTAAGAATCTGTGAAATAACAAAAATTCATCTGAGTAAATTCTAAAGATCTAATTGACTGTATTAATTGATCTATTCATGAATGGGCAGCATCTTATCCAGCAAGTAGAGGAGAGCTCCGAAGGACTATAGGTAAGAGGTTTTTCAAGAGAGAGAGGGAGTGAAAAAAATTATTAACAAAGAATTTATTGGTTTAGGCAAAGTCACCCTCCTAAGGGGAGCAGAGGGGGTCAATCAGTAAACTTCCTAGTGCTGATGTGGAAATTCCCATGTCCACTGGTTACAAGTTATAGTTCTAGGTGTTGAAATTGCAGGTGGTAGGTATGAAGACGTGGTTTACTGATTTTTGCCCTTAAGCTAAGTGAGTACAATTTGAGCCTATGGTTTTCCTTTTTAACAACACTGCCTTTTGATCAGACTCTGCTTAACTGAGACCTGGGATCAAAATTGAAGGCATTGACACCACTCTCAGCAACTGCTCTGAAATTCTCACAGTTTTTGTTGTTCCCTTGGGTGATATTCACAAGTTTGACCTTTTTGCTTAACTCTTGCAATGTTCACCATTTCAGTGTTGAACAATGTTGAAATGTTACCATTTCAGCTTTACATTTTTGAGTCTGTCATTCTGTTCTCTTCATTCACTTTTCTGACATTTTAGTCTTAGATCATTTTATGCAGGTGAGAACTCTGAACTTCCATTTAAAGCTTTTGTGACAGCATAACTCACCAGGTAGATTATTATGATTATTATAAGTAGGATAAATCTCCATATTTGGAGTACTATTTGATGCCATGGTCCCCAAGAATCAAAGCATTTAAAATCAAATAAGTAAGAAAGACCCTCCAGAAGGAGTTACTTTTTCAAGCCAAATGGCTTACACCGTGATCTGATGTTATTTTTAACTTCCCCAGAAACATTAATCCTGGTATAGCACAAGGTGTTGGCTATAGTATAGACCCAGTTTGCTCAGGTAAGAGATAAGAAAGGGCTATCTTATTTCCAAGAACTACTTTGGCCAAAGTCTATGAATTTTTGCTGGGCACCCATTTCTTTAGCAAGGGATTCTACAATTTTAAGAATGACAGAGAAGGTCTTGATCATACCTCATTTATATTTACCCCTAAGCAGGGAAGTAGCATCCTGCTAAGGCAGTGAATCCTGGAGCATGAAAACTTCCTGGTAGGTCCCTTTAAATCAAAATGTAAATTTAGGGGAGTCAACTAATGAGAGGTCCCATTTAGCTGGAGAAATGTTTGGAACATGGTTAGATTTTCCAGTAGCCTAAATTCCAGATGTTATGCCCCTTGGCTTTGACCTGGGAGATACAGATGATACCAACAGGATCCTCTTTATTGTGATCTAGAAAGGCTTCTTATACCTTATGGTGATTACAGCCTTACGCATCAGACATGGGAGACTTACAATAACTGGTCAGACTAGCAGGCTGCACAAAGGATCAGCAGAAGGTTGTACACTGAGACAATTCCAGGAAGTTCGCAAGGTTTTCCTAAAGATTCCTAAGATTTTCCCTGTGAAGTAGGAGCCCTGGTCACTGGAGATCACAGAAGGTGTGCCCCAAGGGGAAACCCATTTTTAACAATATCTTTGCCATAATAAGAACATCAGCCTCTTGTTAGGGAAAGCCTTAAACCCATCCAGAAAATATGCACACAATGACAAGGGCATATGACAACCCGCACTAAGTGGCAGTGGAATGAAGTCCAGCTGCAAGGTGTTCAAAGGGTCCAGAGGGAGAAGGCATGAAGCCTCTGGAGAAAAAAATAATTTTGCCAAAGTTATGGATCTGATTGATGTTAAGCATTTTGTACTATTATAGAAGTTCCCATTGATGTCTGTTTGTAATTCGAATCACCATAAATGCCCTATGGTGGGTGAGGGAATGAAAAAAAAAAATCCAAAAAAATGGGGTTTACCAGGAAGCTGGGAAGAACCAAGAGGCTCTTCTTTAAAACAAGGCCATTGTTAATCGACCTTAATTTCCCTGATTCAGAAACAGACTGGTGCCATGTTACCAGGGCATCAGGATAGCCAAAGTTTGGCATTGAGGGACCATTTTTTGTAGAACCAGAATGGACTTTATCTAGATGTGTCACAATCTTACAAGCATGGTATCAAGAAAACTTAGTATGAAGTTTTCTTTGCCATTGACATACAAAATAAGCCAAACTAATTTAACAAAACCTTTGGAATATTTCAAAGACTTAAGCAGACCAAAACTCTAAAGAATACAAAAAAAACCAAATAACAACAACAACAAAAAACCCAGACCATTTGTCCTTTTGGCAGAGAGAAGAACAAATTCTAATGCTGTACCAGGTTACTTTTGATATGAAAATTATTTATTACAATCTTAGGCAGTCTTGACCACACATAATATTCCTTTCCTAAGATCCCCTTTGTACAAACCTCTACAGCTTTCTTTTATACACTCAGATTTTGTCTGGAGTTAATCCTCTTTGTTTGTTTGTTTTTTAATATTTTATTTATTTATTTGAGAGAGAGAGCACAGAGGGAGAGGGAGAAGCAGACTCCCCACCAAGAAGGGAGCATGATGCAGGGCTCAATCCCAGGACCCTGAGATCATGACCTGAGCTGAATGCAGACACTTAACCAACCGAACCACCCTGACACCTGAGTTTTCCCTCTGTGGATGACCAGTCTTCCTTAGGACAAAACCCTACTTTTCCCCTCAAAAAATATATTTCCATTCCTCATACATTTACTTACTAAATACACACATCTTTCCTTACATTCTGGGTTGTTCCCCGTATTATTTCCAGTAGTCTGCTTAATATATACTAGAATTCTTAACCCTTAGAAACCTTCACTTTTAAAGAAAGCTAGTAAGCAATCAGTTGTGAACTGTTAACCAACATTCATTAGATTGGAAAAGTTATGAATACAACTTTCTTAATTTCTAGAAATGTGTGCTTCTTCCTAAAACAATCTTTCAGTAAAGCACAAAATATGTTTATGACCAGGTCCACATTTATCTTCAGTTTCTCTGCAATAAGGAAACCAAAAGTAGATAAGCCTGTTTTAGTTCATTAACACTTTAGAATCTATGTTGCTTGGATATTTAATGAATATAACTTAATTTAGCAGGTGACCTATCTCAGCAAAACCTTAAGGTTTTAAGTTCCCCAAAGCATCTGGGAGACTATTTAAAACTTTAACTAAAATTTTATATATTTTTTTACATCTCTTCAATGTATTTGTTCCTAACAGTTCAGCTGAGATCACCCGTAAAAATTTAATGAGACATGGGGAGGGATGAGTGAAATAGGTGATGGGGATTAAGAAGGGTACTTGTCCTGATGTGCACAGGTGATGTATGGAAGTGTTGAATCATTGTACTGTGCACATGAAACTAATATAATGCAGTGTGTTAATTAACTGGAATTAAAATAATTTTTTAAAAACCTTATGAAACATCAAAGTCCATAATTCTCCAAAGCTATTTCCTGTAACATTTTGTAACAGAGATCACATCTATTTACTGGACTTTTAGTAAACACAGGCACCTGAAATCACTAATTTTAGTGCTGTAAAGCAATAAAGATATGCTTACTTAAACCCACAACCAAATATTTGCTCAGATCATGTGAAGTTGAAATACATGTGGGTCAGTTACTCTGGGCAAATATACCAGCTCAACAGGGCTCCTGACAAACCTGCTAGCTGAAATTACCACTGGCATAACACTCTGCAAGCCCAAGCTGACCTGCCCTATAAAGCAAAGTCAATTAGATTAGGAGTTCAAACAAGTATGGAACTTAGAACCAAGAAGAACTCACCCACAGCCCTTGAAACAGACAAGAAAGATTGTGAACTCAAAGGGCTCACAGTCACCACCTCTCTGTTTTGCCTTATCTTTGAACGCCCCTGGATGTCCACTTTCAATTCCAGTGCTGCCATTAAAACTGTTAAAGAACAAAAATTCAACCAGATAAATGTTAAAGATCTAATGGCTCTATTAATGGATCGATTTCGGACTTAGGCGGCATTCCATCTAGCATGTAGAGGGGAGCTCCAAATGACTACAGGAATGGAAAAGTTTTTACAATAGAAAGTGAGTGGGGAAGAAAGGAAATTCTTAGCAAAGAATCCGTTGTTTTAGGCAAGATCACCCTCTCAAGGGGAACAGAGGGATCAACCAGGAAACTTCCTGGTGCTGACCAAGAAATTCCCATGTTAACTGGTTAAAAGTTACTCCTCTTTAATGGGAGTTGAAATTGTATTTGGGTTAGGTATTAAGTCTCAGTTTTAGTGACTCAGGGCCTTAAGCTAAATGCTGCCATTTTGAGTCTGTGGGACTTTTATTTTTCAACACTCCCAGAAGACCAATACTTACTTCAGAAATTCAGACTTGTGTAGATAAATGTCTTCACATGTCTTGTTATGTGTCCCCCACCTCCAGTGCTTAAAAAGTGCTTCTTTTTTTTTATTTTATTTTTTAAGAGATCCAAGATTCATTGCTTATGCACCACACCCAGTGCTCCATGCAATACATGCCCTCCTTAATACCCACCACCAGACTCACCCATTCCCCTCTCACTCCCCTCCATAACCCTCAGTTTGTTTCTCCGAGTCCACAGTCTCTCATGGTTCATCTCCCCTTCCGATATACCCCAGTTCACTTTTCCTTTTCTTCTCCTAGAATCCTCCATTTTACTCCTTATGTTCCACAAGTAAGTGAAACCATATGATAATTGACTTTCTTTGCTTGACTTATTTCACTCAGCATAATCTCCTCCAGACCCATCCATGTTGACACAAATGTTGAGTATTCATCCTTTCTGATGGCTGAGTAACATTCCATTATATATATGGACCACATCTTTATCCATTCGTCTGTTGAAGGGCATCTTGGCTCTTCCCACCATTGGGCGATTATGGACATTGCTGCTATGAACATTGGGGTACATATGGCCCTGCAAAAAGTGCTTCTAAACGATAGGAAAAAGTACAAACTTGTTCCTTCTTATGGGCCTTCTGGGTCTTGGTCTGTGATGTTTATGCCAGGACTCGACTGAATCTAGTGAGTTACTGGATCACAGCAGTCTGGCCAGGGCACATTCTGCCATCTGCCCACACTGTCTAAATGTGACCAGCATCAACACCAATGAGGTTAATTTGGGACCAATACCTGAATCACAAGTGACCCTGAGTGATTAGGAAAAGTATATTCTCTCTGCTGTAGTGATCCTCCTTGGAGAAATAGTTCATCTGGCATCCCTCCTAGGCCTGGCACATACTAGGACTACAATAATTTTGCTGAGCAGCTTTACCAATGGTAAGAAATACATTCATTGTGTAGAATGGAAGAATATAAACTTTAGCCATACCCAATCTATACTTACCAAATTTCAGCTTATGGTGGTATATAAAGTTCAAATCTGAAAAACTTAGGACCATACTAAAACCTCAGTATCCAAACTAGTATTTTTGGTTGAGCTGCAATCCGGGTCCATCAAATGAACAGCATTTTTTTCCTCTATAACTCATTGTTTATGGTTCATACTTTGAGTAGACCACACTGAAGTGAGAAGGACTTTGACTGCTGTGTAGAACATTCCTGAAAGATGTAAAATTGTTCTTATTTCCTGATCAAGTAAGATCATCAAGAGTAGACTCTCTTTTTGAGCTTTATTATGTGTGAGGTTGCTAGGTGCTTTCATGAGTATTGTTTCATTTAATTCATGAAATGATTATAAAAAAATCACTGTGATACTAATATTTTGGATGATAAAACTGAGGTGAGAACGTCTCAGTGAATTTGTCTTTTCCTTTTTTTCTTTATGTTCCATAGCTCATTCTATTTTAATTCTCTAGGGAAATAGCGCATTGATGCTATCATTAAAGGTAACAACATTAAAAAAAATTCTAATTTCTTGTTTCCATTGAAACTTGACAGAAAAGGTAGGGTTTTTCTCTTTGAAACAAAGAGTTCTGGGAGGTAATGTATTCATGATTATATGCACATACCTTTGTTTATTGAAGGAAAAAGAATCTCTTGATCAACCCTTCCTTTATTTTTATCATGTTTGTGTTCTTTATCCACTGATGCTCTAGTCAAGGTCAGCCAGCTGAATTTCATATGCGTGTCATTAGTCCTCTTGGTGTCTCCCTGCTGGGATTTCAGAGTTGTTTTGCCATCCTTTTCTTCCCAATCTATCTTGATAACATCAGGGAAAAAAATCTTCAAAAAGACAAAGATATGTTCCAGCCATGTGGAGTCTTCTTTCAGCACTGAAGGAAGAAAAATTGTGGGCTTGGGGGGGACTGTCTTTATCAGGAATTTTATCTGTTGGAGAAAATGGATAACAATTAAAACATTATTAGAGAAACACGAACATTGTGTGGTTTGGAATCCACAGCACATAATAAAGTTGCCATAAAATTAGTGTTTACCATGGTCTTTCATCCACAGTGGGTTATGAGGTACTGATTGTTCTTAGTTTCTATGGGAAAGGAAGTTCTAGAGGTTATGTAACTTCACCAAAGTCACAGCTATTAAGTGGAAGAATCTGGATTAATGTGTGGAATGTTTTTAAACAGTAAGTACACAGTTGTTTGAATGGGAATCTATTTTCATGCATACTAGACAATCTATCAAGTTGATCTTTAAGTTTCAAATTGGATCCCATGCCTCCTTCTGAGTACTGGAGTTCTTTTTGATATCTGGTATTCTTTGTCAAGGATTTTATTTATTTATTTGAGAGAGGAGAGTAGGAGCAGGAGGAAGGGCAGGTGGAGAGGAGACTCCTCCCTGACTGGGGACCCTGATGAAGATCTCAATTCCAGGACCCTGAGATCATGACCTGAGCCAAAGTTAGACACTTAACTGAGCTGCTCAGACACTCCAGTCTGGTTTTAGAGAATGTCTTGTTCTCACAACTGAACCACTCCAGGATTCTGAGAATGGTAATGTTTAAAGCTGTACCCCCAAATTAGTTACAATGCCTTGAATTTAGAAACAAAATGACAATATCCAAAATTTCTATTTAAAAATTTTATTGATTATTTTTAGAGATTCTCTTATATAACGTGTCAAGAAATACATTGGTCAGAATTTTGTTCTGCTTCAGGAAATGTTAACTAGAAGCAAATTTTGTATTGGAATTTCATTTGAATTTGAAGCATGACTAGGAAGACACCACATTTTGACTCTTAACATCCCCCTCCAAATGTGAATCTGCCCAACTAGACAGATGAATTTTTGTAGTACTCCACAATTTTCTTTGATTACAATGGCTGAATAAAATTATATATCACTGGTATAGTGTTAACAGTAATGGTTCCAGAGTTCCTTGCAGAAATAGATCAAATATATAACAAACATCATGGTTTTCAAGGGTATGTCACTTGAATGCTGGGATGGTACTTGACTATATATTTAATGTTAATTTAATGTTTGAACTTATAAATACTAGAACACTTTACAACTTGATTTCCAACTGAAACACAAATGTGTTATTCATTTCCTGTTGGGCTAGTTTGGATTAAGTATGATAATTTCACGGGCAATTTCCTAAGAAGAGAAGAACTAGATTTCTCCTTCTAAAGGAAAAAGGATAACATTTTTGAGAATTTCTTCCAGTGCTGCACAGCTCCTGATTTTTTAAAAAGATTTTATTTATTTATTTGAGAGAGAGAATAAGAGAGGGAGAGAGAGAGAGCATGAGAGAGGGGAGGGTCAGAGGGAGAAGCAGACTCCCTGCTGAGGAGGGAGCCAGATTCGGGACTTGATCCTGAGACTCCAGGATCATGACCTGAGTGGAAGGCAGTTGCTTAATCAACTGAACCACCCAGGCACCCCTCAAAGCTCCTGATTTTTGTACTAAACTAGTAAGGTTTTTTTTTTATTCATGCTGTAAATAGAGTTAGATCATAATGTGGTTATTGTAACTTCGTACATCTTTTTTGTACTGCAAATAGCATTTTATTGATTATGTTAGTAAGACATTATATTTCTCAAACCATACACTTTGTTTTTAATTTTTAAAAATGTGTTATATAAAGCAAGACATTTTTTCAAAGCATATAATATTTACACAATTTTTTCCTCTAGTCAATAAAGAGTCTAGTTTTCATCTTAGGAAGTTTGGCTTTCTTATAGGAATACTTCTGGTTCATCATAGTAAAGAAATTGAAAATGAAATCATGAACTTGGAAAATTTCTAGATGGTAAAACACTGTGCTTACCTCCTGTGTCTTTTCCTTAGCCAGATTCTGAAGTTTCATTCTTTTCAGAATAGAATGAATCTTTTTTTTTAAAGATTTTATTTATTGATTTGACACAGAGAGAGAGAGAGAGATCAGATCACAAGCAGGCAAAGAGGCAGGCAGAGAGAGAGGAGGAAGCAGGCTCTCCGCTGAGCAGGGAGCCCAATGCGGGCCTCGATCCCAGGACCCTGGGATCATGACCTGAGCTGAAGGCAGAGGCTTTAACCCACTGAGCCACCCAGGCGCCCAAGAATAGAATGAATCTTGAACTTCCATAACTTTCTCAATGTGATAGTTAACTGAGCATTAAATCATGTACTTGATTATACATGTTTAGTGCCTATATTTTGGGTAATTATATTACATTTTTTCTTTCAACATTCTTTTCTAAACTACTAACAGAGATTTTTATGCCCCAAAGCATTTTATTGATGCATAAAATAGAAACCAGTTTACAAAATAAGTTTGTCCAATACATTTATATATAATCATAATAAAAATTTGAAGTAAATTGCCTGAGTTGTATATATTTTATTAAGATGAAGCAGTATGAATTCCTTTTTTTTTTTTTGAGATTTTATTTGTTTATTTGAAAGAGACAAAGGGAGCGAGAGAGAAGAGGAACAGAAGGGGGAGGCACAGAGGAAGAGGAAGAAGAGACTCCACTGAGCAGGGAGCCCAGCATGAGGCTCAACAAAGGGCCTTGCGATCATGACCTGAGCTGAGGACAGACGCTTAATCGACTAAGCCACCCATGCATCCTTGAAGCAGTGTGAAGTCTATATAAATTAACCAAATGCAACCACATTTTCAATTAAGTGAGGTATTTCAAATCTGCATATTAATATTGATTCAAAATTTCTCTATTTTATTCTTCTCATTTTCTTTTATTAAATAATTACAGCTATTTCATATATAAACATGAATTTCAAATTTGTGACATTTCTAAGTATATTTAAAGTATGAACTATATGCCTGGACTCTGTGAAACACCCTTGCACCCTCAGAAAAAGAAATGTGTCAACTCACAAAACTGACCTGTCATGATCAACTATGATCTTTGGCCAAACACTTTCAGGACAATTATACATGTTGTACATGAGCACTTCATGAAAGTCCACATGGACTCAAGGGCAGATCCTATTACAGTGTTCGCTCGTGTTGTCTATGCTGACCTTCACTAGAAGGATTGGTATAAAAATCTTTCCTAAGATTTCCACATCTAAACATGCTATGAAAATGAGAGATTATAATTATCATTACCATTATTATTATCAATTTGTAATGACTCTGTGCCCCAACATGACTTCTTAATTTCATGGGACCAAAGCTCCCCTTATTCATGGATATTTGGGGATAAGAATTAGATCTATGTCAATCAAGCATAGAGACTCATCCCTTCATTTGCGCCCCGTTTTACTCATTTTACTATCTGGAACTCTCTGAACCATCATCACTGAAAATGTGCCTTTCACACACCAATTAAGGGAATCACTTATCTTATCCACTGCATTTCCAGTGTTTAGAAAATCAAAGGGAAATTAGTAAAGACTAGTAGTATGTCCTCAATTCATGGAACTGCTTCATCTGTGTTGTCCAAACAAATGGCACTTTTTCCACCAACAGCACAATCTATGTGTAATCCAAGATTTCAACAGAAATTTCTACTTCAAACTGACTTCCTTCCAGCTAATGCCAAATATTTTGTTGGAAATGCCTACAGTGGCCCTTCATGGTGGAATGACTAGGGGAATGGCTGGTTCCTAGTCCTCCATGCCTCTTATTAACACGTTAGCTCACTAGATCATCACCTGCCTGAGCAGGTCTGCTGAAGATCACCATCTATGAATGACATTAAATGTAATGGTGCCCATAATAATGATGCAGTGGGAGCATGGAATGCATTTGGTAAAGACCATTTCTTCCATTTTATAAAGTGGATATGGAAGGCAATGCCCACTCTTCCACTTTACATTGGTCCTAAGGCATTGAAATCCATTTCTCATTTCACGGTGAGAAAAACAACGTATTTGAAAACTCGGTGTACTTCATTTTATGAGTTAATAAAAAGTATATACCCTACCCCATTTTCCTCCTACCTTTGAACATAAAATTTTACTCATGTTTCTTGTTAGATAATCACAGGCCATTGTTCTTCTGCTTTCCTTAGTGCTTTTGATCTTCTATGTTTAGTTCACTGCCTAAGTGTACTTGCATATTTTATTTTAGGTGTTCTCAAATGGATTTTGGAAATAGGCAGCATAAATAGATGAGAAATAGCTTGTACGTTAGAGCTTGTTTCTTTTTCTGAACCAGACCTTGAGAGTTTAGTGAGGTCTACCTCGAAGATCACATGAAAAATGGGAGAATGCTTCCAAATCCTGATCTGTGATTTAGATGCAAAACATGTGAAATTCAAGTTCAATGAAATGACGACTATTAAGGTGAAGCTTTTGTTCCCAACATGAAACATGGGTTGCCTTATGTTCAGTCCTTGGGCAAAGTCTCTTTGTATAAAATGCTCTTCTAATGCTCTAATTTGATCAAACAATACTACTTGGACAAAATATCAACCTGAAATAAATTCAGTTAATGCCAGTTTGAGAGATAATATGGTAAAAGGCAATAAAGATGTTTAATATGGATTTGGTAAATATTACTTGGTATTCAAGTCTCTATAATTTATGCTTACATTGCATAAATATAGAATGATTGAATACATGAAATAAATCATTTTCTTTTACTTTGTAAATGCATAATTTCTCTTCCAATAAAATATACAGTGACATCATCATAAGAGGATCCCAAAACAGACACTCAGAACCTGAGATGACTTAGAAATTTGCTCTAAAAGTAGACATTTTAGAGGCATGTGAAGAGTCTGAACAAAATTTTTAATGAAATCTAAGAGCAAAAAGCAGTATTTCTCAACTGATATTTGTAAAGAAGTAACTTTTAGTTTATAGGTATAGTTCAATAAATACATAAATATTTTAAATGAATATTTCACTTTATATCTATATCATTATATTTATATATTCAAATTGGAAAACCTCCTTTTTTAAAAATATCCAGATATTTCTATTGAAAAATGACAGATCACCTTCATTCAGGCTAACAATATTTGAGATAATGCTTATTACATTCAAATAATTTTTAGAAACATTTAATAATAAGTCTTAGAAATTCAAACTACTTTGCAAATCTTGTTATTTGTTCTAAAGGGATCTTAGACAAGATCATAATTAATACATTTTTCTGTACTCTTGATTCATAAAGAACTCCAGTGGGTAGTAATTTGAATTCTGGACAACTGATTTGTTTTATCACTGATCATGTCCCAAGCTATATGATAGATTTTCTGTATTTAATTTCATTTGTTCCTTATAATATCCACCTGAGATTGCTGTTACATTCACAGAAATATATCAAATGTTAACAGAAATAATTGTCACTATAAAATTTTAATTTTTTCTTAATTTACTCTCTTTTCCAAATCTTTCTATAATGGGCATGTGTTATTTTTACAATTTTAGGAAAGCAATAACAAGTGAATCAAAATTTATTTACTAAAGGATGATTATATAGAACGTGATAGGGCACCTGGGTGGCTCAGTGGGTTAAAGCCTCTGCCTTTGGCTCAGGTCATGATCTCAGGGTCCTGGGATCGAGGCCCGCATCGGGCTATCTGCTCAGCGGAAAGCCTGCTTTCCCCTCTCTCTCCCTGCCTGCCTCTCTGCCTATTTGTGATCTCTATCTCTGTGTCAAATAAATAAATAAAATCTTAAAAAAAAAAAGAAAAGAAAGTGATAGATTCAGATTCAAAGTCACACCTTTCTCTGTACTACACTCTCCTAAAATGCATTTTTCAGGACCTCATGAATTATATCTCTGTTACCATTATTTGATTTGACTGAATTTGCCTTGAGTATGTAGTCCGTTGGAAAAAGAGGGCCAGAAAGTTGCTTTTTAATTTGTAAATTCATTTGTGCCAACGATCACAATCTCTAAGAAAACCAAAATATATTTCTTTCGCTTTTCCAATGTTTCATCAGCATTGCAAAATTTCTCTGAAAACATTTATTTGACTTGATTCTGTAGGCTATAAACATCCCTGTGAGATGTTCTCCCTCATTCAGGAAAAAATTCATCTCTAAGGCTAAGAAAAAAATGAACACATTCATTACAGTTAATTTAGAAAAAACAAACCCAGTTTATGACATTCTTGGATATGCTTACACCGTTAAATATGTCCATACATGATATGAATTATCTTCTGACAAAACAACAATTTTATCATTTTTTGTCCACTTTTCCCATTGGTTATATATGGAATCAAACAAATAAAATACACAAATTTCTTTATGAATCTTTCCACACAGATTTCCCAAATGGAATTATCTCCACCCCTTAGGGGTCCCCATTTTCTCTAGCTACTTAGCTCCTTATTAATCTCCTCCATGCTAGATCAGGCAGCAGCTGCCCCCAAGAACTGGGCAGAGTCAACTTCTTCTCCAAGAATACCACTGCTACTTGTGACAAAATTGGGAACAAATCCTAGAATTATGAGCCAGCACCAGCACTTAGGCTGCAGCCTCTGCATTACCTGCCTCCCCTCCATACTTTATTTGGAAGAATTAAAAAATATTTACCTGAAACCCTGAGCTGTGTGCCAGGACCAAATACTTTGCTGCATGTCCAGTCTCCCCAGCTATACCATGCCCATTGTCTGAAAAGCTTTTATAAAAATCTCCTTTGTGCCTCTTTTAAAATTGTGCCCATATTTTTTCAACATTTATATAAACATATAAAAATGGGCTCTCCTCACATTAAGCAAAGATGAAGCTTAAGCAAAATCACATTAGATTTTATTACAGTCAGGTATTGATGAACTGACCCCTCTCTGTCTGGGAAACTTGGTTCTGTTTTTCCCATCTCACTCACAAGGTTGGAAAGTATGATTTTACCTTTTTTCAACATGTTCTTGAACCTTCTAAATCTATTTTCTTTTTTTAAGATTATTTATTTATTTATTTATTTATTTATTTATTTATTTATTTATTTATTTGACAGAGATATATATAGAGAGAGATCACAAGTAGACAGAGAGGCAGTCAGAGAGAGAGGAGGAAGCAGGCTCCCTGCTGAGCAGGAAGCCCGATTCTGCTGAGCAGGAAGCCTGATTCGGGGCTCCATCCCAGGATCCTGAGATCATGACCTGAGCCAAAGGCAGAGGCTTTAAGCCACTGAGCCACCCCCCATAAATCTATTTTCTTAAAAGAGATTTTCATGTATCATAACAGTTATTTTTCTAGAGTGTAATGTAGAATTACTATTTCAATAATTTTCAAAGAGGAAAAATATAAATAATATATTTGAGTATTTAATAAATGAATGTTCAATAAGTTTACAGGTATTATTTTTCTGTGTATTTAGGGTAGATATCTGGTTTGATTAGGAAGTAAGTTCTTTCCAGAATCAAATTCCCACTGATAACAGACCGGAGGAGTTGCTACAGAGTCTAACCCATTAATGGTGATCTCTTAACCTATTTATTCCTGAGAGACTGCTCCTTTGGACTTGAAAATACCTAACATTTACTAAGGCATTGATTAATAAATAATTCTGAGCTGCTTATCAGAGTACCCTATTTGGTTTGGTCTCCCTGCACCTGTCCCAGCAGGAGTGCAAAGGCAGCTCTGAGTTCTGTAGCTGAGTCCTGCATATAGTACAACTGCTCCCATTCTTCTGCTAGTTTCAGTATTTCCAGCAAATTAGATGCCAATACAGGGAGATTGAATAGAATGGTGTCAGAAGAACTTGTCATTTTAAAGAAATACCCTAAGAATTACATTGTGAGAGGAAGGGGCAAGATGATGGTGGAAAAGTAGGAGAATGGTTATCATCATGTCCCAGAAATTCACCCAGATAGCTATCAAACTATTCGGAAAACCTACAAATTCTACAGGAGATTGAAGAGAAGAGCATCAATTCGAGGAACAGAAAATTGACCACTTTCTGGAAGGTAGGACGTGCGGAGAAGTGAATCTGAAGTGACGGGAAGATAGATGCGGGTGGAGGGGCTGGCTCCCTGCAAGTGAGCTAGCAGTGGAGCACAGACTCAGAACTGTTAGAAGTTCCACTTCACTGAGGGTCATCACCCCAGAGGCCAAGCAGGGGGTGAAGCCCTCATGGGGACAGTGTGGTCTCAGGACCCATGGGGACACAAAAAAACAGGGGTGTCTGAGCGTGACAGAGCTCCCAGGTATCAGAGAGAATCCCACAGGAGAGACAGAGCCGAGCTGAGAAGGTGACTCTCAGCTCAGGGTTACCTTGGGCCGTGATCCAAAGCACAGTCGGGCCACTGCTCTGTGAGCGGGGACACCATGGACGGCAGACCCAGAGAGAACCCTCCTTCCTCCTCTGGGAGGAGCAGCGTGGGAGTGGCTGCAGGAATCTGTCGGGTTCAGAGTTTCTAAATGGGGCTGCGCCAGAGATAGAGACGCTTGGTCACAGGCCGGGGGAGCTTGGAGAGCAGCTAGAGACCAGGAGACGGGAGGGACGGACTGCTTTTCTCTGAGGTGCACTGAGGACTGAGGCCCAGAGCTCTTGGCTCATCCGGGTCAGAGACTGGGAGCCGCCATTTTCAGTCCCATCCTCCAACGCGGTACGGAAAGCGTTCAGGAAGCAAAAGCTCCGGAGAGTGAACCTGAGCTGATTACTTAGCCTGGCCCCTAGCGAGGGCAGTGCAATTACCGCTTGGGCAAAGACACTTGAGAATCACAGCAACAGGCCCCTCCCCCAGGAGACCAGAAAAAAATATCCAGCCAAAGCCAAGTTCAAGATGGCTGAGAATCGTGGAACTCTGGAGCTAGGGGAAAGCAATGCAGAGAATTAATGGCTTTTTCCCCATGATTTTTTAGCTGTTCAAAGTTAAAGTCTTTGAATTTTTTTCTTACTCTTCTTTTAAATTTTTTCCTTTTGCCTATTGTAACATTTTAAACTATTATATCTTATCAACACTTTTTGATCTTTTTAAATTTTCATTCTTATAGTCATATTTTATCCCTTCATTGTATTTAACCTTATTTTTTGTTTACATATGGGGTCTGTTCAATTCACCAGTCCAATAGATATAGATATAGAGATAGATACAGAGATAGAGTCAGAGTCAGAGATAGATATAGAAACAGAAATAGATAATATAGATATAGATATAGGATTTTGTTTTATTTATTTATTTTTGTTTTGTTTGTTTGTTTGATTTTGGTTTTTTTTGTTTGTTTGTTTTTTGGCTTTGTCCCTCTTTCTTTTCTCCCCAGTTCCAGGTCTCTTCTGATTAAGTTAGTGTATATTTCTCTGGGGTCATTGCTACCCTTTAGGATTTTGTTCTCTCATCCATCTATTCTTATCTGCATAAAATGACAAGACAGAAAAAAATCAACACACAAAAAAGAACAAGAGGCAGTAATGATGGCTAGGGACCTAATCAATGCGGACATTAGTAATATGACAGAACTAGAGTTCAGAACTCTAGAGTTAAGAACTAGAGTTCTTAAGGTGCTGGCTGGGCTCAAAAAAACCATGAAAGATAATAGAGAATCCTTCTCTAGAGGAATAAAAACGCTTTCTGGAGAAATAAAAGAACTAAAATCTAACCAAGCTGAAAGCAAAAAAGCTATTAATAAGGTGCAATTAAAATGGAGGCCCTTACTGCTAGGATAAATGAGGCAGGAGACAGAATTAGTGATTTAGAAGACAAAATGTCAGAGAATAAAGAAGAGGATGAAAAGAGAGACAAACAACTACTGGACCATGAGGAGAGAATTCGAGAGATAAGTGATGCCATAAGACGAAACAATATTAGAATAATTGGGATCCCAGAAGAAGAAGAGAGAGGGAGAGAGAGAGGGGCAGAAGGTATATTGGAGCAAATTATAGTATGGAATTTCCCTAANATATTGGAGCAGATCTTAATACAGAATTTCCCTAATCTGGCAAAGGGAACAAGCATCAAAATCCAGGAGGCACAGAGAAGCCCCCCCAAAATTAATAAAAATAGGTCCACACCCCGTCATCTAATAGTAAAACTTACAAGTCTTAGTGACAAAGAGAAAATCCTGAAAGCAGCTCGGGACAAGAGGTCTATAACATACAATGGTAGAAATATTAGATATAGGACAGCAGACCTATCCCCAGAGATGTGGCAGGCCAGAAAGAATTGGCATGATAGTTTCAGAGCACTAAACAAGAAAAATNGAGAAAAATCTGCAGCCAAGAATACTATATCCAGCTAGGCTCTCACTGAAAATAGAAGGAGAGATAAAAATCTTCCAGGACAAACAAAAACTCAAGGAATTTGCAAACACCAAGCCAACCCTACAGGAAATATTGAAAGGGGTCCTCTAAGCAAGAGAACCTAAAAGAAACATAGACCAGAAAGGAAGAAACACAATATACAGTAACAGTCACACCACAGGCAATACAACGGCTCTAAATGTATATCTCTCAATAGTTACTCTGAATGTAAATGGACTAAATGCCCCAACTAAAAGACACAGGGGTATCAGAATGGATAAAAAACAAGACCCATCGATATGCTGTCTACAGGAAACTCATCTTTTAAGCAAAGACACATCCAGATTTAAAGTGAGGGGGTGGAAAACAATTTATCATGCCAATGGACAGCAAAAGAAAGGTGGAGTGGCAATCCTTATATCAGATATATTAGATTCTAAGGCAAAGAATATCATAAGAGATGAAGAAGGACACTATATCATACTAAAAGGATCTGTCCAACAAGAAGATCTAACAATCGTAAATATCTATGTCCCTAACATGGGAGCAACCAATTATATAAATCGATTAATAACAAAATTAAAGAAACACATTGACAATAATACAATATTAGTAGGGGTCTTTAACACCCCCCTTACTGAAATGGACAAATCATCGAAGCAAAAGATTAACAAGGAAATAAAGGCTTTAAATGACACCCTGGACCAGTTGGACATCACAGATATATTCAGAACATTCCATCCCAAAACAACAGAATACACATTCTTCTCCAGTGCACATGGAACATTCTCCAGAATAGACCATATTCTGGGTCACAAATCAGGTCTCAACAGGTACCAAAAGATTGGGATCATTCCCTGCATATTTTCAGACCATAATGCTCTGAAACTAGAACTCAATCAGAACAGGAAAGTTGGAAAGAACTGAAATACATGGAAGCTAAAGAGCATCCTACTAAAGAATGAATGGGACTAGTGGGAAATTAAAGAAAAAATTTAAAAAATTCATAGAAACAAATGAAAATGAAAGCACAACATTCAAATTCTTTGGGACACAGCAGAAGCAGTCCTGAGAGGAAAATATGCATCAATACAAGGCTTTCTCAAGAAACAAGAAAGGTCTCAAGTACACAACCTAAGCCTACACCTAAAGGAGCTGAAGAAAGAACAGCAAAGAAAGGCTACACCCAGCAGGAGAAGAGAAATCATAAAGATCAGAGCAGAAATCAATGAAATAGAAACCAAAAGAACAGTGGAACAAATCAATGAAACTAGGAGCTGGTTCTTTGAAAGAATTAATAAGATTGATAAACCCCTGGCCAGACTTATCCAAAAGAAAAGAGAAAGGACTCAAATTAATAAAATCATGAATGAAAGAGGAGAGATCACAACCAACACCAAAGAAATACAAACAATTCTAAGAACATATTATGAGCAACTCTACACCAGCAAATTTGACAATCTGGAAGAAATGGATGCATTCTTAGAGAAATATAAACTACCAAAACTGAACCAGGAAGAAATTGAAGACCTGAATAGACCCATAACCAGTAGGGAGATTGAAGCTGTCATCAAAAGTCTCCCAACAATCAAGAGCCCAGGGCCAGACGGCTTCCAAGANGGGGAATTCTACCAAACATTTAAAGAAGAATTAATACCTATTCTCCTGAAACTGTTCCAAAAAATAGAAATGGAAGGAAAACTGCCAAACTCATTTTATGAGGCCAGCTTTACCTTGATCCCAAAACCAGGCAAAGACCCCATTAAAAAGGAGAATTTCAGACCAATATCCTCAATGAACATGGATGCAACNTTACAGACCAATATCTTTGATGAATACGGATGCAAAAATCCTCAACAAAATACTAGCCAGTAGGATCCAACAGCACATTAAAAGGATTATTCACCATGGCTAAGTGGGATTTATTCCTGGGATGCAAGGTTGGTTTAACATTCGCAAATCAATCAATGTGATACAAGACATTAATAAAAGAAAGAACAAGAACCATATGATCCTCTCAATAGATGCTGAAAAAGCATTTGACAAAGTACAGCACCCTTTCTTGATCAAAACTCTTCACAGTGTAGGCATAGATGGTACATACCTAAATTTCACCAAAGCCATCACGAAAACCCACAGCGAATATCATTCTCAATTGAAAAAAAACTGAGAGTTTTTCCGCTAAAGTCAGGAACACGGCAGGGGTGTCCACTATCACCACTGCTATTCAACATAGTACTAGAAGTCCTAGCCTCAGCAATCAGACAACAAAAAGAAATAAAAGGCATCCAAATCGGCAAGGAAGAGGTCAAACTCTCACTCTTTGCAGATGATATGATACTTTATGTGGAAAACCCAAAGGATTCCACTCCAAAACTTCTAGAACTCATACAGGAATTCAGTTAGTGGTCAGGATATAAAATCAATGCACAGAAATCAGTTGCATTTCTATATACCAACAACAAAACAGAAGAAAGAGAAATTAAAGAGTCAATCCCATTTACAATTGCACCCAAAACCATAAGATACCTAGGAATCAACCTAACCAAAGAGGCAAAGAATCTGTATTCAGAAAACTATAAAGCACTCATGAAAGTAATTGAGGAAGACACAAAGAAGTGGAAAAACATTCCATGCTCATGGATTGGAAGAACAAATATTGTGAAAATGTCTATGCTACCTAGAGCAATCTACACATTTAATGCAATCCCCATCAAAATACCAACCATTTATTTCAAAGAAATGGAACAAATAATCCTAAAATTTATATGGAGCCAGAAAGGAGCCCAAATAGCCAAAGGAATGTTGAAAAAACAAAAAAAAACAAAAAACCNGCTTCAAGCTCTATTACAAAGCTGTCATCATCAAGACAGTATGGTACTGGCACAAAAACAGACACATAGTTCAGTGGAACAGAATAGAGAGCCCAGAAATGTATCCAAAATCTATAATGAGCTCCTCAAACTCAACACCCATAAAACAAATAACCCAGTCAAGAAATGGGCAGAAGACATGAACAGACATTTCTCCAATGAAGACATCCAAATGGCCTGCAGACACATGAGAACGTGCTCAACATCACTCGGCATCAGTGAAATCAAAACCACAGTGAGATACCACCTCACACCAATCAGAATCGCTAAAATCAACAAGTCAGGATATGACAGATGTTATGGATAGCAAGGATGTGGAGAAAGGGGAACCCTCCTACACTGCTGGTGGGAATGCAAGCTGGTGCAGCCACTCTGGAAAAGAGTATGGACGTTCCTCAAAAAGTTGAAAATAGAGCTGCCCTATGACCCAGCAATTGTACTACTGGGTATATACCCTAAAGATACAAAGGTAGTGATCCTCAGAGGCACTTGTACCTGAATGTTTATAGCAGCAATGTCCACAATAGCCAAACTATGGAAAGAACCTAGATGTTCATCAACAGATGAATGGGTAAAGAAGATGTGGTGTATATATATACAATGGAATACTATGCAGCTATCAAAGAAATGAAATCTTGCTGTTTGCAACGACGTGGATGGAACTAGAGGGTATTATGCTGAGTGAAGTAAGTCAATCAGAGAAAGACAATTATCATATCATTTCTCTGATATGAGGAACTTGAGGGTCAGGGCGAAGGGTCGTGTGGGGTAGGGAGGGAAAAATAATGAAAGAGGATGGGATGGGGAAGGAGACAAACCATAAGAGACTCCTAATCTCACAAAACAAACTGAGGGTTACTGGGGGGTGGGAGGGTAGGGATAGGGTGGATGGGTTATGGACATTGGGGAGGGTTTGTGCTATGGTGAGTGCTGTGAAAGGCGTAAGCCTGGTGATTCACAGACCTGTACCCCTGGGGCAAATAATAATAAAAAAATAAAAAAATAAAGGAATGATTAGCCTGTGATTGATACAGTTATATGTTGACCCATAGGTGGCAAGAACATAGATTAAAGAAATACAGAAAGGACAGAACAATTATAACGAACGTGAAAGATTGCGTTTTACTTGACATGAGAGTGCCAGGCATTTCTCGTCTCTCTCCCTTTTTATTTAATGTGGTCTTCTGAGCAATTGTTTTTATTTTTTATTATTATTTGCCCCAGGGGTACAGGTCTCTGAATCATCAGGCTTACACCTTTCACAGCCTTCACCAAAGCACAAACCCTCCCCAATATTCATAACCCATTCACCCTATCCCTACCCTCCCACCCCCCAGTAACCCTTCTAGTCTCTTTTAATGAGAGTTGGGATTGTTTCACTAGTGCATACTTGTTTATTGTATTAAGGAACAACATTCATTATGATGAATTGGATTCATCATAATATTGGTTCATAAAGCACTGTAATCATTTATCTACACAGAGATCTCTTTAAGTTATTATTTTATTCTACATAGATGATGATGACTTAATAACTTGACAATAGAAGAAAAAAGCATTACAAATAATCTATATGTTCTTTTCTGCTAAGTTTATCAAATAGAAATCCACAGAATTTAATGATAATGTCTCAACACTTGTCCAGTTTCCTGTTTTGTCAATGAAGAAACAGAGCACATCCTGTTCTGTTAGAGATGGGACCTTGGTGGTTTTTTGGAACCTGAAGTGAAAGGAACTAGATAAAATCCTCTCCCAACTCTCCAACTTGTCTTGTTCATTGGGGGACAAAAATAACACATTTCTTTGACTGTCTGCTTGAATGCATTATTTTGCTCCTCCAGATGGGCTATCTACCTCTCTTTACCTTGCCCTGGTTATTATGAGCGAGACCCTCATAGATTGCGCCTAGGTCTTCCTTACCCTTTGGTTGCTGTTTGGAAACAGTCAATAGGAGCATGAGGAGGAGACTGGGGTGTGGGAGTAGAATGAGCTCAGGATTCCCTCCTTGGCAGGTGACCTTGGGTTGACTGCATCCTCCCTGGGTCCAACATACAGTGCCATCTACCCCAGAGCCAGAGGTTTATGCTCAGGAACCAAGAGGTGCAGGTGGGAGTAGCCATTTCCTTTCATACCAATTAACCCACTGGAGGAATTAGTTTCTTTTCTCATAGGTCCATGGATCCACAGGCTTGTAAATCTAATGCCCAAGAAGGAATACTTATGTAAGGTGACATGGTGATGGTTCTTTGAACTTCAACTTACATTGGCTAGCATTTGATAGAAATCGGAACAAAGTTGCTCGTTAGTGTAATCCATAGGGATTTGCTTCAGGGGGCACAAGGAAGAGTGGGGAAACATGGAGCAGCATTCCTGAGTGTGGGGGAAACAGAAGGTTTTGGCAGAATCCACACTTAATACCCCTCAACATCCATTCCTGTCCTATTACTGGGAGAGAAATCTGTGCCACCAAAGAAGGGGATACAGAATCCTATTTGAAAGTCTATCTTCTTCTCAGTCTCCAAGTAAAGACCACATAAGACTTATTTCTAGCAACCTTCCATGAAAGGAATCAGATCATTTTTTTCAGGCAGTAAAAGTGCCAAACAACCTTGCTAAAGGAAACTATGGTTTGTTTGCAATGATGTGTGCAATTCTGCTTGAGATGATCTCATCCCTGCATCTGCATATCCATAAAAAAGACTTAAAGAAAGCAAGAAAGTTACAGTACAGTGTTAATAAGAAGGCAGTATTTGTTCCACTCTCTGTAGTACTTGGTATCTGTCTTACCAGAGGAAAAGGCATACTCAGCCCAAGAAGTTACTCTGAACTCTCCAAGTATGAACATTGTCTCTAACATTGCAGACAGAGGGAGAGGGGAACCAGGAGAGAAAATAAGATTTTGTCTTATAAAAAATGCAAAGGTTGTTTGAGAAGAGGAGGGAAAAGTGATCAGGACAGAGCCAGTTACAGGACTTTCTAACTATCAAATTTTACATGTTGTGTTGTGCTCAGGTAAAATGCAGTGATTTTTAATATTAGGAAATTCATAAATTCTTTTTTAAAATAAATTTTAAAATAAAATTCAAAATGCAGATTTTCTGTGTGAGACAATTAGAGAATATGGAGATGACATAGAAAAAATTACCCTGATCCCAGTGTTCAGAGGTGAACTCTCTAAAGTTGTGCCCTTTTCTCTGCCCCAGGCTGTGTCCCTGAACCTGTGCTCAGAGCTGAAAATAAAGAGCACCCAACACAAAAGAGTCAACATGGATTTCCAGGTGTGCAGGCCATTTTTAGTATTGTGATTTTTATAAGGGGGAATCCTAGGTAATAGCCATCAATTTTTCCAAAACACTAGTATGTGTGGGCAGTTGGTAATGGATAATATATCTATGAAAGTTGTGATATTTAAGATGTTCTTAGACTTAATCAGTCTTAATGTGATACTATAATGTTGATGCTATCATTCAAAGTCATTGTGTTTTACCCACCTTAGTAATGAAATAAATGAGTTGGGCCCAAATCATCAGGATATTTCAAGCATCCATCTATGCAAAATCTCCCACCCATGGGGTAATGTGAGCCCCTCTCTAACAGTCAAAATGTCGGTCTCACTTCAACAGACATTAATGGAGTCACCTCTTTATTCCTATACATTTGAATAAGATGCTTTCAGTTTTTCTATGAATTAGCCATTTAAACAACATTTTAATTAGAAAACATTTACTTAGGCCAGGAGAGTTAGTTGGTCTCTGGCTGGTTTTAATTTGGTGTATGTGGCCAAGTGTCTCGGTGAAGCTCACCTAATCCACAAGGAGAAAGGCAGTTAGAGGAAATGACTCTAAATATGACTTGTGTTCCTGTGTTCATTCTCTTCCTGCTGTTGTGCATCTCTGCTCTTCTGCAAGTGGTGCTGAAAGGCTGTATTTCTCTGAAATTGAAACATGTTTAAAAACGTAATAGGAGAACACTATTTATTTGTTTATTAACATATAATGTATTATTTGTTTCAGGGGTACAGGTCTGTGAATCATCAGTCTTATGCAATTCACAGCATTCATCATAGCACATACCCTCCCCAGTGTCCATAACCCATCCACACTATCCCTCCCCCTCCTACCCCCCAGTAACCCTCAGTTTGTTTCCTGAGATTAAGAGTCTCTTATGGTTTGTCTCCCTCCCTGGTCCCATCTTGTTTCATTTTCCCTCCCTTCCCCCCACGAACCCCCGCCCTGCCTCTCTAATTCCTTACATCAGAGAAATCATATGATAATTGTCTTTCTCTGATTGACTTATTTTGCTTAGCATAATGCCCTTTAGTTCCATAGGAGAAAACTCTTGAGCATCACAGAAAGAGTAGCCAAAGCTTCCCCACCACCCTCATATAGAGAGTGGAGGGTCCTGAGCAAAACTCCATGGTCTCCAGGAAGAGAGAGATCAGGTGACTTTGAGAGAGCAGCACTTCCTGTCCCCCCATGTCATCCCACTGCTTCCATGAATGAAACTGTTCTTATGGTCCCAGACCTCAGCCCCAGGGGAGAGACAGAGGGTCAGAGCAGGTGTGGACTCATGCAGATCCTGTGCAAAGAGCCAGGTGCTGAAGCTTGGGTATTTCATTGAGTCTCTGAGAAGCTGGCATATTTCCCCTGACCTGGGACAGCTCCCTTCTGACCACGGGAGAATCTGAGATCTAATCCAACTTGACTTCTTCACTTAGTTACAGGGAATAAATTGGATGTCCACATGATGTCAACTCTTAGTGAACTCGATGAGCTTAGAAAACCCCAAAGAAGAAAGCCATTGATATATTTTGATGGGAGGACCGTGCATAAAATATTCTTTCTTTTATATTCAATTTATATATTTATAACACTTTGTGTTGAATACACATTTTTTTTCTTAAAAAAAAAAATGACCTGAGATCATGACCTGAGCCGAAGGCAGCCGCTTAATCAACTGAGCCACCCAGGTGCCTAGTAACCATATATTTAAAACCAAGTCATAGGGGCACCTGGGTGGCTCAGTTGGTTAAGCGGCTGCCTTTGGCTCAGGTCATGATTCTGGAGTCCCAGGATCAAGCCCCATGTCAGGCTCCCTACTCAGTGGGGAGTCTGCTTCTCCGTTTCCCTCTGCTCCTTCTGCTCATGTCCTCTCTTTCTCTCTTGTTCACTCTCTCTCTCAAATAAATAAATAAAATCTTAAATCTCCACAGCTAATGTCATACTAAATATTGAAAGAATGAATGCTTTCTTGCTAAGATTTAGAACAAGGCAAAGATGTCCAGTTTCACTACTTCTATTCAGTATTGGACTGGAGGCCCAAGTTAGCCCGAAAACTAATAGGTGTACAGACTAGGAAGAAATAAAAAATAAAAAAATACAAAATAAAACTAAGTCATAGGTAGTATCCTGTACTTTCACACTTCGCTATAGAATTACAGAAGCTTAGACATTTAAGATGAAAAGGAAAGCCCCCATTCCAGAAGCCTCTTTAATCCTCATCTTTAAAGATGAGAAAACAGCTCACAACTGCAGGAGACTCATTCAATATGACAGGACCATGAGCAGCTGAGGAGGGATTAGAACCCCACCCCTCCTCTCTGCTGTGTGCCTCTCTCATTGAGTGGATCTGGCACTTCGAACTCAGTCACTACGTTCAGAACACCCACCACCTGTCAGGCATGGGGCCAGGCCCCTTTCAAACACTAACCTTATTTATTTAACCCCCGAAAATAATACAATTCTGTGAGGCACATTAATACTTTCAATCAACAGATGATGACAGTCAGGCTCGTTAGATATCCCTCACAATGGACTCCTTTAAATAGCTGAGCAATCTGTTAATCATTGAATGGGCTTTATTAGAAGAAATTAAGGTCAGTTATGTTGGTCGACGTTTGACTCTCCTCAAAAGTAAATGGATGTGTATTTTTGTGTGTGCATGCACACATAGCAAATCAGTTTGATAGAGGTAACATTAGTTCTTAAATTAGTAGAGTAAATTAGTTTGGCAGTTATTTCCTCCTCAAGGAAAAAGGCAGCCTCACATAGGGTTGACAGATTTAATGGCAAGTGCAATGCAATATTTGGGCATAAACTATGAAATTATTTCTTGTTCATCTGAAATTCAGGAAAATGTATATCAGACTCACTATGAGAAATCATCTCAGACCTGTTAGAATGACTGTTAGCAAAACATATAGATAACGAGTCTCATCACGGAAGCTGGGAGCTGAGGAAGGGCAGGGACTCCGGGTGACCGTTCTTTGCTCAGGGACCCCATGTGCCAGGGACCGGAGGCTGTCCCAGGAGCAGCTTGGAGAGCAGACTCTCCTCCCAGGCAAACTCAATGTCCTGTGGAAATCCTTGCTGGGCCAGAAGACTCGTGCTTTCAAAGTTAAGAAAATATAAAACTCTCATCAAACGAGAGCAGAACGGTTATTCCTTTTTTTTTTTTTAGCTCTAAATCATTCTTTTTATTTTATTTATTTATTTTTTTATCATTTGCCCCAGAGGCACAGGTCTGTGAATCATCAGGCTTACACCTTTCACAGCACTCACCATTTTTTTTTAAGATTTTATTTATTTGACAGAGAGAGACAGCGAGAGAGAGAGAACACAAGCAGGAGGAGTGGAAAAGAGAGAAGCAGGCCTCCCCCCAAGCAGGGATTCTGATGCGGGGTTCGATCCCAAGACCCTGGCTGGAATCATGACCTGAGCCGAAGGCAGACACTTAACGACTGAGCCACCCAGGTGCCCCCAGAAGGATAATTCTTAAAACAAACAAGTAACAGGAGAAATCTCCACCAGAATGGTAAAGAAACCATAAAGCTCCAGCACAGAACGGAGGGCACTGTTGGCACCAGACGTTATTCATGGAGCACAGGGGACTCGGGAGACTGTGGGGAGAGAGAGAGAGAATGAAAAAATCTTAAATTTCTTCTGGGCCTAGTGCTATTTGTGATGACTTTAATGTTGTATATACTTGTATTTTTTATAAATTCATGTTGATAGTGTTAGGCACCAAGATTTCAGGGCAAGGCTGTTGGAGTCCAGCTCCAGAGGGATTGAGTACAGGAAAGAAAGGACGGCGTTGGCGAATGAGGAGGTTCACACACAGGTGTGTGTTGTAGGCATCTCCTCCCGATTGGCATGGAGGGACTTTATTTATATGTTTCACATTTCCTTATTGTTCCATTTCATCAAGTATGTGATTTTATTTTTAGATAATGATTACAGTTCCCTTTCAATTTCTCTGAATATGATTAACCAAAGTCTTAATGATTTCCTGCAAAGCATAACAATCTACCGAATGAGCAAGAAGTGACAGACGAGGTCTGACCTATAACATTAAGTGAACAATACAAAGTAAGCTAATATATGTCATTATGTAGTACGCAGTAATCACAACCTATTCTCTTAAAATACTTATTCCATAAGTGACCTCTGGACTGTGGGAATAGCATACGATGTTCGCTTTTTGTTACTCTGTAGCCTTAAGGATTTTTGAGGAGGTTCCAGAAGAGGGAGAAGATTTGGGCCTGGTTCCAACAACTCCTTCATGAATCTCTCAAAGAACTCCGTGGCGCTCATGTTTTTTGCATTGCAAATAGGTGGACATTGAGTAATATTAGGTTTAATTATATTTGCTGAATTCTTGGGAGCAGTTTCATTGTGCTTATGGGAGTGAGCGTAAACAAGATTTGTAGTCACTCCATTGTGAAGCCTTCCTTTGTGTTTTTGGTTTTCTTAGTAATTATGGGAATTGTCTCTGTCTCTCTCTCTGTCTCTCATCTGTCTCTGTACTTCTGTCTCCTGACGTCTGTCTGCCCATCTCTATTCCCTAGTTCCTTCATCTATTGACATCTCTCTTATCTATTTTACTTTCTATCTCTCTACCTTTCTTTCTGTGGTCACTGTAGATACTTGAAATTCTATGTCATTCCATCTGTGTCATTTCTCTTCTGATGACCATTGTCTGATGCTCTCAGAGCTCTCTTCATAAGAGCCTCTTCCATCCATTGTCCCTTTCTTCTCTCCTGTTCTCTTGTAGGGTCTCCTGGAGCCTGTGGTCTGTGCTCCTTATGGTGGCTGGATGGGTCCAATCTCACAAACATACATTTCCTCCCTTGCCTTCTCCTGATGATGGCACCCCACCACATACCAAGACATCAGAATGATGGTGGCGATGATAGAAGAACTGTCATCAGCGTTGCTGCCCTGGGGACAAGGTCATCACATACATGCTAGTGCTTATATTTTTATTTCAGCTGGCCATCAGGTCCTCCCTAGTAATAGAATGAGAAACAGTCTATTTATCATAAATTATTATAATGTCCCACGATTTCATGACCTCTAAATGGGTCTCCTTCTGTGTTTTTTTCTGAACACAGTGAGACAAGTCAATAATATTCTAAATGACCTTTGTGAGGGCACATACCTCTGTATGGACAGCACTAGAAGAACAACCTAGAAAATGCCAGATGTTTAATATATATGTATGAGATATTATATCATGTGTGTGTTTTAGAAGAATCTTTTAAGGATATCAATAAAATTGAGTAACATTGTATGTTTTTCTGCATAGAAGATGAGAAGAAACTGTCAGTGAACATAATTTTCATGCAGTCAGTCTAGACTGAGATGTGGATGGGAACGTGACTTTATGCAAATCATGACTCAACACACTGGACTGAAAGAAGGGTTGGCAGTAGAGGAGACAGGAAGCCAGACCAGGGCCCAGCTCCTGCTCCTGGGCTCAGTGCTCCTCAGTGTCGCCCCACAGCTTCCCAGAAAGTAGCCTCATCTCCTGCCAGTGCTGTGTCAGGGCTGGGCCAACATCATTTACAGAAGAGTTCAGGGGAGCCCAAAACCCTCAGGCAAATCTTCCCATCTGCCTGCCTTTCCCACAGGCTCTGAGGCTGCCAGGTGCTCAAGGTCTGCAGGGAATGGAGGGTTCAGACCGACCACGTGTGCCTGCCAGTCTTTCAGACCTGCTGGCCTCGGATCATGGTCCAGTCACGGGGACCAGTCAGGGAGCCCAGCTCTCTCTGCAACCAAAGATGTCATCTGATCAATGGTGTGCTGAGGGGAGAAGTCCTTCTCAGTATGTGGAACTGCCAAATGGGACACTCTGGAGAGTCTGAATGACACCTCCTAACTCTGAGAGGATTTATTACACTGTCGAGGACAGAATGACAGCTCCAGTCCAAGCTCTGCCACTTGGAGTATGTGTCCTTGGGAAAATCCTTGTAAATGGGAATCATAATGCTCACCCTGCAGACACCATCCACCATGAACCTGCAACTGGGTCAAGCTGGTTGCTTTGTAAATAAATCCCTTCAGTCAGTCTGAAGTACGATGTGATTTTTATAACCATTTGTTCCTTAATAATATGTCAAGGTAGTTATAACAACCATATTTGACAGATGAGCTGATTGGAATCTTAAAATGTTTCACCTGCTCAGACTCATGTAACTAATGGAGACTTGGTTCAAACCCATGTTTAACAAAGTCCAAAAACGGTGATGCCATCCATTCCGTATATATATACAATTCAGTGTGTGTGTGTGTGTGTGTGTGTGTGTGTGTGTGTGTGTGTAGAAACAAGAAGGGGGAAGAATTTCTTTCAAGCTCTAAGAGTAAGGGATCACGAAGAAAATTTCAGCAAGTTTGCAGAACTCAAGAATCTCTCTCACATGCCAGAGAGCAAGGAGTTTAAGCTGTTCTTGAAGAGCAGTCATTTAGGTAACAATGTTGGATCTCAGAACGTAGTAGGGATTCTTCTAGCACTCGTGAATTAATAGTTGCTTGCCTTTTGTGAGAGACTAAATTTTTATAGGCTATAACAGAAATCATCCATTAAATAATAACAAATAAACTTGATTGAATGTCAAACATTATATGTATTGATTCTGTCCCGACAAGCACAAAGTAGGTGTTATTCATCCCATTCTGTAGATGAGAAAGAGGTTTAGGAGGTTGAGTAACTTCCTTGAGATTGCCCAGCTAAGACAAAGCACATCAAGAACTTCAAGTCGGCCAGACTCTGGCTGGCTGTGGCCTCCATAACTTGCTGGGATGTTTCTGATTCAGGGATTAATTTCTGTCCTGACTGAGCTGTTGCTTTGAATGCACATTGTGATCTTGTTCCACTTCCCATTTGTTTTCAATAATAAGCTTCCTGAAAAAAAAACCAAAAAACAAAAAAACCAAAACACTTTGGTATTTTGCTGACTTCTCGCTCCCCCTGCTGGCCATTAATGGTATGACATACACCTGATAGTCCTTTGTATTGGAGCCCAAGTAAGTGAAGTCTATTACAGGAACGACTCAGCTGCGTGGAGGACCCCAGAAATACTAGACGGGAAATCAATTTTTCCAGTTGTACACTCAGCGTGCTTGGTAGTTTTAGGTCAGTGGCTCATCCTTGCAAGGCTCCAATTTCCCCAGCCTCAAATGGGAGAATTGACTGATAAGCTTGGTGTCTTATGTACCTGTGAAAATTTGTTTGTGAATATGCATATTTACATTTATATAAATAGCATAGCATTCCTGTCAACCCATATCTGTCCATCTGTCTGTCCCCCAGTTCACTGGGGGAACTGTTCCTGTCACCTGCTCCGCGGTGCTGCTTCTGGTGCTACTGGCTGCAGCCTTGGCAGTCACTCATCCGCCGACAGTGACAGACACCGGTACTGCTACCCAGACTGGCTGTCACCAGCAAGGCCATCCGTGACAGCTCAGGGGCTCTGCACGCTGGGAGTAAGCATTTCCCTGGAAATCTGATCCCAGGGTGGCTGGTCCCGGGAAATACACAGACACGTTCTCCATAAACACCACCCGTGCTATGTCATCTGACAGTGAAGTTTTTACCAAACTGATGGCTCCCACACAGCATCCCATTGTTTGAAGAGGTTATGGGCTCCTGTCTGAGGATGAGGAAGTTGAGGGTCTCTGATTATACCTGGAATTCATGAAGTATCTCCCTCAGAGATGAGCTTCTCCATGTGCTTTAGGGGCAGCAAAAGGGAAGTTGGCTCACAGAAGCTACAGCACACAGCAGAGCCAGGCCCCCTGCACTGTGGCCGGGCCCCCCATGTCCTGCCTGTGAGCCCTGGAGTCAATGCTCCTCCCGCTGTTTCTCAGCTCCTCATCTGCACAGAGGAAAATCTGCAAAAGGGAGGCTGGTACTACATTGCACTAAGTTTCAGCTTGTAAACTTAATGAATAACAGAATGTAAAATGCCTCCTCTTCCAGGAAGCTCACTCTGGTTGCAGACTCTGTGTGTGTGTGTGTGTGTGTGTGTGTGTGTGTGTGTGTGTGTGTGCGCATGGATGCACGCGCTAGGATTTGCTAAGAAATATTGAGTCTGCAGCTCTGGTAATACTTACAAAACCTGGCCACCAAGGTCCCCTGATCTCCATGCTGTCAGGCAGGCTACTGTCAGCATCACTCTGGGTAGGTATCATGTTGCTGGGAAACCTAGTTTGGGCATGAGTGACAAGGCCCAGGCCCTGTGGGATGATCTTTGGGCTCCCCAACCAGTAGGGGGAGCCCTGCCTCTGCATTTCAGGAGTCCTTTCTGTGGGGAGACTGCCCGTGCCCATTGCACCTTGTAGGGGACAAAACTTAGTTTGCCAACACCCTAGCCTGCTAGACCCTGGGAGGAGGGAGAGCACCAGGAGCCAGGGAGGGATAGGGTGCCACGGAGAAGCTGATGTTGGCCCAGTGCACGTTCAGGGGCTGGAGACAGAGTGATGTGGGCAGGAGCCAAGCGTGGCAGAGCTTTTCCAGGCATCAGGAGCTTCTGGCTCAGACAGGTGTCTTTTGGGAGCAGCCTTCCCAACTTCAAGTGTCTAATTCAAATAGTGCTGGATTATGTGTCTGTCAGCTGACGACAGCAGTGACTAGTGCCTTTTACTCCCAAAGTGATCCTGTCACAGGTCCAGCCTCCCATGTGTTCTGTACCATCACCGTCTATAATGACGAAGCCTCGTTTTCCAGTGTGAGCTCCTGGAAACTGCATTTCCCTCTCCTGGTCACGTCTGTCCTTCCTCCTTTTCTCTCAGGGCCTTTCAGCTATGTGCTCCCCATCATTTCATTCCTCCTCACCTGAACTGAGACGTAGATTCTGGATCTTAAAATGTCACCTCAAGAGGCAGAATAGGAACCAGAAAGTGTATCCTCAGGTTAGGATCCTGAGAGCAGCTTTGGAATGAGCTAGAAGGAAGACCCTGGAAGTGCTGATGGGAACAGAGCCACACTCAGCGGGGGGTAAAGTGGATCTCCGGTCTACATCCTTCAGTGGGCCCAGCAGAAATACAAAACAGGTGGAGGACAGGATAAGGAGAGAATGTGGCTCTTTTCTTGAGCTGTCTGGTCAGGCTTCCCTAGAAGATAGTGTGAGCCCTGGGGAAAAGGACATTCCAACACCAGAAACAGCCAGCACCTCTCTGTCCCTGTGATCCCAGTCCTAAGACACTAAGCACTCTGTGCATCTGAACAGCCCTGTTCCTCAGGGACAGAGAGATGGAAACCAGTCAGGCTGAGCTGAGACAGCAACTCTAAGAGTCAGTGACCCTCCGGAGTCTCCTGTGACTTCCACAGAGCAAGCAGTGGCTTTGAGGGACCACCATCAGCACAGGTGGGGCCTGGAGAGGATGAGCGGTGGGTGAGGAAAGAACATGGCAGGTGGGAGGAGGGAGACAGCCAGGCAGACAAAAGCTCGGTCACCTCAGGTTTTCCCCATCCTCCTGTAATGAGTGGAGGGATTCCTAGTGCTATGGGATCCTGAGCCCTGCCATTGGGGTTATTGTTACCTGTGAGCTTTGAGATCCCTGAATAAGGACTAGGAAGCCCCATGATGGACTGAGCTGCATGGTCATTAATGGGCTGGAATCCTTCTCTGCATGATGACTTGAGTGGAAGCCCAGGGGCCACCCCTACCTTCTTGCTGGTGACATGATCAAGACTCAATGCAGAGACCCAGGCATTTTCCACACATGCTGTGATTATGCTCTGTCAACATCTGGCTTAGTTTGACCTTCTTAATAGGAAGAGAAGTTCTCACGTCCTAGAAAAAGTAAAGCATGGTTATAACCTCAAGGAGAAGTGAGGGAAAGATAACCTTGTAAATGGCTTTATTATGGGTCACCTCATTTACAGAGTAGAAATCTATAAGAACAATATTATTATTCAAGAGTAATTTCAAATCACCCAAATCAGATCAAGGTAAGCAGGGACAACCTCTAGCATGTGTCAGTCAGTGAGAATAGTTGTAAGAATTCTTAATACATTCTTTATACATTTATGGTTTTCTAATTTTTTTTAACACATTTGTAATAGTTGCATTGGGATCTTTGCTAAAGAAAATATCTGGACACACTGAGGACAGTTTGTATTGAGTTGTGGGGGTTCCCCCCTAATAACATGGGTATTTCCTATTCTTTCCTGTTTTGATATTTTGTTTCTTGAAAAACGTTTTGTTGAAAATATATTGTAGCAAATCTAGATTGTGCCTTTTCCCCAAAAGGTTGCTTTCATTGCTGCTTGCATGCTGAGAAAGGTGCTTGGACTTAATCTGTCATATTCTATCCCCTGCAGTATGTGGTCAACTTTGACTCTCCTGTTTTCTTTTTAAATTGTTTTCTTTTTCATCCTAGCTTCCTGGGGATCTCCCTGAGTCTTAAAAGTCATTAAGATTACTTAGGGATTTGTCCACGCAACTTGATTAAGACTTCCATTTTCTGTCAAAGGGTTTTGTTGTAGGTATTGGGTAGCAGCACATTCATATTTTAGGCAATTAGCACATAGACTGTGTGTAAGTCTTCCCAGAGTATACTTTCTCTGAGTCTTTCGTGGCTCCTCTGCATATGCCAACCATCTTACGTTTGACCAGCAGTGTGTGGCTCTTTTGGGCTCTTTTGAGTCTCTCTAAGCAGGCACACAGCTTCAGCCAAGCACCTGGTTGCTGCAGCGATGACCACAACCACAGACCAGCAGAGCCCCTTGCCTTCCTGCTTGCACACCACACAGCTTGTCAGCTCACCTTCACATCACTCCACAACCCAAATTAACTCAGTTCCTTACACTGTGTAACACTGCTGCCAATCCTCATGGCTTGTCCTATCTTGGAAGAACCTTCATGCCCATGGAGCTGAATATTGGGAGTTGTAAGGAGAACAGGAGCTGCTGTAGGCAAGCGCACTGCTGTTCTTCCCTGGATTTTGCAGCTTTTCAAGCATAAACAATTCTCAGACTGTTACATGCATTTGGGGGTTTCCCAGTCACTGAAATGGTTAATCTTGTTGTTCTAATCCAGGTTTATAGTTGGCATCCATGAGAAGATTTGTTGACCATAGCGACAGGGCCTTGCTAACTTTCACCTTTAAATTGTGCAAAGCATACATATTATTCTGTTTTAATTAAATGTTTGGCTTTATTTAGGACTCCCAAATAATTCCATAATCCCAAAGTAAGCCCCGAAATGGGAAGATGTTGTATGATCATCTTCCTCAGACTCAATTCTAAGTGAGAAAACATTTCACCTGCGCCAGTGTTTCTGCAACAGTTTACTAGGCTGGAGAATGAAGCCTTCCAACAGCCATACCTTATCTATGTATTTTACCACTAACTTAAACTGAACTATGTGACACTTATGAGGTTCAGATGTATGACACCTCTTTTCTTAAGATTCTCTTCTATTCTTCTCCTGTACCAGATAAGGTTCTTGGCTGTAAAGCAAGCAGACATTCTCAGAAGAACAAAATGTCCCTTTTGAGGTGTATTATCTCTCCAGAGTAAAGCGACTGTGAGGCAGGCTGCTTCCTTTGTGTGAGTGACTCGGCTCTATCCCCCACCTGCTACCTTTGTCTTCCTATGGCTACTCTTTTCTTTATGTTCCTTCCCTGATTGTGACAGTAATACATGCTTTTTGTAAAAATGTACATAGAACAATAATCAGAGAACCTGTCCTTCAAACTCTGCAACCACATCACTGTTGACAGCTTAATTTGTCTCTTTCTCATTTTATGTTTGTATGTTCACATAATTGTGGCCATACAGCTGATATTATTTATACCCTGTTTTAAAAGTTATAGTGTAAATGTAATAAACTCATTTTGTTGTGGAAATTTTTTGGAAGATTCAGAAATGATTGAAGTTACCTCGTTATTTTCTTCTTGTCTCTCTGTTCATACATATGTATTTAGATTTATATTTTTATAAATATGGTCCTATGAGTTACACAGTTTTTTATTACATATTTGTTTTTGCTTGATAACATGAGTATTTACTGAGTTGTTGTACCCTACATAAATATAATTTTAAGTGGATGCAAAATATTTTGTGGAAATATAATTATTTAACTTCCAATCTCAAACATTTAGATTTTTTTCTGATTTTAAAGAAAAAATGTACATAATGGAAAATAAGTATTGTTTTGTCAGAGATATTTCCTGAAGAAATAATTATAGAATTTAATGACAGGGACAAATGTGCATTTCTACAAGTTAGATGAATTCCATCTGTGCTATACTGAGAATGGACCAAATGACAGAAGTGCCACCAGGAGGGGTGTTGGAGGATGAGGCTTAACCAGAAAGAATTTCTTAAGGTGGAGAAAGGGGTGAGGAGGGGCTGCAGATTCTGGCCTTCAGACCCAAATCTCAAGAACTCAGTGGTGTGGCCACAGTTAGAATATCCTGTGTCAAGAGAGGAGTCACATATAAACTGGGCCCACTGATGATGTCTAAGTAAGAGGTGAGCTTATAAATTACACTGAGAGGAAGATCTTTCTCATTGCATGCTGGGCTGAAGCCCTAGGCTGCGCCCATGCTCATGGAAGCCAAGGCTCACCCAGAAGTTGGCTTTCAAGCACAGACCAAGAGGAGTGAAGTCTATGGTGAGAATATGCTGTGAAGTCAGACTGTGGAAACTAGAGTGGTGATCTCAGAAACAGAGTTTTGTGTCCCCCAAAGAGTGGACAGATCGGATCCCAGGACTGGGTACCCTCTTTGTACCATGCTTGGGTGGGGTGGAGGTGGGGACCCTTGCTCTTTGTGCTTACATTACTGAGCACAGGAATGTGCTACTCTGCTCCACCCCCAGCACACTTACCTGATGTGTATGTCTTCTACTGAGCCTTGCTCAGCCTGGCTCTATATTCATTTGTCCCAGTAGAGGGACTGAGATGACTCAGTCTATGACATTCAATGACACAGTTGAACTCAGGGCCTCCATATGCCTGTGTTCTTGTAAGGAAAGAAGCACCTGCTGTTGTGACATCTACAGTCTACCTGTGCTAGTAGCCTCATGGGCACGGGTCTCATGTCACCCTGCCTACGCTGACAAAATGAGACCAAAAGTCTGAGCCTCAGTAAATCACGGGCCATGGAAAAGTACAGATCCTGGTGGAATGTCGGGGATCACCTAATGCTACAAGAAATCTCTGCTGTTTCCTTCAGAACAGTGTCATCAGAGTGGACTGAGGGTGCAGCGTCTCAACAGTCCTGGTGTTAGGATCCCAACTCACATAGCAGCTACTGGAATGAACTTTGTATAAAATAGGGGACCCCTCACCCACATCCTGAGAGTATGTTTGACAGCAGGAGCATGCGTGTGCAGATGGATATGTTCTTTCCCTTAGCTGTGGCCTTTTGGAAGTGAGAAGAGTTGGCTGTGGTTTAACTGTCCCTATTCTATCTTTCAACACCCAAGCTAATGCTCACACAGCCCCAACCAGTAGGGGTCGGTTTGATTTCAAGTATATTCCACAAATAACCACATTTGACAGAGCGCATAGACCAAAACAAAACAAAACAAAACAGCCCTGAGGAAATAAAGCACCATCACCACACCAGCGTCCCCCTGCCACCTACACTGCTCCTGCACCATCATGCTACCCTCTCTGCACTTCCCAGTCCAGGGCAGCCCAGATCCAGTTGGGGAAGGAAGGTTTGTAGAAATATACACATACATGTAAATGAGTGTCCAACCTGTAGTGTGTGTGTGTGTGTGTGTGTGTGTGTGTGTGTGTGTGTGTGTGTGTACGTGTGTTTCTATTATTTCCAACTTGGAACTTCCAACAGCAGATGCAAATGCTATTGAGGACTTGAATGTACCCCACAAAATTACCTCATCTCAACTACACAACTGCAGGAATCTTGAGCAACTTGAACATGCCTTCTTTTTCCATCTGAGAAAGAAGTCTGTGGAGAACACAATGTTTATGGAAACTCTTGCTTCCTGCAGTTAGAAGCCTTTGACAAATGAGAACTATAGAACCAAGATTTAAATCCAGGCACTTGGGGTTCAGAGCCAAGCACTTATCCCCCTTCTCCACCCTATCTTTCTGGCATTAGTGCAGCTCTCATGGGGTTCTTGTGAGATCAGGAATATGGTGCCTGTGACACATGGGGATAAGTCTGAGCACACCTGCAAGTTATGCGACATGTTATACTGTCACCATTAGAGCGTCTTCAACCAACTGAGTGAATCTGCTGAACTTTGAAGGAGAGATAACCTGGGCAACTTCACTGGCTGTGGCTCCCATGGGGTCGGTGCCCCAAAGAAGACATCATAAGGACTATCTCAGGGCAAGAGTTAGAAATGTGGAATTGACCATTATTATAACCAATGTTGAATTGGAAGGCTCAGTTGTTATGGTGTTCCTTACCTTGGACTCTCAGTTAGATTGTACAAAATGAAAGAACACAGAGGCAAAGTAGATTTTTTTTATTGCTTTTATTGTGCCCATTATGAAAAACAGTACAAATTTTGGGTAGCAAGGATGGTGGCTTCAAGGTATGTAAAATAAAAGGCTTCCAGGTAATAATCTGGTTAAAAAAAGTCCAAGGGACTGCATGTTGGCTGTACTCAGAAGCATGGGGACTGGGTGTCTGAGGAGCTGGTGGACACTAAGGAGAGAATGATACTGAAGCCCCTGTTGTCCCCTGGCCCCACCCCTGAGTCATGGCAGAATTTGTTCTAGTTGCAGAGTGAAAGCTTCTGTTTCCCTAGTTGTTCTGCAGTAATGACATAGTAGAAAAAGACACAGGTGAATGGAAATAACCCAGTCTCAGAAAAAAAGCCCCACTAGATCCTCAGCAGACAATTTTAGTGACAATAGCCAATGAGAAGAAGTAGAACCTTGTGCCACCATGTGTTAGGAACTCTTCCCATTGCCATAGAGTGCTGGTCTCCCAAGCAGACAGATGGCGATGATGACGGAGTAAATCAGGCTCTTCAGGAGGAGGAGGAGGTACGTGTAGTAGGCAGATGTGTTCATGAGCTGCAACTGCAGGGGGTCTAAAAGAAGCATTTTATTAATTTCACATGTTGTTTTGAAAGGCTAGGACTTACTAATGGGCAAGGGGTGACTGTATACATTTCTGATGACTTAGGTTGAAGTAACACACTCACACCAGCACAACCAGATAGTAAACATCTACACCACCACCACCACCAAGACAACTCAGAACCTAGTTTGTAGGTTAAGTCAGTCAAATACCTATGAAATTCACCTAGGATTTTCCAAAGTATTAAAAAGTAAGGTTGTGTTTATAATGAATGAATACAATGGGAAAAAAGACATTGTTGAGAAATATCTTTTAGCATTTCTTCCTCCCCACCATGTCTCTAAGTAAGAATAAGAGGTGATATCCATTAAGTACAAACAAAATGTCACTTATTTTGAGAACTTTGCATGCAAAGCTCAAATCATTTAATTTTTGATAACCTATGAGACTATTACTTTCTTTCCCATTTTACAAATAAACAGAGAATACAGAGAGAATCTATTTGCCTAATTTCATGCAACTAGTAAGTATGAGAATCCAGATTTCAATCCCAGCGACATGGCATTTAAGAACACTTTCTAGACTGCTCGTGTGTAAAGTGGGAATAAAATCCGTCACAGTGAGTATCAAGAGAACTAAACAAAATGCACTCACATTGAAGCACAATGCCTTCAATATCAGTCATGTTATTAACCATCAGCAAAAATAGAGACTTAGAAGTATAGAGGCAAAATGATAGCATGTCCTCAGTCAGTAGAAACAAAAGCCACAGAAGTGAATGGAGTCCATTGTTGAAAAATTCAGAGCACATCACTGCACCTAATTTATAGTCCTCTCACACCCAAACCACCATTTAATGTGTGAGGATGACTCTTGAGAAATGATGGATTGACTTAAAATACCACTCAGTTATATTGCAAGATCCAGCTGTTCTGAGGCTTCTCCCTGAAGCCAGGGAAGTTCAACGTTGATCATGAGGAAAAAATGCTACAGCACAACATAAAGGCAAACATAGAGAAAAACTTACCATTTTCATCATTCAGAGAACTTTTTGTGGAGTTAATAGCAGCGAGCTCTAAAGAAATGAGAGCAAGTATTATTTAATTGTTCATATCCATTTTTGATGTGTCTATGTTGTGGATAGAAGGTAGATAGATGACAGATAGATAGATAGATAGATAGATAGATAGATAGATAGATAGATAGATATAGATACATAGATAGATACAATTGATCAACAAAGAAAAGAGAGACGTTTCAATATGAACTCCACAATTCCAGAAACGGTTAGTCTGATTTTATATAATTCAGTAGATCAATTAATATATTGTACTTCTGCACCTAAAGATGTTGCAATTCGTGAATGATGCATTTTTTTCTTTTTTTCTCACAACTGGAGGGTAATGTTTAAGACTATCATGTTTCCTGTGCTCATAGCTCCTAGCACAGTTCCTGTTGCAAAGTAGGTCTTCTTTTTATTTATTTATTTATTTATTTATAAAGATTTTATTTATTTATTTGTCAGAGAGAGAGCACAAGCTTTCAAAAACCAGCACTAGAAATTTGCTGTAGAATTGCATTAACAGAAATTCCCTCATTAATTTTGATGCTATGAGAAGACTTTGGGAGACATTCCTTTCAGAAATAGATACCAAGTAAAACACATCATAAACAAGAAATTTTCTCTTACCATAATCATCACCATGGAACTTACTATACTTTTGTTTTTCTTTGATCACTAGAAAAATCAAAACCTAACAGGATACTTCAGCCAATTGTTGAATTAAATTTATGCCTTGTTCATTTGCTTCCTCTCTGTTAGTTGCAGAAATTAAAAATTAGGGCTGTCTGTATAATCTTATTTTAGTTAGTTTTAGGAAAGGATATAAATAAATACAATAAATATACAAATAAATTCATCCATGTTATGTTTTCAAAAGCAAGCATTTTCACTGACATAATGTCATCTGCTCCTCATTACAGTTCAGATAAAAGCAAAGGTAAAGGTTTAACACTAATTTGATCATTGGACAAACTAAGAATCTGTGAAATAAGAAAAATGCAACCCAGTAAATTTTAAAGATCTAAATAGATTTATCAGCCTATTCATGAATTGGGCATCTTCTTATCTAGCAAGTAGAGGAGAACTCGAAAGGGCTACAGGAAAGAGGTTTTTCAAGATAGAGAGGGCGTGAAAAAGAAATTATTAGCAAAGAATCCATACTTTTAGGCAAGGTCACACTCCTAAGGTAATGGAGGGGTTGTCAGCAAAGTTCCTAGTGCTGATCAGGAAATTCCCATGTCCACTGGTTACAGGTCACAATTCTGGGTGTTGAAACTGTGGTTGGGTAGGTATGAAGACTTGGTTTACTCACTTGTGGCCTTCAGCTAAAGGAGTACATTTTGAGCCTGTGGTTTTCCTTTTCAACAACCCTGACTTTTGATCAGACTCTCAGTTTAACTGCCAAATGTGTTCTACGTTGAAAGCATTAACACCACTCTCAGCAACTGCTCTGAAGTTCTCACAGTGTTTGTTGTTCTTCTGGGTGATATTAACAGGTCTTGACCTTTTTACTTAACCCTTGTGATAGTCACAGGTTACCACTTCAGGTTTACAATTTTTGAGTTGATCATTCTCTTCATTCTCTTGTGATGTTCTAGTCTTAGGAAAATAATTTGTTTGGAGATGACTGGCTTTGAATTTGCACGTCAAGCTTTTGAGAGAACATAACACACCAGACAGATTGTTATGATGCTTATAAGCAGGATAATTCCCCATGTTTGGAGTGCTAATTGATGCCATGGTCCCCAAGACTCAAAGCAATTAAAATCAAATAAGTAAGAAAGACCCTGCTGAAGGAGTAACTCTATTAAGCCACATGATTTACACAATGATCTGATGTTTTTGGGTTTTAACGTTCCCAATAGTATTCATATAGATATAGCATGTGGTATTGACTACAGCACAGATCCAGCCTTGCTCAGCCATAAACAACTGCCTTGTCCAGAATCTAAGGATTTCTGTTGGGCAAACATCGCTTTAGCAAGGGATTCTGCAACAATTTCAAGAATGGAGGAAAAGGTCTTGATCAAACCTCATTTACAGTTATCCCTCAACAGGGAAATAGGGCCAGACACAAGAGTGAATCCTGGAGGGTTCTTGCTAGTCCCTACTAAATCTGGATGTACTTTAGGGGAATCAACCAATGAGATGTCTTATTTACCTTGAGAAAATTTAGGACCAGGGTTATATTTTCAGCAGAAAATAGCCTGAAATAAAATATTGCTCTTAATTCCATAGGTTAACCCCCTTGGCAATGACCTGGGAGATACAGGCCATTACCAGAGTAAAGAGAAAGAAAAGAGGGAGAAAGGACTTCATATTTAAAGTATGAAGTCTTGAGCACTTGTTTTGGTGAAAGCAGTCTATTTGGATGTCAGCTACTTCTCTTTCTCTCCATTTGATTCAGAAACTCCAATGTCTGGGCAGGACGAGCTGTCAGGTGGAGACTTCGGTAGCTGTGTGATGGGCACCTGAGACTCAATACCTTTTATTTTACAGCAGGAGCACTAGGTAAGGTCCCTCTTCTACTGGAGTTCAAGGACTATCTTCCTCTGATGTTGTGTCTAAAATACCTAATAACCTGTGACAGAGAGGACCCTATTAATTGTGATCTAGGAAGGCATCCGTAACCTGGTGATGACAGGCTTGAGCATCAGACATTGGAGAGTAGTTGGTCATACTAGTAAGCCACACAAAGGATCAGCAGAAGGCTGTACACTGAGACAATTCCAAGAAATTTGTAAGGTTTTCCTAAAGGTTCCTATGATTTACCCAATAAGTAGGTGGAGATCACTGGTCACTGGAGATCACAGAAGGTGTGCCCCAAGGGGAAACCCATTTTTAACAGTGTCTTTTGCACAATGAAAGCATCAGCCTCTTGGCAGAGAAAGGCTTAAATCCACCCAGAAAATATGCAAACAATGACAATGGCATATTGACAACCCACACTAAGTGGCAGTGGAATGAATTCCAGTTGCAGGTGTTCAAAGTGTCCAGGGGGATGAGGCAAGAAGCCTCTGGAAAAGTAACGATTTTTCCAGAATTAAGGACATTGATGGAAAACCATTTTGTAATAGTATAGAGTCTCCCCACTGATGTCAATTTGTAATTTGAGCCATTTTAAATGCCCTATGGTTGGCAGAGAAATGAAAAAAGCAAAAATCAAGAGAAATGGGGTTTGTCAGGGAGCTTGGAAGAACAAAGTGGCTTTCTTGGTTTTCCCTTATCCCCGAGTCTTTCTTTAATACTGCCGTATAAACCCTCTTTAATTTCTCTGATTCAGAAGCAAACTAGTGCCATATTACAAGGACATCAGGAAAGCCAAAGTCTGGTGATGACAGGTCATTTTGGTAGAACCAGAATGGAGGTAACTCTACATGTGCCACAATTTTACAAACAAAGCATAAAGATGACAATACTTTTGACATACAAAATAAGCAAACTAGTTTAACAAATCCTTTGGAGTGTTCTGGTCAAAGAGACTTCAAAAGCAGACCAAAATGACAAGAAAACAATCAAGCAAAACCCAAAAACCATTTGTCATTTTAGCAGAGAGAAAACCAAATTCTAATGCTGCACCAGCTTACTTTTCATATGAAAATTCTTTATTCCAATCTTAGTAACTACCTGTCCTAAGATCCCTTTGGTACAAACCTCTTCAATTTTCTCTTTTACACTCAGATTTTGTCCTAAGTTTGCCTTCGTGTTCTTTTTTTAATAAAGATTTTATTTATGTGAGAGAGAGAGCCAGGAGCAGGGGCAGAGGGAGAGGGAAATGCAAACTCCTTGTTGAACGAGGGCCTGATGGGGGACTCGATCCCAGGACCCTGAGATCATGACCTGAACCAGGACACTTATCCGACTGAGCCACTCAGGCACCTGAGTTAACCCTCTTTGAATGACCAACCTCTCTTTAGGACAAAATCTTTTTTCCCCCTTAAAAAAAATATATTTCTATTCCCCACACATTCTTACTAAAAATACACAACCTTCTTTCCTTACATTCTGGGTTTCTCATATTATTTCCAGTAGTATGCATTAAATATACTATAATTCTTAACCCTTAGAAACCTTCACTTTTAAAGAAATCTAGTAAGCGAGCAGTTGTGAACTGTCTTTAACCAGCATTCTTTAGATTGGCAAACTTATGAACACATTTCATAGTTTCTAGAAATATGTGTTCCTAAAACAATATTTCAGTAAAGCACAAAATACGTTTATGACCAGGACCACATTTATCTTCAGTTTCTCTGAAATAAGAAAACCAAAATTAGATAAACCTATGTTTATTCATTAATACTTTAGTATTTTATCTTGCTTGGAAATGATCTAGATATTTAATGAATATAACTTAACAGGTGACCTATCTCAGTAGAACTTTAAGGTTTTAAGTTCCCCCCAAAATTTGGGAGATGATTTAAAATGGTAGCTAAATTTTGTATTTTGTTTTACATCTCTTCAATGTACTTGCTCCTAACAGTTTAGCTGAGATTATCCATAAAAACTTAATGAGACATGGAGAGGGATGAGTGAAATAGGTGATGGGGATTAAGGAGGGTGTTTGTCCTGATGCACACAGGTGATGTATGGAAGTGTTGAATCATTGTACTGTGCACATGAAACTAATATGATGCAGTGTGTTAATTAACTGGAATTAAAATGAAAAAAATTTTAAAACCTTATGAAACATCAAAGTCCATAATTCTCCCAAGCTATTTCTGTAATATTTTGTAACAGAGATCACATCTATTTACTGGACTTTTAGTAAACACAGGCACCTGAAATTACTAATTTTAGTGTTGATAAAGCAATAAAGATATGCCTACTTCACTTAAACCCACAACCGAATATTTGATTAGCTCATGTGAAATTGAAATACATGTGGGTCAGTTTTAATCTTCCTGAGAGTTTTAGAATGCCCAATCCTCATAAGTGCTTATGTTCAAAGCAAGGAAATAGAGCTCTTTACAAATTAACTTTGGTAAAACCATCCAGAGAGAAAAATACCACATATTGACAATGTATATTTATGGACACACAGACTGGTGTAAAGATCTTAGAGCCACTAATATTTATGGAAAAAATATTAAGATTTGTATTTGTCTCTGGAATTATTAAGGAAATTGTGTTAGCATTTAGGTACAAGAGCCCTTTAGCTTTTGTATTTTAGAAAGTCCTTTTTGACTTTGTTTCTCTCAGTCTCAGGCATCTGTGGGATGTGCTTATATTTCAAAGACATGGTAACATGTATAAATTTTAAGGACAGAGAAAGAAAGCAAGCTCCTCCAAGAAGGACTTGGCTTTCCTAAAGCCAATCATTTTAAGCCCTTCTCCATAAATAGGAGAAGTGTGGGGATAGGTAAAGGAATAGGGGAACTTTGAATTGCCTCAAGAGCTGCATTTCAAGCTCTGTAAAGATTTGTCAGAGGGTTGCTCTCAGCTACTCAAAGCCTTGGCTTTACATGAAATGACAACATAGGTTGATCCAACCTATCCAAGCACATGAGCCTCAATTTGCTTCCTTCCCTTAGGGTGTATAGCTTTAATTTTAAGGATTTCTTGCATGTGTAATAATACCCTTCTGTGTTCCCAGAGTCCCCAAAGAAGATTCAAAGGATATTACCTCCCAAGATCCAAAGTCACTCACAGTGAGAGCTAAAGGAAGGAACCAACCAGACTCACAACCTAGGCAGGCAGAAAGCTAAGAGCAGTTAAGCAGGATGCCACCAGCAAGAAGGCAATAGCTATTTCTGCAAAATAAAGGATCAGTAGCAATGGGTCTGGATTTGAAAAGGGTGGGACAACCTTAAATTTTATTATCCTCTCTGGACTAAGCACTGTGGACAGAGATTCAGAAGGAGTTGATTCTGCTAATTGATTCTGCTAATTCTGCTAATAGTTGATTCTGTTAATTCCACACTTCTCTGGCTCCAGCAAGTTCTTTCAGGACTGCTTCTGCATGTCCTGGAATTTACCAGAATTTCCACTTGGCTCTTTAAGGGAATAATTTGCCAGTTTGCCAGAAACCACCCAGTTTCATCAGCTATGCGAGAGGCTCATTTGGGGGCCGTCCTATGGAGGTAGATATGGGGGTGTCTGTAATGCCATGAATTTGGCAGTCTTCAGTGTATGGGTGTAGTCTTTTCAGAATGGAAAAAAATTCAGACTACAATGAATGTTCAAAGGAACAAAGAGGGGAACAGTCTTATAGTTTTGGTTTTAGGTACCTCTTCTATTATTAATTTTCTATTAGCCTTTTGCAATGAGTCTTTCCATGAAAGGACCTTGGAATATTTAACCTTTTGGAGGCTTCTGTTTAATTGAGGAACCCTTGCTTTTAAGGGGACTTCTTAATGACCTTATCTAGTTGGAAAGTTCCCCATACAGCCATTGTATTTCTAGGTGGTCATTGTCCTGAGGTCTGGCAGTAATTTGGTAGGACATTAGCCTCAAATGGAGTTAACCCACACCCCAGTCCAGCCGTATCTGGACATAAGTGAGTTAGATCCCACATTTCTCTCCGGCATTATTTTGGGGCCTTCAACCAGATAGTTATCAAGCCAGTTCTCAAGGACACATAACAAACTTAATTTTGTAATTTTGCTAGGTATATGTAATCTGGGAATATAGTTCTTAGGTGAAAAATAAACAGGTATATCAGAAAGTCGTGTGCTTGACTGTTTAGAATTTAAGGATCCCATTAGCTAAGACATGGGTTTCTCAGAACCAAACTAACACCTAAAAGGGGTGTTTCCTGGAATTGGGGATTGTGTGTGTTTTACATGGTAGCTCCTTGCACAGAAAACTTCTGTGCACATCCCACAGATGCCTGAGACTGAGAGAAACAAAGTCAAAAAGGACTTTCTAAAATACAAAAGCTAAAGGGCTCTTGTACCTAAATGCTAACACAATTTCCTTAAGGGTGACCTAGTGCTGATCCAACCTATTTCCTGACCAACTCATACTGTCAAGGGAGTGTTCTTGAGAGGACTGCTCTTATAGCCTCTAAATGCTTGACTTCTGCCCACCATTTTTTTGTGGCTTTTTCCACCCTTCCCTGTTACCAGTAGCTTTATCTATACAAATTAAGACAGACAATTATGTGCACATAACATATGGGCAGTAAGAGATGTTACTGAATTCTGGCCACAAGAAGACTCTGTGCATCATCAACAATTCTTTTAGAAACTTGCTGAAGTTTCCACCTGGGGAATTTGATCTAGAAGTTTAGGGGCTTGGCTCTGGCAGACATTTCTGTCCCTTCAGTTGTCTCTGTGCAAATATGCCAGATCAACGAGGATCCAAATCTTCTAGCTCAACATAACACTGGCATAACACCCCGCCAGCCCAAGTTGACCTGCCAGTTAGCAAAGCCAATTAGATTAGGAGTTCAAACACAAAGGGAGTGGAGCGTAGAACCAAGAAGAACTCACCCACAGCCCTTGGAACAGGTGAGAAACTCAAAGGGCTCACAGTTAACACCTCCGTGTTTTGCTTTGTCTCTGAATGCCCCTGGGAGTCCACTTCATATTCCAGTGCTGGCACCAAATCTGTTAAAGAACAGAAATTCAACCATGTAAATGTTAAGGATGTAATGGGACTCTTAATCAATTAATGAATCATACAGCAACCCATTATCAAATAGAGGGGAGCTCCAAAGGACTACAGGAAAGGAAAAGATTTTAACAATAGGGAGTGGAAAAAAGGAAATTCTTATCAAAGAATCCATTGTTTTAGACAAAGTCACCCTCCCAAGGGGAATGTAGGGGTCAATCAGGAAACTTTCTGGGGCTGACCAGGAAATTTCCACGTTGGCTAGTTAAAGGCTACTCTTTTGGGGATTGAAGTTGCACTTGGATTAGGTCTTAAATCTTGGTTTACTGACTTGGGGCCATAAGCTAAGTGTTGCCATTTTGGGTCTTTCAACACTCCAGAAAGACAAAGACTTACTTCAGAAATTCAGACTTGTATATAGCAAAGCTCTTCACAGTTCTTGTTATGTACTTGTTTCCCATTGCTTAAAAAGTGCCTGTGAACCACCGAGAAAAGTACAAACTGGTTCTTTCTTATGGGCTCTCTGTGCCCTTGGTCTGTGATGTTAATGCCAGGACTTGACTTGACTTCTGAGTCTAGTGAGTTACTGGATCACAGTGGGGTCTGAGCACATTCTGCTGTCTGCCCACACTGTCTAAATATGACCAGCATCAACACCACTGGGGCTCCTTTGGGACAATATGCCTGAATCATGAGTGACCCTGAGTGATTAGGAAAAGTATAGTCTATCTATTGTAGTGATCCTCCTTGGGACAATAATTCATCCTGCATGCCTTCCAGGCCTGTCACACACTAGGACTGCAATGTTTGCAGAGCAGCTTTTACTCATGGTAAGAAATACATTCATTTTGTAGAATGGAAGAATGTATACATTAGCCTCACCCATGTCTACTTACCAAATTTCACCTTATGGTGGTATATAAAATACAATTCTGAAAAACCCAAGAGCATAGTATTTATCTTAGCAGCCAAATTACTATTTTTTGTTGAGACACAATCTGGCTCCTTTAAATGAACAGGATTTTGTCCCCTATAACTCATTGTTTATCAGTTATACTTTGAGTAGAGCAAGATTGAAGTGAGAAACGGGCGCCTGGGTGGCTCAGTGGGTTAAAGCCGCTGCCTTCGGCTCAGGTCATGATCCCAGGGTCCTGGGATCGAGGCCCACATCGGGCTCTCTGCTCAGCAGGGAGCCTGCTTCCTCCTCTCTCCTCTCTCCTCTCTCTCTGCCTGCCTCTCTGCCTACTTGTAATCTCTCTCTGTGTCAAATGAATAAATAAAATCTTTAAAAAAAAAGATTGAAGTGAGAAAGACTTTGCTAAATAGAACATTCTTGAAAGATGTATAACTGTACTTGTCTCCTGATCAAGTAAAATCATCAAAAGCTAACTCCGAACATTTCTTGTGTGTGAGACGGCTAGGTGTTTCCCTGTGTTTTATTTCATTTAATCCATGAAATGACTATAAAGAACATCACTATGACATTAATATTTTGGATGATAAAACTGAGGTGAAAAAGCCTAAATGAATTATTCTTTTTCTTCTTCTCTATATGTTTCAAAGCCCATACTATTTTTTATTTTTATTACTTTTTAAGATTTTCTTTCTCCCTTTCTTTCTTTCTTTCTTTGTCAGAGAGAGAGAGAGAGAGAGAAAACAAGCAGGGGAGGTGGCAGGCAGAAGGGGAAGCAGGCTTCCTATTGAGCAAGAAACCTGGTGCTGAACTCCATCCCAGAACCCTGGACTCATGACCTGAACTGAAGGCAGATGCTTAACTAACTGAGCCACCCAGGTGTCTAAAAGCCCATAGTATTTTTTTTTTAAGATTTATTTATTTATTTATTTTGAGAGAGAGAGAGAGAAAGAGAGAGCACACACTTGGAAGACAGGGCGGAGGGACAGAAACTCAAGGAGACTCTGTGCTGAGCACGGAGCCCAAAACCGGGTTCCACCTCACAACCCTGAGCTGAATGACGAGTCAGACACTCAGCCACCTGAGCCACCCAGGGACCCACAAAGCCTATACTATTTGACTTCTGTGAGTAAAGAGCAATACATTATTGCAACCATTAAAGGGAACAGCATTAAAGAAAAAATTTCTATTTGCTTGTTTTCATTAATACTTGACAGAAAAAATAGGGTTTTCCCTTTGAAGCAAAGGGTTCTGAAAGGTTACATTCATGTTTATATGCACATACCTTTGTTTATTGAAGGAAAAAGAACCTCTTGATCAACTTTTCCTCTATCACTCTCGTGGTTGATGATACATTTGTGTTCTTTATCCATTGACGCTCCAGTCACGGTCAGCCAGCTGAATTTCATGTATGTGTCCTTAGTCTTAATGGTGTCTCCCTGCTGGGATTTCAGAGTTGTTTTGCCATCCTTTTCTTTCCAATCTATCTTGATAACATCAGGGAAAAAATTCTCAAGAAGACAAAGATATGTTCCAGCCTTCTGGACTTTTATTTCAGCAATTGAAGGAAGAAAAACTGTGGGCTTGGGGGAAATGTCTTCATTAGGACTTTTATCTGTTGGAGAAAATAGAATAACAAAACATTATCAGGGAAACATAGATACATTGTGTAGTTTGAAATCACCCAGCATGTAGTAAAAGGAAGGAAAGTTTTCCATAGAGTTAGTGCCTACCATGGTCTTTCAACCACAGTGGGTTATGAGGTGCTTATCTTGTTAGTGTCCATGGGGAAAGAGGTTCTAGAGCTTATGTAACTTGCCCAAAGTCACAGCTATTAAGTGAAAAGGCCTGGATCAAACATGGATATTTTTACACAATACAGTCACTTGTTTGAATGGGAATCTATCAAGTTAAACTGTAGTTAAAATATGGATTCCATGCCCACTTCTGAGTACTGGAATTCTATTCTCCTAGATTTCTGATTCTATAGACCATCTCCTTCTCACACCTGAACAATGGCAGGATTTTGAGTAAGACTATGTTTAATGCTGGACCTCCAATTATCTATAATGCCTTAAATTTAGAAACAAAATGGACATATTTCAAAAACTTCTATTTTAAAAACTTATTAATTATTTTCCAGAAATGTTCTTATAGTAACATAGTCAAGTAAAGCACTGGGCAAAATTTTGTTTTGGTTTAGGAAATCTTCACTAAAATTACACATTACATTTGAATTTCACTTGAAGTTGAAGTATAACTAAGAAGACACCATATTTTGAGTCATCACCTCTCCCCAAATTTATTTATTTATTTATTTATTTAAAGATTTTATTTATTTATTTCACAGAGGGAGAGAGATCACAAGGAGGCAGAGAGGCAGGCAGAGAGAGAGAGGAGGAAGCAGGCTCCCGGCTGAGCAGGGAGCCCGATGCGGGCCTCGATCCCAGGACCCTGAGATCATGACCTGAGCCGAAAGCAGAGGGTTTAACCCACTGAGTCACCCAGGCGCCCATCCTCTCCCCACATTTAAATCTGCCCTACAAACCTGCTGAATTTGTTGTAGTAGTACCCAATTTTCTTTCATTTCACCTGTTGAATAAAGTTATATCTAATGGTGTCATGTTAACAGTTATGGTCCAGAGTTTCTTGTAGACAGAATGTCAAATTATTTAGTGAAGCATCATGGTTTTGAAGGGCATGTCACTTGAAGGCTGGAATATTCCTTGGTTATATATTGCTTATTAATTAATGATTTAAATTATAAATGTAGAACACTTTCCAGTTTGAGTCCCAACTGAAACACAAATGTTTTACTGATTTTAGAATAATAATTTCATGGGCAACTTCCTGTGAAAAGAAGAATTGGATTTCTCTGTTGAGAAGAAAGAAAAAGAATTCTTCAGAATTTTTGCCTGTGCAACAAACTCCTGATTTTTACACTAAATTAGTAAGCAAACAATGATGAGTTTTTAAATTTATGCTTTAAATAGGCATTAGGTCATAATGTACTTGTTTTAATTTTTTGCACATCTTCTTTATAGTGCCAATAGTATTTTTCTGATTATAACAGTAAGACACTGTATATTTACTCAACCATATACTTTGTTTTTAATTTAAAAACCACGTTATATAAAGCAAGATTTATTTTTCAAAGTACACAGTATTTACACAATTTTTGCCTCTGGTCAGTACATAAAGAATCTAGTTTTCATCTTAAAAAGTTTGGTTTTTGATAGGAATACTTCTAATTCATTACACTGAAGAACTGGAAAATCATATCATGAAATTGGAAAATTTCTGGATGGTAAGACACCATGTTTACCTCCTGTCACTTTTCCTTAGCTAGATTCCTGAAGTTCCATTCTTTTCAGGATAGTAGGAATCTTGAACTTCCGTAACTATTTCAATGTGATAGTTAACTGGGCATTAAATAGTGTTCTTAATTATATGTGGGTTAGTGCCTATATTTTACATAATTATATTACATAGTTTTTCTTCCAACATTCTTTTTTTTTAAGATTGTATTTATTTATTTGAGAGAGAGAGAATGTGTGGAGTTGGGGGGTGCAGAGTAAGAGGGAGAGAAAATCCAGAGCAGACTCCATGTTCAGCCTGGAGCTCAACATGGGGTTCAGGGCTGGATCTCACAAACCTCAAATCATAACCAGATGCTTAACCAGATGAGTAACCCGGGTGCCCCTCGACATTCTTTATTAAACTTATTAAGAGTATTTTTTAGGGCCACAATGACTTGATGTATAAAATAGAAACCAGTTTACAAAATAAATAAATTTTTCCAATACATTTATATATATGCATAATAAAAAATTTTTCAGGTAAATCACCTGAGTTACATATATTCGATGAATATGAGGCAGTATGAAACTATATAAACTAACCAAATCACATATTCAATTAAGTATGGTATCTCAAACCTGCATATTAATATTGTTTCAAAATTCTTCTATTTCGTTCTTCTCATTTTTCTTTTATTAAATAAATAATTAAAGCTATTTCATCTGTAAATATGAATTTCAAATTTATGACATTTTAAAGTATATTTAAAAGTACTAATTGTACCCCTAACTATATTCTTTTTTTTTAACTTTTTTTTTTATGAGAGAGAAAGAGAGAGAGAGAGAACATGAGAGGGGAAGATCAGAGGGAGAAGCAGACTCCCCATGGATCTGGGAACCTTGATGCCGGACTCGATCCTGGGACTCCGGGACCATGACCTGAGCCGAAGGCAGTTGCTTAACCAACTGAGACACCCAGATGCTCCCTAACTATATTCATATGTATATTCTAAATAAAAGTTCAGATTTTAATTGTTATGTACTAAGTACCAGTATGAAAGCCAAACTTGGTGTTAGACATTATAACAATTAAGACAAAGGATTAAGATTTAAGTACATAGGACAACTACAAAAATACATGGGACGTGGGACTTGACCCGAGAACCCTGGGATCATGACCTGAGCCACAGGCATATGCTTAACCAACTGATCCACCCAGGTGCCCCAGTTTTTTGAATATCAGTGGAGAGTAAGGCAACTTTCCACTGCAGTGATTGGAAGTACAGCTGAATCCTCTGGAGAATTTCTGCTTTCTCACTCTCTCTCTCTCTCTCTCTCAAAAAGTAAATAAAACCTTTTTTAAAAAAGTGACTATTTGACTTTATATGTACATTAGTGTAATTTTATATATTTAATTATAAAACCTCTCCCTTGTTTACATCCAGATGTTTCCACTGAAAAATGAGAGATCAGCTTATGTCAAGGCTAACAATGTATGAGGTAATGCTTACTACATTCTACTCATTTTTAGAAACATGTAACAGTGAGTTTTAAAAATTGAAATTACTCTGCAAATACTGACCAGTTGTTCTAAAGTGACCTGTAAGCTAGATCATAACTAACACAATTTTCTGTACTCCTGATTTAAAAAGAACTCCACTAGGTGATAATTTGATTTTGTAGAGCTAACATTTTTAATGAATGACCATGTCCCAACCTATGTAGTAGATATTTCCATATTTAATTTGATTTAGTTAAACATCTACTTGAGATTGTTGTTACCTTGACAGAATGAATGGATGGAAATATAGCAAATGTTAACAGAATAAGTGTCATTGTAAATTTTTAATACTTGATTTTTTCTCTTTTCCAAGTTTTTCCTAATGGGTATGTATTATTTTTATACTGTTAAGAAAGTAATAACTAGTGAATCAAAATTTATTTGCTGAAGGATGATTATAAAGAAAATGATAGATCCAGAATCACAGTCCACATTTTTCTCTGCACCTCACTTTACTAAATTTTTTTAACCTTGTTAATTGTATCTGCATCACCATTATTTAATTAGAGTGCTAGAATTTATATTGCAGTCAGTTGGAAAAAAGATGGTAGAAAGTTGCTTTTAAATTTATGAACTCATCTGTGCCTGTGATCACAACCACTAAAGACACCAAAATATATAATTTCTTTCATTTCGCCAACGTTTCACCGGCCTTGTGAAAACTCATTGAAAACATTTATTTGACTATATTCTATAGGCTGAAAACATCCCTGTGAGATGTTCTCCCTCATGCAGGCAAAATTTTATCTCTAAGTCTAAAGAAGGATGGACAAATTTACTAGACTGAGTTTGGAAAAAAGCAAACCCAACTTATGATGTTCTTGGATAAGTTTGTGCAGTTAAATATGTCGATATCTGATATGAATCTCCTTCAGACAAAATGGCAAGTTTACCAAGCTTTTGTTCATTCTTTTCCATTGGTGTTTTTGGAATCAAAATAAGATACACAAATTTCTTTACAAATCTTTCAACACAGAAATCCCTAAGGGACCTAACACTTCCACCCCTTAGGGGCCCCAAGTTGCTCTAACTAGTTAGCTCCTTGTTAATGTCCTCCATGCTAGCCCAGGCAGCAACTACTGCCTAGGACTGGGAGAGAATCAACTACCTCTCCAAGGATCCAGATGTTATTTGTGACAACTGTGACCAAATCCAGAGCCAGGATTCTGAGCCCAGCACCAACACCTAGCCTACTGCTCCTGCATCACCTGCCTCCCCTTCCTACCTTATAAGGAGGAAATAAATAATATTTTACCTGTAACCCTGAGCATTGTGCCAGGACCAAACACTTTGTTCCTTCTTCCAGTTATACCTCCACTGTCTGAAAAGCTTTTACAGAAATCTTCCTTGGCACCTCTTTAAAATTGTGCCCAGATTCCTTCAATATTTATATAAATACATATAAATAAGCACTGTTAACATTAAACAAAGATGAATCTCAAGTAAAATCACATTATCAAGAATGGATGAACCGACCCCTCTCTGCCTGGACAGCTTGGGTCTGTATTCCCCATCTCACTCACAGGCATTAGACAGTCTGATTTTACCTTTCCTCATCATTTTCCTGAAACTTCCAAATATTTTTTCTTAAAAGGTTTTCATGGATCATATCAATTATTTTCCTAGAATGTAATTTACAGTTATGACTTATTTGATTTTAACAGAGGAACAAAAATAGAAACAATATATTTTAATATTTAATATATGAATATTCAATATTTTATAGTTTTTTAAATTTCTATACATTGAAGCATCAATATCTGGTTTGACTGTAAAGTAAGTTCTTTCCAGAATTCAATCCCCACTGATACTAATCCAGATGAGTTGTTACAGAGTGTGAAATCTTAACAATAATCTCTTATTTATTGCTGAAAGACTGCTCTTTTGGACTGGGTGATACTCTTATAGTTTCAAAGGCATTGATTTAAAACCCTGAATTGCTCATCAGAGGATCCTGTTTGGTTTGGTCTCTCTGCAGCTGTCCCAGCAGGAGTGCAAAGGCAGCTCTGAGCTCTGCAGCTGAGTCCTGCATGTAGTACAACTGCTCCCATTCTTCTGCCAGCGTCCATATTTCCAGCAAATTTGATGCCAATACAGAAAGAAGGTTGAACAGAATGGTGTCAAAAAGACTTGTCCTTTTATAGAAATGCCCTAAGTATCACATTGTGAGAATTTAATAAATGCATATTCAACATGACATACTTGATGTTTTGGGGAAAGAAAGGCAATAAATATTTATTATATAAATTAGAAAGCAAAAGAGCTCATGAATCCAAGACATTCTATGTCTCTGGCAGTCTCAGGCCAAAGGGCATCGGGCCCAATCAAGCCACAATCTACAATATTTATCCACTAGGCTACAAGCATACGAGTATTAGGACTGTGCCTTGTGCACCGTTTACTTCTAGTGTCCAGCATAGAAACTATGTCTTTCAATAACTCTTTGCTGAGACAATAAATTAACAAACAAAGATGTAAAACCATGCTGAGAGCTTCTTTTCATGGACCCCGGAGTTGAAATGGTGAACTGAGCTCAAAATTTCCATTAAACTGGACCATCTCTAGGCATTATCACAAGAATCACAACAGCACACATTGTGACTAATCTCAACCTACTCACTAAGAAACTAGAATAATAAGAATATGTTAATTTATTGATGTTCTATAGTCATCCACTGTAAGAGTTAAATTTTTTGCACCGCTCTTAAAGATGAGATCAAAAACAATCATACAGGTTTTGTGGGTTACTAGAAAAAGGAGCACTATTCACTAAGAAAGGAGCACTATTAATATTACAGCTTCTTCATCAAAGTGTTTCTCACTTAAAAGGCCATCTACAATAAAAACATCTTGAACTCATAACTTACACAAATAGTTCAGAGATACAGACCTAAAAGTATTTTAATTTCAATCCTGCATCTATACTTCTCTATATATATTTTCTAAAAATAGAATTTCAATCTACTCCCACCACGGAAGTAAAAAAAAAAAATGGTACGAAGTAGTTTTGTTTCCATACATGGTGACCAGTAGCTGCATAACTGTTGTCCAAATGCTGAGGTGTTCCTACATTGTTTTTCTAAAAAGCATCTCTCAGTTTCTCATTTACAGGATCAAAAAAGAACAAAGTTACTTACCAGGAGGAGTTACTATGAGCCTAATTTCTTCTAATTCTTCTGCAACTGTCTTGATCCAGCCTGGTTAGAAGTTTCCACACTGATTAGAGCTTCTACATAAATGTCAGCCTTCTCCCGAGCTTCATGGCAGCATAAGCAGGTAGAAATTTTGTACTGACAATCTGATCTTTTGTGGTCATTGAAAGTCCTTGTATAGGCTTCATGACATCTGATATTTTATACACATTTCTCAGAATAATTGACCCAAATGTCTCTTTTGATGTAGGCAGTAATCACAGAAAAGTGGTGTCGAAAACAGAGACAAGGAGAACAAATAAAAAGAAAGAAAGAGAGAGAAGAAAAGAAAGAAAAAGAAGAGAGAGGGACCAAGTGGTAAACAAACTACTTTTCTAAATTACCAAGAACAGTGTTGAGAGAATTAAGAGGTTTTGATTTCCAGGTGTTCCAAGTGTGTGAAACAGCTCAGAGATGCATCAAAGGAAAACCTCTTCTGTTCTCACAAACACCAGGCATGCTGTCAGTAATTTGAGATTGTATTTCTGAAAGAGGATACACCTCAGTAACTGAAAAATTGAATGTGCCAACAGAAATATACTTGAGAAATATGAACAATGGTCTCCATTTTTTAGTAGGCCACTTTTACCGTTTGGAAACACTAATCTTTACCAGGCAAAAGAAAATGAGAAAATAATTTCCCTGATGACAATATTTTCCTGGAATGAAAATAAATTTGTAGAATTCTATCTCCCATAGAAAAATAGATTCCTTATTAAAACTCAGATTGGAAAACAAACCCAGTTCTCTGATATGTTGAAAAAAATTGGTTTGGCAATGGTATGTCCTTTACCTTCCCATATGAATTTTTTAAACAGTTGATTGATTTCTATGGAAATTCCTCTTGGGATTTTCACTGGGATTACATTGAATCTACTTACACTTTGGGGGAACTTTTGACATCTTAAATATATTGGTTCTTCCAACCTATGAACATGGTATATCTCTTCATTTATTTAGTTCTTCTTCCACTTCTGTCTTTAAAGTTTTATTGTTGTCAGCATACAAATCCTTCATATTTTTGAATAAAATGTTCACTAAATATTCTATAGGTTTTTTGATATTGTCATTGTTGCTATTGTAAATGGTACAATTTTTAATTTCAATTTCCAATTGTGAATTGCTGGTATAAAAGTTACAAACGATTTTGCATCTCACATCTGTTTTATAGTGTATAGTCCTCCATTGTGTCGTATACCATCATTTGTTCAATTCATTTCCTATGTCTGGATATTTGTGTAATTTCATATTTTGCAGTTACCCAATAAATACCTTTGTACATATATCATTACATAGTGTTAAAATTTTGCCTTCAGAGTAAATTTCTGAAAGCATTTTTGCTGGGTTGAAAAGTAAATGCACATGAACTTTTGTTAGATATTTACAAATTCCCCCATGAAATGGTCGTATTTTGCATCCTTACCAGAAATGTATGAGTGCCTGTTTTTCTCTCACAGCTTTACCAACAGAGTATTGTCAGACTTATATTCTTGCCAGTCTCATGAGTGACAAATGGTATCTCAGTAGTTTTAATTGAACTTTATCTTCTTATAAGTGAAGTTTATCAACCCTATATAATTTAAAGATCTATTTGTATATTTCTTTGCATGAGTAGGTTTTTCATGTCTTTTGCCATTTTCCCATAGGATATTTTAATGTTTTACCTCCATTTTTAAAATGTATTTTTATTTTGGGAATAGTTGACTTTTACGAGCTATACAGGTTGTAAATATTTCCCTGGGGTTTGTCACTTGTCCTTTGATTTAACCTATGGTGCTTTTTGCCATGTAAATTTTGTTTTCATTTTCATGGAGCAAACTTTATCAGTATTTTCTTTTTACATCTTGCATTTTAGTTATAGTTACAAACTCCTTCCCTTACACAGGAAGGCCTGTCGATTTTTTTTTTCAGTGTCAGATATTTTATTTAGGCTTTTGGCTTTACAACTCCATTGAGATTCATTACCTCTCCTATTGTAGCTCAAAAGCAGTTATAGACAGTTAGGAAATGCAAAAGCATGGCTTTATTTCAGGAATGTCCATGGCAGGTGTTCTATTAGAAATGTCTGAAAAGAAATGTTTTCTACTCTCACTTATTTCTATTATTTAAAATAAAAAAGAAAAGAATAGGTTATCATTTCTGTTTCATACGTTGCTATATTATGTTCAAATATGCCATAATAACCCATATAAGCAATGTAAAACCTGAATATAGTGAGCATTAGACATGTTCCAAGCACTTGTAAGAAGTTTATATGTATTATTTAAGTTATTCCTCTCAATCATTTCTCCAGGTAAACATAATTATATTTTCCATTTTAAAATGAGGAAATTGAATCAAAGATATGTTAAAGCAATTTATTCAGGGTAAGAAAGTTGGATGGATGGATATGTAACAAAGGTTCACTGAAGAAACACAGAGAAATAGGGAAAATATAAATATATAACCATTATGGTTATATGTATATATATGTATATATATACATATATATATCCATTTTAAGTGTCCTAAAATTTTTATATTTTACATAGTTATATAAGCAATCCCATTATTAAAAGTAAAAAGTAAAAGCCAATAAGATATTGATGGCAGGAGTGCTGAAAATACTGACTCCACCTTTGGCCCTCCATCTTATTCAAGTCCTCTCCTGGGACAACGTGTTCTGGGCCCCTTGGAGCCTAATATTCATATTTTGGAAATGCTCACCAAGGCCCAGATCTGGGGAGACTTGTTTTGGCCCTCGGTAAATTGTAAATTTTACATCCAATTCTTCTAAAAACAGGTTTTTAATGGATACACGGTATCTTGTCACTTCAAAGCCACAAAAATATGGTTGTCCTTCCCCTCCTGTTCATCACTTCAGTATTTCATGGTTGTTGTGTGTTGAAAAGTCAGGGTGGCTCCACCTCCCCAGGTGGCCAATTCAATCCATTCTGCACTGCTCTTTTGAGGATTAAATAAAATAATCTGTGTAAAATAAAATAAAATAATAAAATAAAATAATCTGTGTAAAATAATTAACACAGATACTGTGAGAAGCTTAATCACTCTTTTCATTCACTTCTGTCTGAAAAGGGTTCACATTCTCTGACTACATGCCATTCACGGGTCTTCTTTACTTGTTCCTGTAGCTATGTTAGGGGACGGGTGAGGCCTTGTTGAGACCCAGGCCCTCAGGTTTCTCCCACTGTGGACACACTCCAGTCAAGAATCATGATGGGCAGGGTGTGGGACAAAATATCCTGAGTTTGCCTCTGGGAAGGGGCTGACACCCCATGTGGGAGGAATTCATTCTGTTTCCATACCATCTCTGCATTCGATAGGACCACCTGATTTCTAGAAGGAGAAACAAGAGAATGAGTGTGTTGTCATGATCTCAGGGAACCAGAGGTAAACTGCATGCAAGGTGATTATGTGGTCAGATATCCAATTACCAAAATATCAAGTTTTTCTGAAGTAAAGGTTACGCTCAACGTTTGAAAAGTGGACTCCAAGGAGATGGGGGAGGAGGCTTTGTAATGTCACACATTACTTGTGTGTATCACTATTTGTTGAAAACTGGTGACCATCCAGCTACTAATTACATAATTTTATTCTCTATCATGATTTTTAATCTTATTAATTTGTGAAAGTCCTTTGTCATCTTTTCTTTACAGATAAAGGGAGCATGTATTATCCTTCTTTTTAATCATCTGATCTGTATTCAGGATTTTTCATTTTCTTTGCAGAATCCTGGAGAACAAAGTCTTACAGGTGTTTTCACCATGTTGCAGGTGCCTGATGTGCTCAGGGACCAGTGGATTAGTACTCCTTTTATCCTAGTTCTGACCTTGAATATGGAGGGATGTGCTGCTTCTACTGCTGGGATACAGGATTTATACGTTGGTGTCTCCTAAACCTGAGATAGCTGCCATTTACTTAGGGATATAACAATCCGTGGAATCCTTCAATATGGCCACAGGATGGTAATAAAGGCATGAAATTTTTATGTTTACAGATCATTCTACCATTGAAAAACTGTAATGCCCATGAATAAAATTGAAAATCAATAATAAGCAATACTTATGTAATCTGGATACACCTTTCCTGTTCTTTATTTTGAACCATTCAGGTACTAGAAATATCTTCTTCAGTGCATTCACAGATAAACTGATTTTCCTTTGAATCATTCACTCTGTATTTTCAGAGTTCCCGGACAGCCTGTTTAGTGGGTTATTGGTTCAAACTGCTTTAATTCGTGCCATTATTGCCGACATCACTTTGTGAGCAGAATCTAAGATGTTTTCCTGCAGAGTTCAGGAAATACCACAGAGGAAGAGACTCAGGCTGGGCACCCAGCTGTGCAGCCTCTGTGGTTGCCCATATTGAGAAGGCTGTGGGTCAGACCTGAAGATGGTTTTTGTGCAGCTTCTCTTGGCAACTCTAATGCTGTGGGTCCAAATCCAGCAGCCACACTAGTACACAGCCTCATCTTGTTTCCTTAAGAAGTTTATTTTCAATGTTGATGTGGAAGTTTGTTGTACTTTCCACTTAAGCAATCATGAGTAAGATTTGTAGACACAAATATGAGATATTCTATCCCTGATCTAGTTTTGATCAGTTCCAGTGAATGTTTCCTTTGTTAATGTCCTCAGTGGATACCTCGCATGTTTTGTGGTCATGCTCATCTCCTGCTCTGGCAATTGATATTTCAGGTTTCTCTGTCTTTACATGCCCGAGAAAAGAAATTTCCATGAACAAGTGATATGGAAAAAGGCAACAATAAAGAATTTTTTGAGGTTCTTCTGTAGACTGAAGTGCCTGGGGGACAACTCACAGTCCCAGAGGGATGAGAAGATGACGGCTTCTAGCAGTGGCATCCCATTGGCTTGGCTGGGTCCCCACTGACAAGGTAAGAAGTGAGATCCCTGTTAGCAGGACTTGTCAGGCCAGTGGCTGGAGGGTTAGGTTGGTTCAGGTTTCTCAGAAGTGGTGGCTTAGATTGTTGTCTGTTCTTCATGATCTATCACAGATCCTAGCAGGTCCAGGGCTTTCTGTGCTCCATGAGTGCTGGGCAGATGGGGTAAGAAGTCTCCCAATCTGGAAAGAAATTCCTGGTATATGTGTTTGTTTGAGATGTGGCAGGATGATTCTCACACCCATACAACCATTCCTCCTGGAATCTAATACTGCAGAAACATGCTCAGAAACATGAAGACAGGCCTCCTGTGTTCAACCCTTATGTCTGTCTGTCTCTGGTTTGCTGTGATTTGGGACTTGGATATGAAAACTGACCTTACTCTTCTATAACAAAGCACAACAAAACAACAACCAGACCCTGAAATATCTCATCGACATTATTGAATATGTCATGTGCACAAGCACCTGTGTATTTTTGTGTTTTGAAAATTAATTAAGATGTCACCATGCAGATCAGGACTCAGAGAAATCAAATTTCATTTATAATCTGGGTGCTTCTAAGAAGGGACTATGCTGTAACTGCTGGTGATACATGGGTCAGAGCAGTTTCTGGAAACCATCTTCTACTTGCCCTGAGCATTGCAACTGTCTCATTTGCATGATGTCACAGGCAGGATCATTTTCAAAACAATGTTGTATGCGAAATGTAATGATAAGCTTATAATTAATAGACATTTAATGTGCATTGTAGACTTGCTATTTGTCAAGCAATGGTCTAAACATTTTCTTGCGTTATTTTATATAATACCCTTTGCAGTCCCATGTTATAGCTGTTTTGATTAATCTCCATTTCACAAATGAGGACAGTGCCAAAGAGAAGTAACTCATGCAAAGACACAGAGCTAGTAAATATGAGAACATGTATAAGTAACAGTAACTCTTCAAGAAAGTCTGAGTAAAATGAGGTATAAAAATGACCATACGAGGCACTCATCTTTTACTTTTACTTTGAATTTTCTCTGTGTATTTGTGACTAGAAAAAGGATTGCTTGGTATTTTATATATATATATATTTATATATATAATATATAATTGTATATATAATATATTATATATAATTTATAATTATATAATATATAATATATAATTATATGTTATATAATATATTTAATATATATTATATAAATATAAATTATCTATATAAATATATTTTATAGATATATATATATGTTTTTAAGTGAGGGTTACACTTCTCTTCTTTTGGTTAAATTATTATTGTGAACAGTATTCCAGGTCTTTAAATAACCTATGAGAATAGTATTTTTCATGACTACATAGAATTAAACAAACTCCTCAAAAAAAAAAAAGAATTAAACAAACTCCTCTACCATTTAATCTATTTAGTTAACTTCATATATTAATTCTTTATCAAGGACTTACCAACTTTTTGTGAATATCTTTACTAATGGTCCATGAAAATCAGTACACTCCTATACTACTTACTCCTTTGGATGTGGACTGAGGTATTTAATATCTTTTTGTCTCAGTTTCTACATCTAAAATTGATGAAATAAATATCTTTCAAAATTGAGAAAGTTACATTATCAGTCTGAAAATTGTGAACAAATATAAAGTATATGTACCTGATAAATGACAATAAACATAAATTATATTTTGTGCAAAGCAATATTATGTCCTTTCTAAAGTTTTCAAGTTGTATTTTTATTTCATTGGAAAAGAAGAAAAAGTGATCTTGTGAAATAATATTTTCATTGTGAAAATTCTTGTTCTTATTTTTATTTTAAATATATAAAATCAGTAAATGAATAAGGAAGAAAAACCCATCCTCTCTGCCAGGCAAAATGGTATCTTAAAATGTAAATATCTCTACTCATTTTCTTTCTTGCACCAAGAGAGACATTTATGTACTTAAGATGTAATGTATGCGTATGAACTTTATATAGTTTTTTTAAATTTTTGATGTAAGTATTTTCACTTTCGTTAATAAATCTTAAAATTCCATTTTAATGGCCTTATATTCCATCTCTTGAATGCAATATAAATTGTTTGCCTCTTTCCACTATTTTAACATTAAACTTTTTATAAGGCTTTTATTTATTTATTTTTGTGAGAGAGAGAGAGAGAGAAAGAGAGAGAGAGTACGAATAGGGGTGAGGGGCAGAGGGAAAAGCAGATTCCCTGCTGTGAAGCTGGATGCAGGACTCCATTCCAGGACCCTGGGATCATGACCTGAACTGAAGGAAGGTGCTTAACTGGCTGAGCCACCCAGGCACCGAACATTAAACTTTCACTAATGTTTCTAAGGAACATCTTGTAAAGCTGATATAATTTTTGTCTCCTGAGGGCTGTTATCTGAAGACACTATATTACAAAGGTACATGCTCTTCCATATATGACATGAGAAAACACATTTAGCAAAGATATTTTGAGAAACAAAATAGTCATATGGCAAAGATTTCTTAAGAAGCAGAATATGCTTTTCATGCATTCCTTTTGGAAAGGGCTTATCTTCACCATTCATGTGTTCCACTCAGGTTCTGGCCTCCAATTTTCTTCCATAAAAAAAAAATAGAAGGAACCAGGAAGTTTCTGTTCAGGCTTGGGAAGGCAATGGAGGCAGTTCCTCCATTGAGAAACTGTCATGGTCATAAACAGTGTGGATTAAAATGTCTATCAAAGAACATGAGCCCAAATGAGGTGGAAGGAGAAGGGCTGAATGATCACACATCCCATTCTATCTCTCATGTGTGCCTGCCTGCAAATCCCTTTTTCTCCCCAGTAGGCATCAAAGTTGATCAATAGACTGGAGCCTTCAAGTAGGTGATAAAGCAAATGAATATGTTGATGTTAGTGGGGGATTTTATCATTAAGGTGAACAGTTCATGTAAGAAAGTTGCACAGACATGTCTATATTTCTATGAGGACCCTACTGAGATGCTACTACTAGAAATAGAAAATAAGGGCCTTTTCACTCTTTCATATTGAAGTCAATGGATAGTTTATTGGCACTTTACTTATTCTCTGAAGACACCTAATCACTCTAGTCCTGCACTTGTTCTGCAGCACCTTGTAATGATTTGTATTAGCCAAAGCTCAGTATCAGTACTGGCTACACTGTGGGGACAATGCCTTGTTCCTTGAATTGTCCTGCAATGAAGAAGAGGTTTAGTGGTTTAGTCTTTATATCTGTGGAAATGAGAATGATCTCTACTTGCCAGGAGATATTTTATGAACACATTTTCTCAGTATATTTTAAAATAGTGAATGTTCAATAAACATTAACTTTCAGAAGAGCAAATATTTGGGGCACCTTGTTGCCTCATTCAGTAAGTGTCTAACTTTTGATTTCAGTTCAGGTCATGATCTCAGTGTCATGAGATTGAGCCCCACATTGGGCTTGTGCTGAGTGTGGAACATACTTAAGAGTCTCTCTTTCCCTCTGCCCTCAAAAAATGAGCTAATATTTAGTGAGTATTTTTTTATTGCTAGACTATTTTTCTGTAACGTTCTTCACCTTTTCCATATTCACAGCAATTACATGATATGGATGTTTATACTTTTCATTCCATAGATCAGGACAGTGAGATATAAAGGAGTAATGTGTGACTCAACAAAAGTCATAGGGCTGCTAAGTAGGACATGTAGGTAAAGATCTTCCTTGAAGAAACTTAGAGAAAAAGGACAAAGATGAAAATAAAAATCCCCATGAGCATCTCACCCACGAGCAGCAACTCTCCATTATGGTATGTGGAGCTCTAGATTTCTTCTTTGCAGGTACATGGATATAAGTATTACTTTGTGGAATAAGGATACATTGATGAGTCACAGGTGCAATATGCACAGGGTTTGTATTCTTCTTGTTTCAGTTCACTTGATATTGTGAGCATCTCCTCATACCACTGAAGCATTTTTTCATGTCTGAAGCAAGAACAGTTTATCTCTGCCATTCAAGAGCTGCCTGAAACTATGCAATTTCTTAATCTCTTTCTGTCTTGAAATCTTCACCTGAAAATGGATGAGATAACAATCCTACCTCAGAAGTTAGTGCACATTAAATACTGAGAGCATTCAGTCTTAATTTAACTGCTAACACAGGTTCTGGAATATAGTAAATTTTTTATGACAGATCTGGGGCAGATGGTCTAGAAAGGGAACTCTTCCAGATGTGTGCCCACTGTGACCCTTTAGGAATGGCTTATTGAGTCATTCAGAAGAATGGCTTCTTGGGCGCCTGGGTGGCTCAGTGGGTTAAAGCCTCTGCTTTCGGCTCAGGTCATGATCTCAGGGTCCTGGGATCGAGGCCCGCATCGGGCTCCCTGCTCAGCGGGGAGCCTGCTTCCTCCTCTCTCTCTCTGCCTGCCTCTCTGCCTCCTTGTGATCTCTCTCCCTCTGTGAAATAAATAAATAAAATCTTAAAAAAAAAAAAAAAGAAGAATGGCTTCTTGAGTGACCTCAAGAAGGTTACTTCTCCTGTCTTGACCAGGATCTGCTGTGCTGGATGGCAGGCCTGGGACAATCCATATTTGTTCACAAATGCCAGAGTATATTTCTGTAAAGTTAATAAACACTAAGCAAATTCAAAGTGGCCCAATAGAGTATTGAAACTGCATGAAATATTTGTTTGGAAACATTTCTGCTCCTGTTTAAGCATCAATTCTTTCTTCCCTGAAATTGGTGAGTTTGTGGGATTTTTATGGTGATCACAAGATTTCCTCTACAGACTCAACATCTTGCACATTATTTGGCAGCTAAAAGGATATGAATTCCATTTGTTCATTGTCAGCACCTTCAGGTTGAGCTTTTCACAATTACTGAAAATCTCTGAGTACCTTACTTCTCTCTGAGATACTCAGACCATTTCAAGATACAGTCTTTAAATAAGAAGACAAGTCAATAGGAAATTATGTCAAGCCAGACATTTAGGGCAGGTTTAGTGATGTCTGTGAGGGTACATAGATAGCCATCAGACTCCCTTTCCTCTTTCCTCTGATACTGAGGCATTACATAACAAGAAGTATACAAAATGCTTAATACAACCCTTCCCTAGGTAGTACCTAAGGAGTTCTCAGTAAAAAACAAAAATATAGCTATTATTAAAATCTTATCTCAACATTATACTTACTAAATTTCAAAAAGAACTTAATTCTTTGTCTTTGAATGAGCAAAGGAAAGGAATCAACAAAACCTGTTGACCTGCGAACTACAAATGCTTTCTACCACTTTGAGAATATAACTAGAGATTTTTGGTAACTATTTGGTAACTTCAATTTAGAAGTTAAAAATACTCAAGGTGACAGAATTTATAGTAGACAGGAATGATCATTTCATGATTAAAACAGTTAAATATTGACTCATAGTTGGCAAGAAAGTAGATGAAAGTAGGACAGAAAAAATAGATTATAACTAATGTGAGAGGCTGGATTTTAGTTGAAATTATGAAAGTGGCAGGCATTTCTCTACTTTATTTTCAGAAGAATTAGGATCGGTTCACTACTGTACACTTGCTTCTTTTATTAAGAAATGCACAGGACTGGATTCATCATAATACTGGCTCATAAAGTCCCATAATCATTGATCTGCACAGAGATCTCTTTATTTATTTTATTCTATTAGGTGGCGATGACTTACCTAATAACTCAACAAATACCTCAGAACCCCTGATTTAACTGAAAAACAAAAGCACTAGAATAATCTACATGCTCCTCTCTACTATGTTCATCAACTAGAATAGCACAACATTTAAGGATAATCTCTCAACTCTTGTCCAGTTTCCTGTTTTCTTACTGAGGGGACAGGGCACATCCTGTTCTGTTAGAGATGGAACTTTGGTGGTTTTGTGGAAAGTGAAAGGATGTAGATAAAATCCCCCAACTCTCCAACTTGTTTTACTTATTTGGGGGCAAATATATCCCACTTGTTTGACTATCTGCTTGATTTCACTCCTTTGCTCCTCCAGATGGACATAAGATGGACAAAGAGAGGCCCACCTCTCTTTACCTTGCCCTGAGCATTACAAGGTAGACACTTATGGACTACACAGATGGTTTCCTTATCTTCTGGTTGCTGTTTGGGAGGAGCCAGTGGAAGCATCAGCAAGAGACTGGGAAGTGGGAGAGAGTGAGCTTAGGGTTCCTTCCCTGAAGGTTGCCTACATCCTCACAGGAGCCAACATACAGGTGCAGGTGGGAGAGGCCATTCCCTTTTAGACCCATCAACCCACTAGAGGGATTAGTTTCTTTTTTCCCAGGGCCATGGATCCACAGGCTCGGAAATATAGTGCCCAAGAAGAAATTCTTTTGTTGGGTGACGTGGTGATGGTTCTTCAAGTTTCAGTTTCCTTTGGCCAATTTTCCACTGGAAAACAAAGTAAAGATTCCCATTACTGTAATCCCAGGGGTTAAGTTCTGGGCACAGAGCAATGGGGAGAAAAGTGGAGCACTGATCCTGAGGAGGAAACAGAAGATTTCACAAAATCCCCTCTTTGTGCCCCTCAGCAGCTATGTTTGTTCTTTGCCTGGGGTAGAAACCCATGCCCCCATAGCAGGGGACACCCAGGCTTCTAGTTGAAAGTCTCTCTTTTTCTCAGTCCCCAGATGAACATGTGAGGCTGATTTTCTAGCAACCTTCCATGATTGGTAGAAGATCATGTTTTCAGGAAATAAAAATGCCAAACAACTATGTTGAACAAAACTCTTCTGCTTGAGGTGATCTCATTCCTGCATCTGCTTCAGGACAAAAGACATCTAAAGGAATTAAAGAATTTATAGTATAATATTAACAAGAAGTCTACGTATTTGTTACTTTCTCTGGAGTACTTGGTATATGTCCTACACAGGGGAAAAGACTCATTCTGCCAGAGAAGCTACTCTGAGGTTTCCAAGCATGAACCTTGTCTCTAACTTGGCAGATGGAGTTAGTAGGAATCAGCAGAGAAAACAAGATTTTGGTTTGTAAATGAAAGAAAGGCTGATAGAGAAGAGGGGAGAAATAGTCGTCAAGACAGAGGCTATTCCACACATTTCTAACCATCATGGTATGTCTAAGTGCTCAATAATATGCAAGAATTTTAATATTAAGTAACATGTGAATTCTTTTTAACAATAAATTTTAAAATAAAAAACAAAAACCATACAGGTTTTCTATTAGACAATAAGGGTATGGAAGTGACCTAGTAAAAACTCTCCTGATCCCAATGTTTAGAAGTGACCTCTCCAAGTTATCTATTTTCCTCTACCTGAAACTGTGTCCCTGAAACCATTCTGGGGGTGGAACATAAAGAACACCCAACACAAAACAGTCAACGGAAATCTCCAGGTGGGTCTAGAAATTTCCAGAATTGTGATTTTTAGAATATGACTCTGATGTAACAGACATGGCTTTTTCCACAGTACTAGTGTGTGTGATCAGTTGGGAATGGATAATAGAACTAGGGAAATTATGATTTTTGAGATTTTCTTAGACATTATTCAGCATTAATTTCATAATATAATGTTGCTTCTATTAGTCAAAATCATTGTGTCTCACCCACCTCAGAAATGAAATAAATAAGTTGAGCCCAAATCATCAGGATATTTCAACCATCCATCTATACAAAATCCCCCATCCATAAGGTAATGTAAGCCCCTCTCTCATAGTCAAAATATCAATCTCACTTCAGCAGACATTAATGGAGTCACTGCCGTACTTGGTCCTGTACATTCTAACAATGTTGTTTCACTGTTGCTATGAATCAGCCATTTAAACAACCATTTAATTAGCAACTATTTACTTAGGATGGGAGGGCTGGTTGGTCTCTGGCTGGTTTGGCTTTACTGTGTGTGGCCAAAATGTCCTTGATGAAGCTCACCTACATAAAAGGAGAAGGGCAGGAGGGAAGAAATAACTCCAAATATGACTCATTGTTCCCTCCACATGGGGGTTGTTTGTTCCATGCACAAAACCACTGTCCTCTCAGTCTGTAACTCAAAAACACCATGGACCCATGTTGAAAACTGTGATTTACATTGACTTGGAATGACTTCTCATGACAGTATCTTCATACTTCACTAATTTCTCTCTAACCAAAGTACAGTCGTCAGGTCTCAGAGTCACTCTTCTGTGGAGTCAGGCGCTGAGAGGAAAGGGTTCAGCTGCATTAGGAAATGGGGAAGACTAATGAAGGAATATCCCCAAAAGAGAGCAAAGGTAAGTTTCTCTTCCCCCACCTTCCTGCACATGCTGGAGGTCTTAGCCTTGACCTGGCCTTCAGTAGAGGGTAGCGGTGTTGGATGGACTTTGTCACAGCCCCGCATGTCTTAAATATAAATCTTTCACCACTAAAACAGAAGCTCAGAGAGATAGAGGAGGAGTTAGTGAATCTCAGGGACCAGGGACCAATTTCCTTCAGATCATGTAGACTTTCCTTTCAGTGACCACTTTCACCAATGATATTAAGTAGAACATAAAATTTGAATATTTCATTGAAAATGCATTTAATTCAGTTTAGACCTCCTTAGAGAGCTTTTTCTTCTTTCCCACATAGGGCAGCAGGGGTTTTCCTGTTTGGTTCTGAAGGATTAGCAATATAGCTTTCCTTTCCTTTTCTTTCTTTCTTCTTTCTTTGTTTCTTTGTTTCTTTTTTTTTTTGTCAAGAAGTTGACTAGCTTTATAAGATACTAGTGAACATAATGATATCTTATTGGTATAATTTTGCTTTAATACAGAAATCATGTATTAAATAATGTCCCATTATTGTGGCAGTTAAACCACCTCCTTTTACAGAGGAGAGAACAGAGGTCCAGAGAGTCTGGCCCCCAAATCCCATATGGAGTAGCATTCAGAGAGAAGTAGAAGGCTGAAGCACAGGGTCTCATCCAGGGTTGGTGCATCAACCTGCCTGAGGATCATGTTCCCTCACGGGAGTTGACCACCAGGCATGCCAGTGCATGAGGGTACAGAGAAGTTAGCCCTACTGTTTCCTGTGCTTCTGCTCACTGAGTCTCCACTGCAAAGTAATAAGCAGTGGGCAGGACAGCAACTGAAAAACTGGACTCAGGAGGTGACTTCCAGTCTCAGTTTTCAACAATTTTGTGGTACATATCCAGAGAGTCCTTCATCCTTGAAATGATTTGCACAATATTTTATTCCCACATTCTTCTTTAGTGATGGCCAGAATCTTCAATCACCAGTCTGTCACACATCTGCTCAGTAGAAATAAATATGTCACAATATGACACATATTTTCTAACTGCTCCATTAAAAAAAGTTAAAGAAACAAAATGCTAGGATTATTATTCTTACTGAGAGATACCCAAAATAGTATTTCAACATGTAATTAATATAGAAATTACTAAGAAGGTATTTCATCTTTTTTTAATAGTCTCCAGAACATGGTTTGTATGTTACACAAGCAGCCCTTCTCAGCTTGGACTAGTGGATTAGCTACATTTCAAGTGCTCAGGAGCCACATGTGGCTAGTGGCTAGTGGCTAGTGGCTAGTGGCTACTGCATTGAGCAGCTCAGATTCTGCTCCAAATGCTTCAGAAATGCTGCACTGGATGATCTTCAGAGCAGTCCCTCCAGACTGAACAGCTCCCTGGGTCTACAACCTCCTGCGTGTCAGGGGCTTCTTAGCCTCCACAGTTTTGTGCAGTGGACTCACGGATTGGGCTCCCGCCAGGGTCCAAGGTGCTCAGGGATGACTGCAGGGACCCAGTGCCAGTGGAAGGTGCCAGGCATGGAGCATCCTGGAAGAGAGAGACCTTTTTGCTCAGGGACCTAGTGGGCCCACCGGGCTGTGCGGCTCCCAGGCAGCGCAGTAGTACACGCCCTCGTCGCTCTTCTCCAGCTTCAGCAGAGACAGAGTACAGCTGTAGCTATCCCTGCCCTTCTTGGCATCGACTTTGTCTGCTCTCAGGACAAAATCCCTCTTTACATTTGACCTGGACATGTCTAGGTAGAGGAGCCGCTGTGGGGCACTACCCTCCTGGTGGCGGTACCAGTGGATGTAGCTGACCCCAGTGTCAACTTTGCACTGCAGGGAGGCTGTCCTGCCCAAGCGCTCCACAACCATGTCCTGCTGCTGCTGCAGCGTGAGCCCTGCTCCGAGGCCTGTAGGAGAAGGAGACAGTGGTGAGACAGGAATGGCAGGGAGACTCAGGGGCCCCCCTGCAACCTGCACTGGGGAGCGAGTCGGGACTTACCAGGAAACAGGAGAGCGCACAGGACTGCAAGGGGACCCAGCATGGTTCTGCTTCCCACTTGGGGGAGAGAAGCCCAGGCTGACCTGGCTGCACACCTGCTGGGAGGAGACTGCCTGGGTGGTGGCAGAGGGCAGATTAGGATTGAGCCTCTGCCTCCCTGAGGCACCTGCAGGTACTGGTGAGAGAGAGGCTGCAGGGAGGGAGGGGCAAGAGGGCTGGGACAGGTCTGACCACAAGGGGTGGTAGTGAGGAACCATCAATGGTCGGAGTGGTGAGAAACACTGAGGAATGTTAGTGCAGTGAGAGAACAAGTGATACAGCAGCAATCCTTGGTTGGACATAGACTGCACCTGAGCACCACACTAATTGGTTTCTGCTCATTGTTTGATCACATCCTGAAAATCACCCCTGGGATGAATACTACTACCCTCAATTTAGAAATGGGGAAATCCTGGTTGGTATTTTTGAGTAACTCTTCCAAGGCTGCAGGCCTACAGGGGATTAGGTGGGGATGTGAGCCAGGTGTGGCTGGAGACAAATCTCAAGGCTCAAATGGCCAGTGGGTACTGACAGAGCAGTGGGTGTGCAGGCTGCTCAGGAGGCAGGGAGAAGCCCAGAGCAGACCCTGCTGAAAAGGAAGCAGGTTCCCTGAGCTAGCATTGGAGCATTTCTCCCAACGGTCTCATCAGATGCTGGAAATGCCCTAACGTAACATGATAGCTGTGTAGTCTTGGACAAGCTAGTTCTCGTCCTTTTCCTCATAAGTCAAAGAGACCTCAGTAGGCTGCATGCAGAGTAAGCAGGGAATGTGAGCAAAGCATGTGGCCTGTCCCAGATGCATAGAAAAAGCTCAAGAAGTGTTGGAGATCGGTGTTTCATCTTAAAACTGGACTGGTTGCAGTAGATGATTTCTGGGGTCCTCTTAGTGTAGAATTATAGGGAACACTACAGCCATGGAAAATCTGGGGGGGGGGGTGTAGACACAGAGAGAGAGAAAGCATATTTTAAGCTCTAAAGAGAAAGGGGCCATGAGGAAACTTCCAGCGAGGGTGTAGAAATCAAGAATGTCTCTTTCATGCACAGGAAGTAAGGAGTGTAAGTTGTTCTTGAAGGACAGTCATCCAGGTAATAGTGCTGAACCTCGGAACTTAATAAACATTCTTCTAGCACTGGTAAATAGTTGCTTGTCTTTCATGAGAGACTATTTTTTGAAGGTTATAAAAAAGTTATAACAGACTTCCAATTTTTAATTTGGTTTTCAAAGATTTTATTTACTTATTTGACACAGAGAGAGAGAGAGAGATCACAGGTAGGCAGGGAGGCAGGCAGAGAGGAGGAAGCAGGCTCCCCGCTGAGCAGAGAGCCAGATGCAGGGCTCAATCCCAGGACCCCGAGATCATGACCTGAGCCGAAGGCAGAAGCTTAACCCACTGAGCCACCCAGGCGCCCTAACAGACTTTTTTTAAAAGGTTATAACAGAACATACATATAACATATAATATATATTATATAATAACATTACAGGTTATTATTAAATAATAACAAGTACACTTAATTGAGTGTCAGACATTGTGCATATTGATTCCTTCCCTACAAGCATAAAGCATGGGTTATTCATCCCATTCTGCAGATGAGACAGAGAGTAGGGAGGTTGAGTAACTTAATTCAGATTGCCCAGCTAAGAGCACACCAAGAGCATCAAGTCAGCCAGGCTCTTGAAGACTGGGGCCTACATAACCTGTTGGGATGTTGGTGATTCAGGAATTAATTTTGTCCTCATTGAGCTGCTGTTTTGAATACAAATTGTGATCTCGATTTCAATAATGAGCTTCCTGCTTAAAAAACTGTATTTTGCTTGTTCCTTTCACTGACTTCTCGCTCCCCCTGCTGGCCATTTCAGGTATGTCATACAACTTCTAGGTCTCTGTATTGGAGCTCAGGTGAGTGAAGTCTGTTACAGCAAAGACCACCTTAGTGAGAGGAAGAGCCCAGAAACGCTGGAAGGGAAACCTGTTTTTCCAGTTGTATATTCAGTGTGCTTGGTAGTTTTAGGTCAGTGGCTCATCCTTGCAAGGCTCCAATTTCCCCAACCTCAAATGAGAAAATAGACTGATATGTGTGGTGTCTTACACACCCCTGTGAAAACTACAGAGATTTGCTTGTGAATATGCATTTTATGTTTATATAAATGACATAGCATTCCTGTCAATCCATGTCTGTCCAACTGTCTGTCCCCAGTTCACTGCTCCGTGGTGCTGCTCCTGGTGCTACTGGCTGCAGCCGCTGCAGTCATTCATCCGCCGACAGTGACAGACACTCGAGCTGCTGCCCAGACTGGCTGTCACCAGCAAGGCTGTCCCCAACAGTCCAGGGGCTCTGCACGGTGGGAGTAAGAATTTCCCTGGGAATCTGATCCCAGGGTGGCTGGTCCTGGGGAATCCACAGACACGTTCTCCATAAACACCGCCCGTGCTGTGTCATCTGACAGCGAAGTTTTTACCGACCCGATGGCTCCCACACAGCATCCTGCTGTTTGAGGAAGTTATGGGCTCCTGTCTGAGGATGAGGAAGCTGAAGGTGTCTCTCTTTATACTGGTGTCCATGAAGTGTCTCCCTCAGAGGTGAGCTTTTCCGTGTGCTTTAGGGGCAGCAACAGGGAGGCTGGCTTGCAGAGGCTACAGCGCACAGGAGAGCCAGGCCCCCTGCACTGTAGCCGGGCCCCCCATGTCCTGCCTGTGGGCCCTGGAGTCAGCGCTCCTCCCGCTGTTTCTCAGCTCCTCATCTGCAGACAGGAAAATCAGCAGCTACCTCATAGGTTCATGAAGATTAAATAATGTACTACATGCAGAACACTTAGGAGCGTGTTGGGCAAGTGAAGATTATTAGTTATTACTGTCTTTTCTATTAACAGTAATGTATTAATCTTATATATAAATATAAATCAAGATACAATGACACAAACATTAAATTATTAAAATTAAATTTATAGTAATCATTTTTAATTACTTGTCACTTGAATGAATTTATGTCTTTTAGATATTTATCCTTTCTGAGTTTTAGTTGTTACAACTGTCCTCAGCTAATCTATCCATTATCTGAACATTAAAGTACTCTCATTAACTAGAGATTCTCGATTTTTTTAGTCAATCTATTGTTGACCACATACTTTGCATACCTTGGAGTTCTGTCTAAGAAAACATGCTACTCTCCAGCACCGTGAAAGCATTCTCTCATTACTCCTGATAATCAGATGGAGATTTGAGTCCAGGCTGATTCTGGCATTAGTGTGTCTGGGCTTTGGTGAGCTCACAAGTCCCTCAGGCTCGCCTTATTTGCGATTCAGATACAGAGCAGGTCAGTAGAGACTTTACCAGTTACTGGGGAAATGAAGAAATGAGTTGTATTGATTTTACATGGAATTCAGTAATAAACCCTAGTGGGTGCTGGTGGAGCAGTGAACAGGTGGAGAACACTGATGATGTTTGTTACTGATGAACTTACATTGAGTACAGAATTATGGAGGGAAAAAAGGGTAATCCAATGAAAGATATTAAGAATATTATTGCATAGATATTGGGGCAGTGACTGGACTTTTCTATTCTGTGTGATCTATTAATTTTGTATTCCTATAAACATAAACATGTCAGAAAGAAAAATGACCCAAAAATGTGCCTACTCTGAGAAGAAATTGCTGATTGTAAGGTTGTCAGATTTTTGATGATACATGGACCTTAGTACTACATTGCATTTATTGTCAATCTGTAAACTTAATGGGTATCAGAATGCAAATGTCTCCTCTTCCAGGAAGCTCACTGGTTGCACGGTGTGTGTGTGCGTGTGTGTGTGCGTGTGTGTGTGTGTGTGTGTGTGTGTGTGTGTGTGTTGATTTGCTAACAAATACTGACTCTGCAGCTGTGTTAACACTGAGAGCACCTGTGTTCTCAGGCTCAGTAGCAGGTGGTACACACACCTGGCTCCTGGGATGAGGCTGCTGCTTCCTCCAGCTTCTCCCAATGTTACCTCCCCTGGGGCCATGATGGTCCCTTTCATCATGTGCTGAGCTCACACATTGGGCTTCTTCCTTTTTTCTGTCCTCTTGTAATTCCCTCTTTTTGGGTGGGGACCATTTTATTGAGTAAATATTTCTTCACCGTCATAACATTTTATACATTTATAAAAGGCCACCCATTTATTATGCTTTACAATTGACATTTCTCTAACAAAATGTGTACTTTAGGCCATCTGTCTTACCTAACCAGGGATTTTGATTTGCTTTGTGCTTTGGTTTTGATGATGTTGTTTATTTCTACAGGAAGGAAGGTAGTCCCCAGGGAAAGATCCCATAAATAGTGAGTCAAAGAATCACTGAGTAATTCATAGAATTGTTGAATTATTATGTTGTATACCCGAAACTAATATAACACTATATGTTAATTTTATTTTTTTTTAAGAGCTTGTTTCTCCCTGTTTTCACTGACTCAAGCTAGAGGTTGTCTGTTTGATGACACACATACTAGCAGGTGTGCAGTGGTGTCTACTTGTTGTTTTCATTTGCTCCTATAGACAGAATGTTGAAAGTATTTTCACGTGCTTATTCATTATTCATATATCTTCTTGGGAGAAATGTGTATTTTAATCCTTTTATTATTGTTTAAAGTTATGTTAAGTCTTACTGAGTTGTGGGAGTTCTTTATACATTCTAGATAAAAGTCCTTTATAAGATGCACAATTTTTTCTCCCAGGCTGGTTATTTCATTTTTTTCAAGGAGGCTTTTGAAAAACATGTTTTGAGGTTTGATAAAATCCAGTTTATCAAAATCTATTTTATGGACAATGTGTTTTCAGTCATATCTAAGAACTCTTTGTCTTAATCCCATATCAGAGATTCTCTCCTATGTTTTCTTCTAGGAGATTTTATAGTGTTAGCTCTACCATTAAGTTTATGGTCCATCATGAATTAATTTTCACTGTAGGGAGGAGGTAAGGAATGAAGTTTACTTTTCTGCCCTTGGTTATGCAGTTGTACCTGAACCATTGTTGAAAAAACTATTCCATCTTGTACTGAAATAACACATTTATCAAAATCCGGTTGGCCATAAACACAAGAGATTATTTTTGGACTCTCAGTTTTTTTCCAGTGACCTTTATGTTTCTTTGCACCAACAGCATACTTGCTAAATTATGAAACTTAAACTTTCTTTAACTTTGAAATCAGGTGCTGTAAGGCCTTGCTGGAAAGACCCATCCTGCTGTCCCCAGGACCACGTGTGTCAGTGATGAAGCTTTCCACACCCTCTGTGTGTGCAGCACCATCAGTCTCATCATCCAAATCAAATTTTGGGTGCGCCCCTCCCCCCCACTGTTTCTGCAGGTCCACATCAGTCCTCAAACTTTGTTCTTTTTCAAAATTATTATGTCTACTCTAGGTCTTTTGGTTTTCATGTTAATTTTAGTGCAAGATTGTTAATTTGCCTGAAAAGCTTGTTGCATTGAATCTCTAATGAATTTGGTAAGAATTGTCATCATGGCAATATTGAGTCTTCTAATCCAAGAACTTGGACCCTCTCTGCATTTGTTTAGATATTCTTTAATTTTTTAGATTTCTTTAATTTTTCTCTGTGTTGTTTTATAATTTTCAACATACAAGATTTGCTCTTCTTTTGTGAAATTAATTCCTATATGTTTTATTCTTTTTGGTACCACTGTAAATGAAATTGTTTCCTAAATTTCAATTTCAAGCTGTTCAAGCTAGTATATAGAAATCCAACTGATATTTCGTACATCGACTGTGTATCTTGTGATTATGCTCACCTTGTTTACGGGTTCTTCTTTTGGTTTTATGTGCATGTAGATCCTATGCAATTATCTACAAACAGGATCATGTCATCTGCGGAAGAAGACACTTTTACTTTTACTTTTTGTTCTGCTAGAGATCCTCACATTTTTATCTGTTGCACTGTCTAGAACTTTTAATACCATGTTGAATAGAAGTGTCAAGAACAAACATCCCTGTCTTCTTCCTGGTCTTTGGTGGGGAAAAGTCTTTTAACTTTTCATTCAGTTTTTTAACATTAAGTATGATGTCAGCTATGAGTTTTCAGAGATGCCCTTTATCAGGTTGAAGAAGTTCCCCTGTATTGAGATTGCTTCTTCTGCCAATGGGAAGACTCTCTTAAAGCTCTCTGGTGAATATTTCACTTCAGGTTAAAGACTTTTTAGTCTAGATTTTATTTTTTTAAATATATGCTGTGTTTTGTAATCTTGGTATCCTTCATTAGAATCTCTATTTGTTGAAGTTTTGGTGTCATATTTTCCTTTAGTATTTTTAACATGGTTTTCTATATTTTTAAACACATTTGTTTGAAGCCTCACTTCGAAGTGTTTGTCTGCTAAAGAGGGTATCTGCACACCTCACGACAGTTTATATTGAGTTGCAGGGATTTTTTTTCCCCTAGGGATAGTTACGTTTTTGTGGGGGGGGTTTGCCTTATTATTTTTTATTGAAAAATCTTTTGTTGAAAATATATTGTAGCGACTCTAGTTTGTGAGTTTTTCCCAAAAGGTTGCTTTCATTGCTATTTATATGCTGAGAAAGTTGCTTGGACTTAATCAATATTATAGCCCCTGCCATATGTGGCTACCTTTGACTCCCCTGTTTTCTTTTTAAATTGTTTTCTTTTTCAGCCTAGCTTCCTGAGGATCACCCTGAGTCTACATAGCCTCATGTTCACCAAGTATACTTAGTGATTGTGTACAAGCAACTTGATTGAGTCTTCCTCTCTGTCAAATGGTTTTGTTGTAGGTATTGGGTAGCACATTCATATTTTAGACAATTGCTTATAGTTTTTCTGAGTCTTTCATGGCTCCTCTGCATCTGTCAGTCTCCTCAAGGTTGACTGGAAGTGCTTGGGTAGCTTAGGCTCTTTAGGGTTTCTGCTAAGCATGCACACAGCTTCAGCTAAGCACATCCTTGCTGCAGTCATGACCCCAACCACAGAACAGCAGAGCTCCTGGCCTTCCTGCTTGCACACCACACAGCTTGTCAGTTCACCTTCACACTACCCCCCAAACCAAATTAACTCAGCTCCTTTACAGTGTAACTCTGCTGCCAGTTCTCATGGCTTGTTCTATCTTCGAAGAATCTTCATGCCCATGGAGCTGAGTGTTGGGAGGTGGAGGAGGAATTGGAACCACTCTAGGCAAGAACACCGCTGTTGTGCCCTGATCCGCAGCTTTTCAAGCATAAATAATTCTCAGATTGTTGCATGTGTTTCAGCATTTCCCAACCATTGAAATGGTTAGTTTTGTTGATCTAATCCAGGTTTATAGATGGCATCCATGAGAAGATTTGTTGACCATAGCAACTGGGCTTTGCTAACTTTCACTTTTAAATTGTGCAAGTTACACATCCTATGTTTTAAACAAGTGTTCGGCTTTATTTAGGACTCCCATATAATTCCAAGACATGTCAGCTCCATGTGGTTCAAATGCCATTACCTTGGCAGGTGGAGAGTGAGCCCAGAAACTGGAAGATGTGGCATGATCATCCTCCTCAGACCCAATTCCAAGTGAGAAGGCGTGTTATCTGCACCAGTGTCTCTACAGCAGTTTAATAGGCTGGAAAGCGAAGCCTTCCAATAGTAATAATTTATCTATGTATTTTACCACAAACTTCGCCTGAACTATGTGACACTTATGAGGTTAAGATGTGGGACATATCTTTTCTTAAGGTTTTCTGCTATTTATTCTCTTGTACCAGATAGGTTCTTGGCTATAATGTAGGCAAATATTCTCAGGACAAGAAAATATCCTATTTGAGGTGTATTATCTCTCCAGAGTAAAGCAACTGTGAGGCAGTTTTTGTAAAACTGTGCATAGAACATTGCATTTTGTAAAAATGTGCATAGAACAATAATCAGGTTCTGTCCTTCAAACTCTGTGACCACATCACTGTTGACGGTTTAATTATTGTCTTCCTTGTTTTGTGTTTGTATGATCACATAATTGTAACCATATGGCCGAAATTATTTATACCCTGTTTTAAAAATTATAATGTAGACATAATAAAGTCATTTTGTTTTAGAAATTTTGGAAGATTCAGAAATGATTGAAGTTACCTGGTTATTTTCTTCTTGTCTCTCTGATTTGCATATATGTATTTAGACTTATATTTTTATAAATATTGTCCTATGAGTTACACAGTTTTTTATTACATATTTGTTTGCTTGATGGCATGAATATTTACCGAGTTTTTGTACCCTACATAAATACAATTTTAAGCAGATGCAAAATATTTCATGGAAATATAATGATTATTTAACTTTTTTTCCAATCTCAAACATTTAGTTTTTTTCTGATTTTAGAGAAAAAAATGTACATAAGGGAAAACAAGTATTGTTTTGTTAGAGATATTTCCTGAAGAAATAATTACAGAATTTAATGACAGGGTCAAATGTGCTTTTCTACAAGTTAGATGAGTTCCATCTGTGCTATACTGAGAATGGACCAAATGAAAGAAGTACCACCAGAAGGCCTGTGGTAGACTAAGGATTCACCAGAAAGTTTCTTAAGGTGAAGAAATGGGCAAGGAGGGTCTGTAGATTCTGATCTTTGGACCCAAATCTCAAGAACACGGTGGTGTGGTCACAGTTAGAATATCCTGTGTCAGGAGGGGAGTCCCATATATACTAGGTCTACAGAAAATGTTTAGGCAAGAGGTGAGCTTACAATTTACCCTGAGAGAGAGCTCTCTCCCATGCATGCTGGGCTGAACCAGTAGCATGGGGCCCATGCTTATGGAAGCCAAGGCTCACCCAGAAGTTGGCTGTCAAGCACGGATCAAAAGGAGTGAAGTCTATGGTGAGAATGTGTTGTGAAGTCAGATTATAAAAGCCTAAAACAGTGATCTCAGTAGTAGAGTTTTGTTTCCCCAAGGCCTGAACAGATTGGATCCTGGAACTGGGCACCCTCTCTGTACCATGCTTGGATGGGGTGTGGTGTGGAGACTTGTTCTTTGTGCTCACCTTACTGAACAGCCCTCCTCTGCTCCACCCCCAGCACACTTACCTGATGTGCATGTCTTCTACTGAGTCTTGCTCAGCCTGGCTCTACAGTCACTTGTCCCTATAGAGGGACTGAGATGACTCAGTCTATAACATTCAACGACACAGTTGAACTCAGGGCCTCTGTATGTCTGTGTTCTTGTGAAGAAAGAAGCACCTGCTGTTGCGATGTCTACAAATCTACTTCTGCTAGTAGCTTCATGGTCGCGGGTCTTGTGTCACCCTGCCTACACTGACTAAATGAGATCAAAAATACAAACCTCAGTAAATCACCTGCCATGGAAAAGCAGAGATCCTGGTGGAGTGTCAGGGTCATCTGATGCTACAAGGAGTGTGCATGCTGTTTCCTTTAGAACAATGTCATCAGGGGCACCTGCATGGCTCAGTTGGTTGGGTGATTGTCTTCGTCTCAGGTCATGATCCTGGAGTCTCAGGATCGAGTCCCACATCGAGCTCTCTGCTTAGCAGTGAGTCTGCTTCTCCCTCTAACCCTCCCCCCTCTCATTCTCTCTCTCTCTCAAATAAATAAAATCTTAAAAAAAAAAGAACAATGTCATCAGAGTGGACTGAGTGTGCAGCATCTTAACTGTCCTGGTTGTATGATCCCAACTTATGTAGCAGCTACTGGAATGAACTTGGTATACACTAGGGGGACACTTCACCCATAGCCTGAGAGTATGTTTGACAGTAGAAGCATGCGTGTGCAGATGGATATGTTCTTCACATTAGCTGTGTTCTTTTGAAGTGAGCTTATTGACTGTGGTTTAACTGTCCTTATTTCATCTTGCAACACCAGAGCCAGTGCGTGCAGAGCCCCAACCAGTAAAGGCCAGTTTGACTTCAAGCATTTTCCACGAATCAACCACATTTGACAGAGCACATAGACAAAAGAAGTCTGAGAAAATAGAACACCATCACCACACCAGCGCCCTCCTGCCACCCACACTGTCTCCTGCACCACCACCCTCCCCCTCTGTGTACCTCCCAGTCCAGGGCAGCCCAGGTTGGTTTAGAGAAGGAAGGTGTAAGGAGTTTGAAGCCACAGGAGACAGTACCTAGGAGCCCCAGCAGTGACATCAGCCCACACAGCTTTTGGTCATTTGCTGGTTTCTCCTCTGTGCCTCTGTCCTTTCCACATGCAGAAACAGTTCCAGTTCTCGAAGTAGAGCTGCACACCTTTGTCCAAACAGATGTGAATAAATTTTTGAGAATCAAGGAGTAGGTCAAAATTAAATTTGCTCTTCCTTTATCTGGTGGGTCTTAGTTGTTTCCACATGGGAACCTCTCTTTGGTTTCTGAAAGCACCTGTTTCACAGAAACTGAAGCTCACTGTAAATTAAACAATAATCCTTCCCCATTTTTTATTTATTTTATTTTATTTTCAAAGATCTTATTTATTTGAGAGAGAGAGAGCATGATAGAGAGAGCACAAACAGGGGGGAGGGGTAGAGGGAGAAGAAGATTCCTGCTGAGCAGGGAGACCAATGAGGGTCTCAATCCCAGGACCCTGGGATCATGACGTGAGCTGAAGACAGAGCCACCAACTGAACCACCCTTCCCAATTTTAAATGAGACATTGTTTGAATTTAAAAATGTAAAAGTTATTGCTCTAAATGCCTTCATAGTGAAAATAGAAAAATGCACAATCACTAAATTTTTCACCGATTTACCACACACTGAACATTTTTTTATCCCATGTTTGTAGAAATATACACACGCATATAAATGAGTGTCGTACTTAGTGTGTGTTCATGTGTGTGTGTTATCTTTTACTTGAAACTTAGAGTTGCCAACAGTAGATGCTAATGTTGAGGACTTGCATGTACCTAGCATAATTAACTCATCTCATCCACACAACTCCAGGAGACAGGACGCACTGGAATTCCATTTCCCAAATGAGAAAATAATGGCACAGAGAGTTCATACAGCTAAAGAACCAAGATTTAAATCCAGGCACTTGCGGTTCAGAGTCGAAGAACTTAATCTCTCAGCCACTCTACTTTTCTGGTGTTAATGCAGTTCATGGGGTTCTTGTGATATCAGGAACGTGGTGCCCGCGACCCACTGGGATAAGTCTGAGCACACCCGCCAGTCATGCTATGTGTTACACTGTCGCCACCAGAACATCTTCAACCAAATTATCTGAATCTGCTGATCTTTGAGGAGAAATAACTTGGGCACCTTCACTGGCTGTGGCTCCCCTGAGGCCAGTTCTCCAAAGAAGTCAACATAAGGACTATCTCAGGGAAAGAAGTAGAAATGTGGAATTGACCATTGTTATAACCAATGCTTAATTGGAAGGTTCAGTTGTCATGTCGTCCCTTACCTTGGACTCTCAGTTAGAATGCACCAAATGAAAGTACACAGAGGTCTGTTGATTGCTTTTATTGTGCCTATTATGAAAAACAGTACAAGCTTCAGGTAGCAAGGATGGCAGCTTTCAGATTTGTAAACTAAAAGGCTTCCAGGCAATTATCAGGTTAAAGAATCCAAGAGATGCAGCTGAAAGCTGGATGCTGGCTGTACTCAGAGCCACTAGGTGGCTGAGGAGTTGGTGGACATTAAGGAGAGAGCGGTGCTGAAGCCCTTATGGATGGTCCCCTGGCCCCACCCCTGAGTCATGGCAGAATATGCTTTTGCTGCAGAGTGAAAGCTTCTGCTTACCCAGTGGTCTGAAAAACCCATTTTGCTGTAATGACACAATAGAAAGACACATGTGAATGGAAGTAACCCAATCCCAGAAAGAAAGCTCCACTAGATCCTCACCAGACGTTTTTAGGGACAATAGCCTGGGGAAAAGTGGAATCTTGTGTCATCATGTATTAGGAACTCTTCCCGTTGTCACAGAGTGCTGGTCTCCCAAGCAGACAGATGGTGATGATGGTGGAGTAGATCAGGCTCTTGAGGAGGAGGAGGAGGTAGGTGTAGTAGGCAGAGGAGTTCATGAGCTGCAGCTGCAGAGTGTCTAAAAGAAGTAATTTATTAGTTTCACCTGTTCTTTTAAAAGGCTAGGTCTTATTAATGGGAGGGGGGGGTCACACCATATATTTCTGGAGCCTAGGTTGAAGTGACACACTCACACCAACACAACCAGACAGTGAACATCTACACAACCACCACCACCACCACCACGGAGACAACTCAGAACCCAGTTTGCAGGTCAAATCACTCAAACACCTGTGAAATTCACCTAGAATTTTCCAAAGTATTAAAAAAGTAAGGTTGTGTTTATAATGAATGAATTTGATGGGAAAAAAGCCTTGGTTATGATAAATAGTTTTTATTATTTCTTCTTCCCTACCAAGTTTCTAAGTAAGAATAAGAGGCAATATCCATTAAAGTACAAAGTAAATGTCACTTATTTTGAGAAGTTCACTTGCAAAGCTTAAATCTTATTTAATTTTTCAGTAACTTATGAGATTATTATTTTCATTCCCATTTTACAAATCAACTGAGGACATGGAGAGAAGTTATTTGCCTGATTTCATGCAACTAGTATGTAAGAGGATCCAGATTTCAATCCCAGCAACGTAGCATTTAAGAACACTTTCTTAGCTGCCCTGTAATTCTGCATCTTCACATGCAATAAATACCCAAGACATTAAAATGAATTTTCTTTTATTTTTATTCTTTCTTATTCTTATTCTAATTATTTTTGAAGATTTTATTTATTGATTTGACAGAGCAATTGAGAGAGAGCACAAGTAGGCAGAGCAGCAGGCAGAGAGAGAGGGAGAAGCAGGATCTTTGCTGAGCAGGAAGCCCAGTGTGGGACTCAGTGTCAGTGTTCCCAGATCATGACCTGAGCTGAAGGCAGCCACCTAAATGACTGAGCCACACAGGTGCCCCAAGACATCAAACTGATTAAGCAAATCTATAAAGTTGGATGACAATGATGATGATGATTACAGTCCAGAAGTCCCTTGATATTGAACATGGAGGGTAGATCAGCATAGCTAGAACCAATGCTCCTCATAATTTCTTTTGTTCACATATGTGGAGAAAGAGCCAGGAGCTAGTACTTATGGTGTAGCAGTTAAATGGGATACCTATGCTAGACTTTCCACTTATGCCACGTTGTATCTTCTATAACTGAATTATGTGGTTTTGTGTCACTTTGGGTGGGCTCAAAGAACGTAAATAGTTTATCCATATTCATGCAACTGATAATTAAAAGAGTGGAGTTAAAGTCCAGTCTGTGGCACCTGAAGCCCTGCACTCACAGTCCTCCAGCCCCCATGTGTGCACCTATCACAGGGTCTTGGCTTTGGGAATTAGAGGAAGAATAAAAACTGAGTAAGTATATGAACTCTCAGTTCAGATGGTCTGGGTTGAAGCCCCAGATTTAGCTGTGTGGCATGGAGACTGCATCAATTTTAGCTCATTGCCCTCATGTGTCAAAAATGGGAATAAAATCCCTCACAGTGAGTGTTAAGAGAACTGAACAAAATGTCCTCACAGTGCAGCACAATGTCTTCTGTACGAGAAGCTCTCAGTGTCAGTTTGTGTTACCACATATGAGCAAGAACAGAGACTTAAAAAATCTAGAAGCAACTTGATACCATGTTTTCCTCAGTCAGTAGAAACAAGGCATAGAAGTGAATGAATTCCATTGTTGAAAGACTTCAGAGCATATCAATGCACCCCTAATTTATAGTCCTCTCACACCCAAACCTGCATTTATGTGTGAAGATGATTCCTGAGAAAGGATGGATTGAGTTAAAATATCATTTAGTCTTTCTTGCAAGATCCAGCCATTCTGAAGTTTCTCCCTGAAGCCAGAGAATTTCAAAGGTTACTCTGATCAGGTGGAAAAAGTGCTATTGCATAACATAAAGCAAACATAGGCAAAAACTTACCATTTTCATCATTCAGAGAAGCTTTTGTGGAGTTAATAGCAGAGAACTCTGAAAGAAATGAGAGCAAGTATTATTCAATTGTTCATATCTATTCTTTGACATGTACCTGTGTTGTGGATAGATGTATTGGACAGAAAGATGGATAGATGATGATAGATAGATAATAGATAGACGGATACATACATACATACAATTTGTCAACATAGAAGAGAGAGACATCACAAATAGCCCCACAATTCCGCAAATGGTTGGTCTGAATTTATGTAATTCAGTAGACCAATTCATATATTGTATTTCTGCACATGAAGATGTTGAAATTCATGAATGATGCATTTTTTTTCTTTTTAACTGGAGGGTAAATGCCTAAGACTATCTTGTTTTTCTTCTGTGCTAATAACTCCTATCACAGTGCCTACTGCACAGTAGGTGTTCTATAAATACTTGTTGAATGGAAAAATAACCAGAAACTGGCTACTGTACAGTCCTCAGCACCCACTGATGACACCCACTGATGACAACCCTGCCTTTTGATCAGACTCTCAGCTTAACTGAAAGATGGGTTCAAATTGAAGGCAATAACACTACTCTCAGCAACTGCTCTGAAGTTATCACAGTATTTGTTGTTCCTCTGTGTGATATTCAGAGGGCTCGACTTTATTACTTAACCAGTATGAATTCATCCAACCCTAGAATCCACAGCAGAATCTTACATGTTGGAAGGAGTCTAGTTTAGATCAATTTCCCATCTAAGCAAAAGAAAGAGTCCATACATTTCCAAATCTTTCATGCTTTAGTATTCCCAATTCCTGCGCAAGGTTTTCAGGAGTGGTGGTGTTTGTGGACAAGACAACAACATGAATAAAAGGAAATACCTATTTATTGACTATTACTTTGCCAGGCACTATGTGAAACATCACAAGCAAGAGGAAGGGACAGAGGGAGAGGGAGAAGCAGATGACCTGCTGAGCAGAAAGTCCAAAGCAGGGCTTAGTCACAGGACGTGGGTCATGACCTGAGCTGCAGGCAGATGCTTAACAGACTGAGCCACCCATAGACCCCTAAAACCTTAGCATTTTAGTACCCTTATTTGCAGTGATAGAATGATAGGCCAAGTCATACTGATAGCTGCCTGAATATATAAAACCTGAGGTAAGAGTTGTGTTTATGTACAGTGTAGAAACATAAAACAAACAAACAAAAACACCCAACAAACATACAAAGACAAAAATCCTTAAATGATCATTGACCATTGGATACAGAAAGGAAAAGCTGTAAGTTTCTTTTTGTTTGTACTTTTTCTGGTCCATGTGTCCTTGTCCACACAGATATGGCTCTGGTGTGCAATTTTATGCATTTCACACAATCTTATTTTGGTGTAGTCTTGAAGAAATGGGTTTGAGGTATAAGATTTGGAGTAAATCCCAAGAAGCAAAATGTTAGTGTAATTACATTAAATGTGAAAGATTCTCAAGAGCTGACTTGATAGTGCATTAAAGGTCTCTTTCTTTTCCATACCATGACTTTATTCATCACATTTGAACCCAAAACTAATATAACACTGTATATTTGTTGACTGGAACTAAAATAAAAAAAATTTAAAAATATAAATAAAAAGCTCTTATCATCATGCATTGATTGGCATAAAGACAGCAAAGTAACAATTTTCATACTAAAACATGTATGTGTGTCCTAGTTGCCCTTTCTCAATCGAGGTTGGTCAAAACTGAGGCAAGATGAGTTTTACCTTTTTTCAGAGTCGCTCACTGCTCTGTACTTTCATGTATATATGTACATATACACAAGCTTTTATCAAAACCAAAAACAAAAAGCTTCCATGACCAGCACTAGAAATTTGCTGTAGAATTGCATTAACAGAAATGCCCTCATTAGTAGCTTTGTTGCTATGAGAAAACCTTGGGAAACATTACTTTCAGCAATAAGTGCTAAGTAAAACACGTCATAAACAGGAACTTCTCCCTTACCATAATCAACACCATAGAACTTACTATACTTTTTAATTTTCTCTGCACACTAGAAAATCAAAACCTAACAGAATATTTCAGTCCAGGGGTTACATTAAATTTATGCCTTGCTCATTTGCTTCCTCTGTGTTAATTTTAGAAATAAAAAATGAGGGTTGTCTGTATAATCTTTCCTTACTTAGTTTTAGGATAGGATATAAATAAATACAATAAATATAAGAATAAATTCAACCATGTCATATTTTCAACGACAAGCATTTTCACCGATATAACTTCATTTGCTCTTCATCACAGTCAGGAGAAATAAAGGTAAAAGTTTAAACCAAAGTTGATCATTGGACAAATTAAGAATCTGGGAAATAAAAAATACTTAACTGAGTAAATTTTAAAAATATTATTGGCTGTATTTATCAACGTATTCATGGATCAGGCATCATCCCATCTAGCAAGTAGAGAGGAACTTCAAAGGGCAATAAGAAAGAGATTTTTCAAGATAGAAAGGGAGTGAAAAAGAACTTATTAGCAAGGAATTCATTGTTTTAGGCAAGGTCACCCTCATAAAGCGAATGGAGGGGTTGGTCAGTAAGGACCTAGTGCTGACAAGGAAATTCCCATGTCCACTGGTTACAATTCACAATTCTGGGTGTTGAAACTACAGTTGGGTAGGTATGAAGACTTGGTGTACTGACTTGTGGCCTTCAGCTAAAGGAGTACATTTTGAGCCTGTGGTTTTCCTTTTGAACAATGCTGCCTTCTTCTTTTTTAAAAGATTTTATTTATTTGCTTGACAGAGAGAGACAGAGAGACACAGCGAGAGATGGAACACAAGCAGGGGGAGTTGGAGAGGGAGAAGCAGGCTTCCCACCGAGCAGGGAGCCCTTCAGGGCCCCATCTCAGGACTCTGGGATCATGACCTGAGCTGAAGGCAGATGCTTAATGACTGAGCCACCCAGGCACCCCAACCCTGCCTTTTGATCAGACTCTCAGCTTAACTGAAAGATGGGTTCAAATTGAAGGCGTTAACACTACTCTCAGCAACTGCTCTGAAGTTATCACAGTATTTGTTGTTCCTCTGTGTGATATTCAGAGGGCTCGACTTTATTACTTAACCCTTGTGATATTCATAGGTTACCACTTCAGCTTTACAATTTTTTTAAGATTTTATTTATTTATTTGACAGAGAGAGAGATCACAATTAGGCTGAGAGGCAGGCAGAGAGAGAGGAGGAAGGAGGCTCCTTGCTGAGCAGGGAGCCCAATGCAGGGCTCGATCCCAGGACCCTGAGATCATGACCTGAGCTGAAAGCAGAGGCTTTAACCCACTGAGCCACCCAGGTGCCCCCAGCTTTACAATTTTTGAGTTGGTCATTCTCTTCATTCTTTTGTGATGTTCCAGTCCTAGAAAGATCATTTGCTTGGAGATTACTGGCTTTGAATTTGCATGTCAAGCTTTTGAGAGAACATAAAGCACCAGGCTATTGCTATGATGCCATAAACAGGATAATTCCCCATGTTTGGAGTGCTATTTGATGCCATGGTCCCCAAGACTCAAAGCAATTAAAATCAAGTAAGTAAGAAAAACCTTGCTGAAGGAGTCACTCTTTTAAGCCAAGTGGCTTGCACCGTGATCTGAGGTTATTTGGCTTTAACTCCCCCAAAAGCATTCATCCGGGTGTAGCTGGTGGTGTTGCCTACAGCAAAGATCCAGTCTTGTTCAGCTGAGTCATAATGAAGGTCTGTCTTACTTTCAAGAACTGCTTTGGCCAGAGTCTAAGGATTTTTACTGGGCAGCCATTGCTTTAGGAGGGATTCTTCAACAATTTCAAGAATGAAGGAGAAGGTCTTGATCATACCTCATTTATAATTATCCCTAACCAGGGAAGTAGGGCCAGCCAAAGGAGTAAATACTGGTGGCTTCATGGTAGTCATACTAACTCAGGATGTCAACCAATGAGATTGGGAGTCAACTAATGAGATGTCTTATTTGCTTTGAAAAAATTTAGGACCAGAGTTAGATTTTTCTCCTAGCCTGAAATAATTCCAGTGTTAGCCCCCTTGGCAATCACCTGACAGATAATAGGCCACTATCAGAGTAAAGGAAAAGGAAAGAAGGAGAAAGGATTTCATATTTAATGTATAAAGTCTTGAACACCTGTTTAGGTGAAAGCAGTCTATTTGGATGTCAGCTACTTCCCTTCCTCTCAATTTAATTCAGAAACTCCGGTGTCTGGGCAGGACCAGGTGTCAGGTGGAAACTTCTGTAGCTGTGGAATGTGTACAAGGCTCAACCTCTAGTTTTACAGCAGGAGCACTAGGTAAGGTCTCTCTTCTACTAGAAAGTTCCAGGGCTATCTTCCTCTGATGTTGTGTCTAAAATACCTAATCACCAGGCTGCAACTTGTGACTGAGAGGATCCTTTAATTGTGATCTAAGAAGGTTTCTGCAACCTGATGATGACAGGCTTGAGCATCAGACAGTGAGGACTCACACACAAAGGATCAGCAGAAGTTTGCACACTGAAACAATTCTAGGAAGTTTGCTACCTTCCTTTGATGATGTCTCTAAAATACTTAATCATGAGGCTATAACCTGTGTGTGACTGACAGGATCCTTTTAATTGTGATCCAGGAAGTTTTCCATAACCTGGTGATGACAGGCTTGAGAATTAGACACTGGAGACTCACACTAGCTAGTCAGCTAGATGCCACATAAAGGATCAGCAGAAGTTTGTACACTGAGACAATTCCAGGAAGTTTGCAAGCTTTTCCTAAAGGCTCCTGTGATTTGCCTAGTGAAGTAGGAATCCCTGGAGATCACAGAAGGTATGCCCCAAGGGCGAAACCCATTTTTAACCGTGTCTGCCAAAGTGTGGGTGTCAGCCTCATAGCAGGGAAAAGTTTTAAATCATCCAGAAAATATACAAACAACAACAAGGGCATATGACAACCCACACTATGTGGCAGTGGAATGAAGTCCAGCTTCAGGTATTCAAAGGGTCCAGAGGGAGGAGACATGAAGCCTCTGGAGAAAAAACAGTTTTTTCAGGATTATGGACCTGACAAGTTAGACATTGATGATAAACCATTTTGTACTATTATAGATGTCTTCCTGCTGATGGCTATTTATAAATGGAGTCATTTAAAATGACTTATTGTGGGTAAAGGAATGAAAAAGAAAAAAAAAAGGAGAGAGAAATAGGGTTTGCCAAGGGATCCTGGAAAACCCAAGTGTCTGTCCTGGTGTTTCCCTGATCTGAGACACTTTGTTTAATACACTGCCATGTTTACCCACCTTAATTTGTCTGATTCAGAAGCAAACTGGTGCCATGTTACAAGGACATCAGGATAGCCCAAGTCTGGCAATGAGGGGCCATTTTTGTAGAACCAGAATGGACCTTATCTACACATGCCACAATTTTACAAATCAATATTAAGGAAACTTACTATGAAGTTTTCTTTGACAATGCTTCCCATCTAATTTGACATACAAAATAAGCCAAACTAGTTTAGAAAATCCTTTGGAATGTTCCAGGTCAAAGACTCTTAAGCGGACCAAAACTCCAAAGAAAACAAACAAACAAAAAACCCCCAAAACCATTTGTTCATTTGGCAGGGAGAAAACCAAACCAAAAACCAAACCAAAACTTACTTTTTTTTTTATTTAAGATTTTATTTATTTATTTGACACAGAGAGATAGAGATCACAAGTAGGCAGAGAGGCAGGCAGAGGGAGAGGGGGAAGCAGGCTCCCCCCTGAGCAGAGAGCCCGATGCGGGGCTCGATCCCAGGACCCTGAGATCACGACCTGACCCGAGGGCAGAGGCTTAACCCACTGAGCTACCCAGGCACCCCACCAACTTACTTTTGATTTGAAAATTCTTCATTCCCATCTTAGTCAGTCTGGACCACACGTAACATTCCAGTTCTAACTTCCCCTTTGTACAAACCTCTCCAGCATTCTCTTTTTCACTCAGATTTTGTCTAAATTCACCCCCTTTAGATGACTACCCTCCCTTTTAGGACAAAATCCTTCTATTTCCCCTCAAGAACAATATTTCCATTCCTCATACTTTTTCTTACCAAATACACACATCTTATTTTCTTTACATTCCAGGTTGTTTCTTTTATGTCCAGTAGTCTGCATTACATATGCTAGAATTCTTAACCCTTAGAAATCTTCATTTTTAAAGAAATCTAGTAAGCAAGTATTTGTGAACTTTTGTTAAGCACAGTTCTTTAGAATGCCAAATTTATGAATTCATTTCATAATTTCCAGAAATGTGGGCTTCTTCCTAAAACAATCTTTCAGTAAAGCACAAAATATGAATATGAACAGGTCCAGATTTATCTTCAGTTCCTATGTAATAAGTAAACCAAAAGTAGATAAACCTGTGTTTATTCTTTAATACTTTAGTATTTTATGTTGCTTAGAAATGATCTAGATATTTAATAAATATAGTTTAATTTAACAGGTGACCTATCTCAGCAGAACTTTAAGGTTTTCAGTTCCCCCCAAAAATTTGGGAGATGATTAAAAACATTAACTAAAATTTGTATTTTTTTACATTTCTTCAATGTATTTGTTCCTAACAATTTAGCTGAGATTACCCATAAATACTTAATGAGATATGGAGATGGGTGGATGAAATAGGTGATGGGGATTAAGGGGGTGTACTTGTCTTGATAAACACAGGTGGTGTATGGAAGTCTTGAATCACTATATTGTGTTCATGAGCCTAATATGCCATGGTGTGTTAATTAGCTGGAATTAAAATAAGAGCATTTAAAAACCTTATGAAACATCAAAGTCCGTCATTCTCCCAAGTTATTTCCTATAACATTTTGTAGTGGAGATCACATCCACTTACTTGACTTTTTTTAAATCCAGGCACCTGAAATTTCTTATTTTAGTGCCAATAAAGAAATAAAAATATGCCTATTTTACTTAAACCCACAACTGAATATTTGCCCAGATCACATGAAGTTGAAACACATGTGGATCAGTTTCAAGCTTTCTGAGAGTTTTAGCATGCCCAATCCTTACAGGTCCCTATGTTTAAACCAAGGAGATAGAGCTCTTTACAAATTAATTTTGGTAAAACCATACATAGAGAAAAATACCAGAGAGAAAAAATACAATGTATATTTATGGACACAGAGACTGGGGCAAAGACCTTAGAGCCACTAGTATTTATGGAGAAAATGTTAAGATTTGTATTTGTCTCTGGAATTATTAAGGACATTGTGCTAGCATTTAAGTACAAGAGCCCTTTAGCTTTTTGTATTTTAGAAAGGCCTTTTTGCCTTTGTTTCTCTCAGTCTCAGGCATTTGTGGGATGTGCTTACATTTCAAAGACATGGTAACATGTATAACTTTAAGGACAGAGAAAGAAAGCAAGCTCCTCCAAGAAGGACTTGGCTTTCCTAAAGCCAATCATTTTAAGCCCTTTACCATAAATAGGAGAAGTGTGGGGATAGATAAAGGAATAGGGGAACTTTGAATTGCCTCAAGAGCTGCATTTCAAGCTCTGTAAAGATTGTCAGAGGGTTGCTCTCAATTACTCAAAGCCTTGGCTTTATGTGAAATGACAACATAGGTTGATCCAACCTATCCAAGCACATGAGCCTCAATTTGCTTCCTTCCCTTTGGATGCAGAGTTTTAATTTTAAGGATTTTTAATTTTAAGGATTTCTGGCATGTGTAATAATACCCTTCTGTGTTCCCAGAGTCCCCAAAGAAGATTCAAAAGATACTACCTCCCAAGATTCAAAGTCACTCACAGTGAGAGCTAAAGGAAGGAACCAACCAGACTCACAACCTAGGCAGGCAGAAAGCTAAGAGCAATTAAGCAGGATGCCACCAGCAAGAAGGCAATAGCTATTTCTGCAAGAGAAAGGATCAGTAGCAATGGGTCTGGGTTTGAAAAGGGTGGGACAACCTTAAATTTTATTATCCTCTCAGGACCAAGAACTGTGGACAGAGATTCAGAGGGAGTTGATTCTGCTAATGATCTCCACACTTCTCTGGCTCCAGCAAGTTCTTTCAGGACTGCTTCTGCATGTCCTGGAATTTACCAGAATTTCCACTTGGCTGTTTAAGGGAATAATGTGCCAGTTAGCCAGACAACCCAGTTTCATCATCTATTTGAGAGGCTCATGTGGGGGCCGTCCTATGGAGGTAGATATGGGGGTGTCTGTAATGCCATGAATTTGGCAGTCTTCAGTTTATGACTTTAGTCTCCAGAGTAGAAGGACAATTCAGACCAGAATGAGTACTCAAAGGAGTAAGGAGGGAGCAGGAGGAGTCACATCCGTCTTAGAGTTTTTTGTTTTAGGTACCTCTTCCATTGTTAATTTTTCATTAGCTTTTTGCAATGAGTCTTTCTGTGAAATGACCTTGGAATGTTTAACATTTGGAGGCTTCTGTTAATTGGAGAACACTTGCTCTTAAGGGGACTTCTTAATGATCTTATCTAGTTGGAAAGTTTCCCCATGGCCATTGTATTTCTAGGTGGTCATTGTCCTGAGGACTGACAGCAGTTTGGTAGGACACTAGCCTCAAATAGAGTTAACCCACACCCCAGCCCAGCCATATCTGGCTGCAAATGAGTTAGACCCCACATTTCTATCCAGCATTGTTTTGGGATCTGCAACCTGATGGTTACCAAGCCAGTTCCTGAAGACACATAATAGGGTGCCTGGGTGGTTCAGTGGGTTAAAGCCTCTGCCTTCGGCTCAGGTCCTGATCTCAGGGTCCTGGGATTGAGGCCCGCATAGGGCTCCATGTTCAGCAGGGAGCCTGCCTCCTCCTCTCTCTCTCTGCCTGCCTCTCAGCCTACTTGTGATCTCTCGCTCTCTCTGTCAAATAAATAAATAAAACCTTAAAAAAAAGACACATAAAAAACTTAAGAATTTAAGGATCTCATTCGCTAAGACATGGGCTTCTCAGAGCCAAGCTAACACCTAAAAGGGATGTGTCCTGGAATTGGGGATTGTGTGTTTTTACATGGTATCTCCTTGCAGGGAAGTTTTCTTGAGATTGTTGGGTAACCTGGTGCTGATCTAACCTATTTCTTAACCAACTCATACTGTCAGGGGTGGATTCTTGAGGTAGCAAATACTCTAAGAGTTAAACAAATGTTTAACTCCTGCCCACCAATTTTTGTGGATTTTTCCACCTTTCCCTGTTAGCAGTAGCCTTTATCTAAATGTACAAGGACAAACAATTATGCTCACATTAGTATATGGGCAGTAAGAGCTGTTACTGAGTTCTGGCCGCAAGAAGATACTGTGTCCACCACCAACAATTCTGGAAACTTGCTGAGGTTTCCACCTGGGGAACTTGGTCTGAAAGTTTAAGGGTTTGGCTCTGGGCAGACAAACCTGCTAGCTCAAATAACACTGGCATAACACTCTGCCAGCCCAAGTTGACCCACCCTGTAAAGCAAAGCCAATTAGATTAGGAGTTTGAACATAAAGAGAGTGGAGTTTAGAACCAAGAAGAACTCACCCACAGCCCTTGGAACAGGTGAGGAAGATCGTGAATTCAAAGGGCTCACAGTTAACACCTCTGTGTTTTGTTTTGTCTCGGAATGTCCCTGGGAGTCCACCTGAGATTCTATTGCTGCCATCAAACCTGTTAAAGAACAGAAATTCAGCTAAGTAAATGTTAAAGATTTATTGGCCGTATTAATCAATTTATGAATTACATAGCGTCCCAGCTGGCAACTAGGAGGGAGCTCCAAAGGACTACAGGAAAGGAAAAGGTTTTAACAATGGAGAGGGAGGGGAAAGAAGGAAATAATTAGCAAAGAATCCATTGTTTTAGGCAAGGTCACCCTCCCAAGGGGGAAGGGAATAGGACAATCAGGAAACATCCTGGGGCTGATCTGGAAATTCCCATGTTGACTGGTTAAAGTTTAACTTCTGGGGGGTTGAAATTGCACTTGGGTCAGGTATTAAATCTTGGTTTAGTGACTTGGGGCTCTGAGCTAAGTGTTGCCATTTTGGGTCTGTGGTTTTCTTTTCAACAGACGCAAGAAGTTGAAGATTGACTTCAGAAATTTCAACTTGTATATAGAAAGCTCTTCATAGGTCTTCCTATGTGCTTATTCCCCACTGCTTAAAAAGTGCTTATTTACCACAGGGAAAAGTACAAACTGATTTCTTCTTATGGGCCCTCTGGGGCCATAAGATGTTAATGCCAGAACTTGACTTGACTTCTGAGTCTAGTGAGTTAATGGAAGACAGCGGAGCTTTAAAAAGCAATTAGAGAAAAATTTCTATTTGCTTGTTTTCATTAATACTTGACAGAAAAGGTAAGGTTTTCCCTTTGAAACAAAGGGTTCTGGGAGGTTTTATTCATGTTTATATGTACATACCTTTGTTTATTGAAGGAAAAAGAACCTCTTGATTAACCCCTCCTATATTACTCTCATGAGTGATGATACATTTGTGTTCTTTATCCATTGACACTCCAGTCACGGTCAGCCAGCTGAATTTCATGTATGTGTCCTTAGTCTTCATGGTGTCTCCCTGCTGGGATTTCAGAGTTGTTTTGCCATCCTTTTCTTTCCAATCTATCTTGATAACATCAGGGAAAAAATCTTCAAGAAGACAAATATATGTTCCAGCTTTATGGAGTATTCTTTCAGCAATTGAAGGAAGAAAAATTGTGGGCTTGGGGGAAATGTCTTCATCAAGACTTTTAACTGTTGGAGAAAATGGCATAACAATTAAAGCATAATTAGAGGGGCACCTGTGTGGCTCAGTCAGTGAAGCGACTGCCTTTGGCTTGGGTCATAATTCCAAGGTCTTGGGATCAAGTGCCACATCAGGCCCCTTTCTTCAGCAGAGAGCCTGCTTCTCCCTCTCCCTCTGCTTGCTGTTCTGTTTACTTGTGCTCTTTCTCTAGCTCTCTGTCAAATAAATAAATAAAATCTTTTAAAAAAGCATAATTTGAGAAATACGAATATTGTGTGGTTTGGAAACACCTAGCACATAGTAAAAGGAAGGAATTAGTGCTATAGCATTAGTGCCTACCCTGGCCTTTCATCTACAGTGGGTTATGAGGTGATAATTTTCTTAGTTTTCATGGGAAAAGAGGTTCTAGATGTTATGTAACTTCCCCAAAGTCACAGTTACTAAGTAGGAGAGCCTGGATCAAAATATGGAAGCTTTATAAACAATACATAATAACTTGTTCAAATGTGAACCTATTTCCATACGTACTTGACAACTATTAAGTTGATCTTTTAACTTCAAATATGGATCCCATACCCTCTTCAGATACTGTAATTCTTCTCCTTGATTTCTGATTTTATAAAACATCCTGTTCTCACATCTGAACCACTGCAGAACTTTGAGTAGGGCAGTGTTTAATGCTGTACCTCCAAATTATTTATAATGCCTGAAATTTAGAAACAAAATGGCCATATTTCCAAAACTTCTATTTTAAAAATTTATTATTTTCAGAAATGTTCTTTTTTTTAATGTTATGTTAGTCACTATATAGTAGATCATTAGTCTTTGATGTAGTGTTAAATGGTTCATTGTTTGTGTATAACACCCAGTGCTCGATGCAATACCTGCCCTCATTAATACCCATCACTGGGCTAATCCATCTTCCTGCCCTCCTCCTCTCTAAAATCCTTGGTTTGTTTCCCGGAGTCCATAGACTTTCATGGTTCATCTCCCCCTCTGATTCACCCCCCCTTCAGTTTTCCCTTCCTTCTCCTAAAGTCCTCCATGCTATTCCTTATGTTCCATGAATAAGTGAATCTATATGATAATTGACTTTCTCTGCTTGACCTATTTCACTTAGCACAACCTCTTCTAGTTCCACCCATGTTGATGCAAAAGTTGAGTATTCATCTTTTCTGATGGCTGAGTAATATTCTGTTGGATATATGGACCACATCTTCTTTATCCATTGTCTGTTGAAGGACATCTCAGCTCTTTCTATGGTTTGGATATTGTGGACATTGCTGCTATGAACATTAGGGTGCATGTTCTTGTAGTAACCTAATCAAGTAATGCAGGTGTTCAAATTCTGTTTTGCTTTAAGAAATGTTCACTAAAAGTACAATCTATATTGGAATTTCATTTGAAGTTGAAGCACAATTCAGAAGACATCATATTTGAATCTGAGCATCTGTCCTCAAATTTGAATCTGCCCTACAAGTCTGCTGAACTTGTTATCATACCCTTCAGTTTTCTTTCATTTCACCTGCTGAATAAAGTCATATGTAATGCTGTATTGTTAACAGTTATGGTCCGAGTTTCTTGCAGACATAATGTCAAATTATATAATGAAACATCATGGTTTTCAAGGGCATATCACTTAAAGGCTGGAATAGTCCTTGGTTATATATTTGTTATTAATTAAATATTTAAATTATAAATAGTAGAACACTTTACAATTTGAGTTCCACTTAAACACAAATGCTGTACTGATTTTCTTTTTTAACTAGTTTGGAGTTAGAATAATAATTTCATGGGCAACTTCCTAAGAAAAGAATTGTATTTCTCCTTTGCGAAGAAGTGAAAAAAAAATTCTTCAGAAGTTTTGCCTGTGTACCAAAGCTCCTGATTTTTATACTAAATGAGTAACCAAACAATGATGAGCTTTTTATGCATGCTATAAATAGATATTAGGTCATAATGTGCTTGTTTTAATTTTGTACAGCATCCTTATAGTGCCAATAGTATTTTATTGATTATAATGATAAGACACTGTATAATTCCTCAACCATATGCTTTGTTTTTAATTTAGAGAGTACATTACATAAAGCAAGATTTATTTTTCAAAGTACATGGTATTCCCATATTTTTGCCTCTAGTTAATGCATTAAAGAATCTAGTTTTCATCTTAGAAAGTTTGGTTTTTGATAGGAATACTTTTGATTCATCATACTAAAGAACTTGAAAATCAGATGATGAACTTGGAAAAATCTGGATGATAAGACATTATGCTTACCTCCTGTCACTTTTCCTTATCTAGAGTCCTGAAGTTTCATTCTTTTCAGGATAGAAGGTATCCTGAACTTCTATAACTTTCTCAATGTGATAGTTAACTGAACATTAAATAGTATTCCTGATTATATATGGTTAGTGCTTATATTTTACAGAATTATATTACATGGTTTTTCTTTCAGCATTCCTTTTTAAAAAATATTTTACTTATTTATTAAAGAGAGTGTGAGGAGAGGCAGAACAAGAGGGAGAGTGAGAATTCAAGGCAGACTCCACGCTCAGCCTGAAGCCCATCATAGAGCTCAGGGCTCAATCCCACTACCCTGAGATCATGACCAGATGCTTAAATAAAGAGCCACCCAGGTGCCCCTAACATTCTTTATTAAACTTATTAAGAGTGTTTTTAATGACCAAAATCATTTCATTGATATATAAAATATAAACCAGTTTACAAAACAAATAAATGTTTCTAATACATATGTATATACTCGTAAAGAATTTTCAGGTAAATTGCCTGAGTTGTATGTATCTGCTGAATATGCTGAATATGAAGCAGTATGAATTCTATATAAATTAACCAGAGCAACCACATTTTCAATTAAATATGGCATTTCAAATACCTACAGTGGGCCTTCCTGATGGAATGATTAGATCAATTGCTGGCTGCCTGGTCCTCCATGCATGTTATTGTCATGTTAGATTGTCACCTGGCTGGCCAGGTCTGCCGAAGGTCATCATCTGTGAATGACATTAAATGCCATGGTGCCCAAGGTAATGATGCAGTGGTAGCAGGAAATGTGTTTGTTAAAGACCATTTCTTTTATTTTATAAAATGGATATGGAAGGCAATGCCGACTTTTTCACTTCACATTCCTCCAAAAGGACTCATACTTTGAAGTCTTTTCCTCATTTTATGGTGCAAAAAACATAACATATTTGAAATTTTGGTGTGCTTCATTTTCTCAGTTAATAAAAAGTATGTACTCCACCACATTTTTCTCCTACCTTTGAACATAAAATTTTACCCTACGTTTCTTGCTAAATAATCACAGGCCCTTTTCTTCTGCTTTCATTTCCTTAGTGCTTTTGGTCTTCTATTTTCATTTCATTTCCTAACTGTACTTGCATTTTTTATTTTAGGTCTTCTCAAGTAGATATTGAAAATACAATAAATAAATGAGAAATACTTTGTTCATTAGAACTTGATAGTTTAATAAGGTCTACCTTGAAAGTGACATGAAAAATGGAAGAAGATATTTGCAAATCTAGCTCTGTGATATAAATGCAAAACATTCAGAATTCAAACATACTGAAGTGCCACAGCATTAAGATGAAGGTTTTATTCCCAAAATTATGCCTTATAAAACGGAGGTTGCCTTATGCTCAGTTTGGGCAATCTCTCATTTTAAAAGATGCTCTTCTAATACTCTACTTTGAACAATACACTTGGACAAAATATCAACCTGAAATAAACTCAATTAAAGCCAGTTTAGAGGTAGCACCAGTAAAAGAAAGAGAAAGAAAGAAAGAAGAAAGAAAGAAAGAAAGAAAGAAAGAAAGAAAGAAAGAAAGAAAGAGAGAGAAAGGAAGAAAGAAAGAAAGAAATTTCATATGGACTTGGTAAATATTACCTGGGACTAAAGTCTCTATACTTCATGCTTATATTGTACATATGTAGAATGACAGAATAAATGAAAAAATGTTTTTATTTTGTAAGTGGATAAATGTCTCTTCCAATAAAATATTCAATGACATCTTCATAAAGGTATCCCAAAGCAGGCACTTGGAACTTAAGATGCCTCAGAAATTTTTTCTAAAATATATATGTTAGATGGATGTGAAGAGTCTGAATAAAACTTTTAATGAAATGTAAGGTTAAAAAAGCAGTATTTCTCAAGTGATATTTGTAATAATAAAATTTTTAATTTGTAGGTATAATCCAATGAAGGCATAAACTATCAAAAGTGAATATTTGAGGGGCCTCTGGGTGGCTCAGGCTGTAAAACATCTGCCTCTGGGTAAGGTCATGATCCCAGGATCATAGATGCAGTCCCTCACCTTGGGCTTCCTGCTCAATGGAGAGTCTGCCCCTCCCCCAGCTCCTGCAGGTACACACACTCTCTCTCAAATAAGTAAAAATAATCTTTTTAAAAAAGTAATATTTGACTTTATATGTATGTTAGTGTAATTTTATATATTCAGTTATAAAATCTCTCCCTTGTTTACATCCAGACATTTCCACCAAAAAATGAGAGATCAGCTTATGCTGAGGCTAACAATATATGAGGTAATGCCTACTACATTCTACTCATTTTTAGAAACATGTAACAATGAGTCTTAGAGATTGAAAGTATTCTGCAAATACTGACCAATTGTTCTAAAGTGACCTGTAGACTAGATCATAATTAATACAACTTTCTGTACCATTGGTTTAAAAAGAACTCCACTGGGTGATAATTGGAATTTGTAGAATTGACTTTTTTAATGAATGACCATTTGACAGAATGAGTGGATGGAAATATAGCAAATATTAACAGAATAAGTGTCATTATACATTATTAATATTTTTCTTTTCCAATTTTCCCCCAATGGGCATGTAGTATTTTTATATTTTTAAGAAAGCAATCATCATGAAACAAAATTTATTTGTTGAAAGATGATTATACATAAATTGATAGGTCCAAATTCACAGTCCACATTTTTTTCTGCATCATAATTTCCTTAAAAATTTTTTCAGGACCTTGAGAATTATATTTGTATCACCATTATTTAATTAGATTGTTAGAATTTATATTGCAGTCAGTTGGAAAAAAAAGGGGGTCTAGAAGTTGCTTTTCAATTTATGAATTCATCTGTGCCCATGATCACAACCACTAATGACACCAAAATGTATCATTTCTTTCACATTTCCAGTGTATCACCAACCTTGTGAAAAATCTTTGAAAACATTTATTCGACTAGATCCTGTAGGGTAGAAACATCCCTGTGAGATATTCTCCCTCATCCAGGCAAAATTTTATCTCTAAGTCTAGTGAAGAATGAACAAATTTACTAGACTGAATTTGGAAAAAAAAAAAACCCAGCTTATGACATTCTTGGATATGTTTGTGCATTTAAATATGTCAATACCTGGTACGAACCACCTTCAGACAAAACAGCAGGTTATTAATTTTTGTTCATTCTTTTCCTTTGGTTACTTTTCACATCTAATAAATAAGATACACAAATTTCTTTACAAATCTCTCAACACAGAAATCCCTAAGAGATTAACAGTTCTACCCTGTAGGGACCCCCAGTTGCTTTAGCTAATTAACTTCTTGTTAATGTCCTCCAAGCTGGCTCAGGCAGCAACTACCCCCTTAGAACTGGGGCAGAGTCACCAACCTCTCTGAGTAACCCATTGCTATTTATGACCAAACTGGGTCCAATCCTAGAATTCTGAGCCAGCACCAGCACCTAGCCTGCCACCCCCCACCCCTGCCCACATCACTTACCTCCTCTCCCTACCTTATAGGGAAGAATTTAAAAATATCTTACCTGTAACCCTGAGCAATGTGCCAGGACCAAACACTTTTTTGATCCACCAGCCACTCCAGGTACACAGTCTGAAAAGCTTTTACAGAAAACATCCTGTGTGCCTCTTTTAAAATTGTGCCCATATTTTTACAATATTTATATAAATATATATAAATAGACACTGCTAACATTAAACAAAGATAAATCTCAAGAAAAATCACATTAGATATGAACATAGTCAAGAATGGATGACCTGATCTCTCTCTACCTGGACAGCTTGGACAGCCTGGACAGTCTTTCCCATCTGACTCACGTGCATGGGAGAGTCTGGTTTTACCTTTTCTCACCATGTTCCTGAAACTTCTAAATCTTTTTTCTTGAAAGATTTTCATGTATCATATCAGTTCTTTTCCTAGAGTGTAATTAATAGTTACTACTTCTATGATTTTAACAGAGGAATGAAAATAGAAATAATATATTTTAATATATAATATATGAATGTTCAATATTTTACAGGTTTTTTTTTAATTTCTTCACATTGAGGGGTGGGTATCTAGTTTGACTATAAGGTAAGTTCTTTCCAGAATGCAATCCCCACTGATATTATTCCAGATGAGTTGTTAGAGTCTGAAATCTTAATAATGATCTCTTAACTTGCTGAAAGACTGCTGTTTGGGACTGGATGATACCCTTATAGTTTCAAGAGCATTGATTTACATTCTGAGCTGCCCTTCAGAGGATCCTGTTTGGTTTTCTCTTTCTACAGCTGTCCCAGGATGAGTGCAAAGGTGACTGAGTTCTGCAGCTGAGTCCTGCTTGTAATACAACTGCTCCCACTCTTCTGCCAGCTTTCATATTACCAGCAAATTTGATGCCAATATAGAAAGATTGAATGGAATAGTGTCAAAAGGACCTGTATTTTTATAGAAATAACCCAAGAATCACACTGTGAGAATTCAATAAATGAATATTCAACATGACATACTTGATCTTTGGGGAGAAGAGAAGCAACTTTAGTGCCATGATTAGAAGCAGAAGCATCGTTTTCTGCATGAGAAGTCATGCAAGTTATGAGCTATTACTAATCAAACATTCAACTACATAGTCTATTTAAAAGGTCAGACTACAAAATACTATATATTCAGAATAAATATGTGGCTTAAAGTTTCTCATAGCATATAATGGTATAGACCATGCACTAAGGAGCAAACAAGTACCTATTGGGTCCCAGACTTTGCCATAGTAACTAGCCATGTGAATGTAGGAAAATAACTGAACTCTCTAAGCCTCAGTTTCCCCATCAGTGAAATTGGAATAAGAAGATCCCCTGTATCATGCTCTTAAAATTTGAGATAAGGCACAGAAACAAGGGAGTGTGCTGACTTAATAAATTTTAGCTAATATTATTATTGTCTTTAATCACAAGGTTTGGGGCCTCTTTATCAAATTTTCAACTAAACAAATATATAGATTTTATAAGCAATAAATATTTATTATAAAATAAGAAAGCAAAAGAGCTCATGAATCCAAGACATTCTATATTTCTGGCAGTCTCAGGCCAAAGAGCATGTGGGCCCAATCAAGGCACAATCTAGAATACTTATCTACTAGACTACAAGCATGTGAGTGTTGGGACTGTGTCTTATGCCCCATTTACCTCTAGTGTCCAACATAGAAATTATCTTTCAATAACTGTTTGCTGAGACAATAAATGAACAAACAAGGATGTAGCACAACTTCTTTTCATGGACACTGGAACTGAAATGGTTCACTGAGCTCAAAAATTTCATTAAACTGACCATCTCTAGGCAGTACCACAAGAGCCAGAATAGCATAAATTTTGACCAGTCTCAGCCTACCCACTAAGAAGTTAGAATAAAAAGAATATGTTGATTTATTGATGTTCTATAGTCATCCACTGTAAGGGTTAAATTTTTTTACACAGTTTTTGCAGGTTATTAGAGAAAGGATCACTATTCACTAAGAAAGGAGAACTATTAATACTACAGCTACTTCATCAAAATATTTCTCACTTAATAGACTATCTACAATAAAACATCTTGAACTAATAACTTATACAAATAGTTCACATACACAGACCTAGAAATATTTTAATTTCAAGCCTGCATCTATAGTTTTGTATGTATATTTTCTAGAAGTAGAATTTCAATCTGCTTACAAGCAGAGAAGTAAAACTACTTATGAAGTAGTTTTGTTTCATACACAGTGACCAGTAGCTGCATAATTGTTGTCCAAATGTTTTTCTAAAAAGTTTTTCTAAAAAGTATCAATTTTTCATTCACAGGATCAAAAAAGAACAGAGTTACTTACCAGGAGGAGTTACTGTGAGCCGACTTCCTTCCGAAAATATCTTTCTTCTGAAAAAGTCTGGTTAGAGGTTATCACACTCGTTAGAGCTTCTTTGTAATTGCTAGTCTTTCCCTGAGCTTCACAGCAGGAGAAGCAGGTACAAATCTTAGTACTGGCAATTTGATCTTTTGAGGGCATTAAAAGTCCTTGTATAGGCTTCATGACAGCCGATATTTTATAAGTTTTTCTCAGAATAATTGACCCAAATATCTGTTTTAATGAAAGCAGTAATCACAGAAAAGTGTTGCTAGAAAATGGAGACAATGAGAACCAAAAGAATGGGAGAGAGAGAGGGAGAGAGAAGAAAGAAAGAAAGGAAGGCAGGAAGGAAGGCAGGAAGGAAGGCAGGAAGGAAGGCAGGAAGGAAGGAAGGAAGAAGGGGGAAGAAAAGAAGGGGGAAGGGAGAAAGGAAGGAAGAAAGGGAGAGAAGAAAAGAAGGAAAAGGAAGAGATAGGGACCAAGTGGTAAACAAGCTACTTTTCTAAATTACCAGAAACAGTATTCAGAGAATTAAGAGGTTTTTATTTCCAGGTGTTCAAGCGTGTGAAACTGCTCAGAGATGCATCAAAGGAAAAGCCCTTCTGATCTCACAAACACCAGGCCTCCTGTGTCAGCAATGTGGGATTGTATTTCTCACAGATGATACACTTCAGTAACTGAAAAACTGAACATACCAACATAAATATACTTGAGAAATGTGAACAATGGTCTCCATTTTTTAGTAAGCCACTTTTACTATTTGGAAATACTAATACTTACCAGGCAAAGGAAAATGAGAAAATAATTTCCTTGATGACAGTATTTTCCTGGAATAAAAGGAGAAATTTGTAGAATTCTATCTCCCATAGAAAAATAGATTCTTTATTAAAATTCAAATAGGAAAACAAACCCAACGCTCAGATATGTTGAAAGAAGAAGCTTCTTGGAAGCTATTCTGTGATCTTTGGAAAGCACATGTAGCTCTACTGCTGTGGTTAACTAGTTTTGGACAAGGCATTTGCCATCCCTGGACCACATGTACCCATTTGCTGTGTGGGCATTGGGCTACGTATGTCCAAAGGGCCCTTCCAGTTCCAAGAGCTTGTGAACCTCTGTTGAAGAGCAGGAAAAAGTCTGCTGTGGTTGTTGAAGTGAGAATGGAGTAGAGGGTTAGTAATGGAGAAGGTTTTTTTAGAGGTCCCTTTTGGTTTTGTGACATTATGAGATCCCAGGAGGAGCTATAGCAGAGGGCTTCCTCAGACTTGATGACATTATTAATTATCAGGTAAAAGATTTCATTGTCTTTCTTATCTTTGTCCAAGCAGGAATTGGGGTAGTATTGCTTGTAATCTTACATGAGCCATCCAGAATTCATTTCAGGGGCTCTTTGTTGTTGTTTTTGGCTTCTCTAGGGAAAACCCAGAGAGCTTGCAACAGATATGCAATGTTCTGTATGGTGTTTGGGAAAAGAACACTTGATCCTGAGAGATTCTAATTTTTGTATCTTTGAAAGGCAAAGGAGAGAAATCAGAGGCACTTGAAGAAGTTGATAGTTGGCATGAAAACAATGAACAGACAAGAGAAGAATATAGACAATGTACAAACCCAAGCCAAAGACACATGTATATCCATTGGGTTGGGATTGCCCTGACTAGTTAGAATTTTCTCCAAGAGGGGGCATGAAACAGGATTGGTGAGGCAGAAGCAACCCAGTCCTTCAGAGGCAAGAATGGGGGAGGAATATTTGCTTTAGGACCAATGAAAGACTTTCTCAGTAAGTTTGGTCTCAGTGGTACTTTTATTATGTTTCTGGTGTAAAGAATTATCAGATCCCAGAAGACTAGGAAAACACCCATGTTATAATAATTCAACATTATCTCCCTTCTGGGGGCAACACCTTCACAGTTTTCCTTTAGGTTTTGCATCAAACACACCTATCCTTGAGCTCTTTTCCTCTCTGATTTATAGATTTTTCACCATATTTGGTAAGATTGTGGAGGGCTATAAAGCTATCATGAAAACTAGAAGAAAAGACTTATTATTTTATGTAATAACAACACAATAATTATCCCACAACTTTATGCAGAAATATATACATTTTTTTAAATTTTTTTTCAGTGGTCCAAGATCCATTGTTTATGCACCATACCCAGTGCTCCACACAATACGTGCCCTCATTAAAACCCACTACCAGGCTCACCCATTCCCTCTCCCCCATCCCCTCCATAACCCTCAGCTTGTTTCTCAGAGTCCATAGTCTCTCATGGTTCATCTCCCCCTCCGATTTACCCCAGTTCACTTTTCCTTTCCTTCTCCTAAAGTCCTCCATGTTATTCCTTATGTTCCACAAGTAAGTGAAACCATATGATAATTGACTTTCTGTGCTTCACTTAAGAAATATATACATTTTATAGATGAGTAGTTTGAAGAAAGTTCACAAATTTAAGGGAATGTTAACTACTGTAGTTTTTGCTTTAGGGGCTATGATGTTACAACATTCTGCTGCCAATGAAGAAAAATCTTGGAGTAAAAGAATCCTTTGTTTTATTACCCTAGACTCTTTTCCTATTCACAATTCTTAGTTTTTCAAAATAAAGAAAATTTAACTGTTGTTTGGAGTGCAATGTAAGATGTGATATTTAAAGAGTCCCTGAATTCCTGTGTTAGCTGAGAGGGCTCAGTGAAGCAGTTCAGTTGTAATGGGAAAGGACACTGTGATGTGTTGACCCTGTGCTAGACCAGTTCTGTATGTAACCTTCTTCAGTCCCCAGCAACCGTATGAGAAAGATTGAGTAAACTTCCTGGATTGTGCTGTGAGTTAATTGGCTAAGCAGGTATTCAAATCTAGGTCTATATCACTCCAAATGCCTTATAGTTTTCATCATTCACTCACTCTTTCATTCATTTATTCATTCACTCATTCTGCAACATTGTGCACATTTGTATGGCTTCCTTCCCAGGATGCTTATAGATGGAGAAGCAGAGAAAATCCACACTTCCAGAAACAGCCTACCCCACAAAGGTAAGGACAGAAGATAAAGTGACCTTGGGTCACTTGGGCTTGGGTTAAGTAGTAAAAAGTTAGACTGGATTTGATGTTTTTTGTTGCATGTTATCAGGATTGAAATTTGTTGTTGTCAGGGTTCAAACACCTAAAAATCCTCTAGTCACACTTTGTCTTTGTCTCTTCACTTGTCTTTGAGTCTTATCTTTGTTCTGCTCCCCAGAGAGAATCTTCCTCTTGCAGCTCTCTTAGCTCTATTCCACTGTGACTTTTACTCAAGGTTGCCAGCATGGTGGTTAAAGGTCAGGGAAGGAGACATTCTCTGATATTAAGTCTCAATTTTAAGCAGATACAGTGAACTTAAGGACATGGCCTTCACATGTATTCCTGACACTTTCCCAGCATTTTCAACCTTCCTCTCCTTCCCCAGCTGCAGGAGGTTCCCATCTACTTCAAGCCATGGTTTTGATGCCCAACCTTCTGTAGACGAAATTGTGTTACTTTTGGACATAGGGAAGATGTTCAGGGCAAAGTTTCTGTGGTTGCCTCCTTTGCCTTCCCTCGACTGCAGTGGGATTCCACCAGCACCTTTTCCTGCAACGAAGTCACTTTTTTTCTATAGTGGTGGTGTAGATTAGGTCTGGGTGGATTTCAATGGAACTTGTTGTTCCCATCCTGCAACACCAACGGAAGCTTTATTTGGATTGTCCTCGATCTTCCGTGCAAGAATTTTGTGGGTTTCCCGGGGAAGACACATAAAAATTGCTGGAAAATATACTTTTGTGTATTCCCAAGGGTTCACACTCTCCCACTAGTATACTGAGCTTTTATTATTGCATTAACAAATTCTACTTTAATCTTGTGACCAGGTGACGGTTTTTGACATCTGTCCAAGGTGAGCAGATGTGCTCCCTTTATTTCTACCTGCAAATGCCTGTCTGTCTCCAGTTTTTGTGTGTCACACACTCTGCAACCTCAGTTCTCTGAAGGACTTAAAGTATTAAATTTTGTTCCTTCTTTTTTGGATCCTATTCCAAAGTGGCAGCATTTCCATTTCCAGCTCTCTTCATCTCTGAGCACATGTGGGTCCTCACTATTTCTTTTGTTATTGTTTTTGTATTTTCCTTACATTAAAATTCTACCCAAAACAGAAGAGAAGTAAATTTCAGGTGACTTCTACCTAAATATTATTAGTCACCTTCTCCTTCTTTAGTTGGGTTTCTTTTCTTATTTTATATATATATATATATACATACATACATATATATATGTATATATATATATATATACATATATATATATAAGTTTTATTATTTGCCTCAGGGGTAAAGGTCTGTGAATCATCATGCTTACATCTTTCACAGCACTCACCATAGCACAAACCCTCCCCAATGTCCATAACCCATCCACACTATCACTACCCTCCCACCCCACAGTAATCCTCATTTTGTTTTGTGAGATTAAGAGTCTCTTATGGTTTGCCTCCTTACCGATCCCATCTTGTTTCATTATTTTTCCCTCCCTACCCCACATGAGCCCCCGCCCTGCGCCTCAAGTTCCTCATATCAGAGAGATCATATGATAATTGTCTTTCCCTGATTGACTTATTTTGCTTAGCATTATACACTCTAGGTCCATCCAGGTCATTGCAAATGGCAAGATTTAGTTTCTTTTGATGGCTGCATAGTATTCCATTGTGTATATATATACCACCTCTTCTTTATCCATTCATCTGTTGATGGACATCTAGGTTCTTTCCATAGTTTGGCTATTGTGGACATTGCTTCTATAAACATTCGGGTGCGTGTGCCCCTGAGGATCACTACCTTTGTATCGTTAGGGTCAATACCCAGTAGTGCTATTGCTGGGTCGTAGGGTAGCTCTATTTTCAACTTTTTGAGGAACCTCCATAATGTTTTCCACAGTAGCTGCACCAGCTTGCATTCCCAACAACAGTGTAGGAGGGTTTCCTTTTCTCCGCAACCTCGCCAACATCTGTGTTGATTTTAGCCTTTCTGACTAGTGTGAGGTGGTATCTCACTGTGGTTTTGATTTGTATTTCCCTGATGCCAAGTGATGTTGAGCACTTTCTCATGTGTCAGTTGGCCATTTGGATGTCTCCTTTGGAGAAATGTCTGTTCATGGCTTCTGCCCATTTCTTGACTGGCTTATTCATTTTATGGGTGTGGAGTTTGAGAAGTTCTTTATAGATTTTGGATACTAGCCCTTTATCTGATATGTCATTTGCAAATATCTTCTCCCATTCTGTCCGTTGCCTTTTGGTTTTGTTGACTGTTTCCTTTGCTGTGCAAAAGCTTTGAATCTTGATGAAGTCCCAATAGTTCATTTTTGCCCTTGCTTCCCTTGCCTTTGGTGATGTTCCTAGGAAGAAGTTGCTGCGGTTGAGGTCAAAGAGGTTGCTACCTGTGTTCTCATCAAGGATTTTGATGGATTCCTGTCTTACATTGAGGTCTTTCACCCATTTTGAGTCTATTTTGTGTGTGTGGTGTAAGGAAATGATCTAGTTTCATTTTTCTGCATGTGGCTGTCCGGTTTTCCCAACACAATTTGTTGAAGAGACTGTCTTTTTCCCACTGGACATTCTTTCCTGCTTTGTCGAAGATTAGTTGACCATAGAGTTGAGGGTCCATTTCTGGGCTCTCTATTTGGTTCCACTGATCTATGGCTCCATTTTTGTGCCAGTACCATACTGTCTTGATGATGACAGCTTTGCAATAGAGCTTGAGGTCTGGAATTGTGATGCCACCAACTTTGGTTTCCTTTTTCAACATTCTTTGGCTATTTGGGGACTTTTCTGGTTCCATGTAAATTTTAAGATTATTTGTTCCATTTCTTTGAAATAAATTGCTGGTATTCTGATGGGCATTCCATTAAATATGTAGATTGCTCTAGGTAGTGTCGACATTTCACAATATTTGTTCTTCCCATCCATGAGCATGGAATGTTTCTCCACTTCTTTGTGTCTTGTGCAATTTCTTTCATGAGTACTTTATAGTTTTCTGAGTACAGATTCATTGCCTCTTTGGATACATTTATTTCTAGATATCTTATGGTTTTGGGTGCAATTGTAAATGGTATTGACACCTTAATTTCTCTTTCTTCTGTTTTGTTGCTTGGTATATAGAAATACAACTGAATTCTGTGCATTGATTTTGTATCCTGACACTTGAATGAATTCCTGTATGAGTTCTAGCAGTTTTGGAGTGGAGTCCTTTGGGTTTTCCACATAAAGTATCATATCATTTGCAAAGAGTGAGAGTTTGACTTCTTCTTTGCCAATTTGGATGCCTTTTATTTCTTTCTGTTTTCTTATTGCTGAGGCTAGAACTTCTAGTACTATGTTGAATAGCAGTGGTGATAGTGGACAGGCCTGCCATATTCCTGACTTTAGGGGGAAAGCTCTCAGTTTTTCTCTATTGAGAATGATATTCGCTGTGGGTTTTTCTTAGATGGCTTTGATGATATCGAGGTATGTACCCTCTAGGCCTACACTGTGAAGAGTTTTAATCAAGAAAGGGTGCGGTACTTTGTCAAATGCTTTTTCAGCATCTATTGAGAGGACCATATGGTTCTTGTTCTTTCCTTTATTAATGGCTTGTATCACATGGATTGATTTGCAAATGTTAAACCAACCTTGCATCCCAGGAATAAATCCCACTTGGTTGTGGTGAATCATCCTTTTAATGTGCTGTTGGGTCCTATTGGCTACATTTTGTTGAGGATTTTTGCATCTGTGTTCATCAAGGATATTGGTCTGTAATTCTCCTTTACGATGGGGTCTTTGCCTGATATTGGGATCAAGGTAATGCTTGCCTCATAAAATGAGTTTGGACATTTTCCTTCCGTTTCTATTTTTTGGAACAGTTTCAGAATAGGTATTAATTCTTCTTTAAATGTTTGGTAGAATTCCCCTGGGAAGGCGTCTGGCCCTGGGCTCTTGTTTTTTGGGAGATTTTTGATGACTGCTTCAATCTCCTTACTGGTTATGGGTCTATTCAGGTCTTCAATTTCTTCCTGGTTCAGTTTTGGTAGTTTATATGTCTCTAGGAAAGCATCCATTTTTCCCAGATTGTCAAGTTTGCTGGTGTGGAGTTGCTCATAATATGTTCTTAGAATTGTTTGTATTTCTTTGGTGTTGGTTGTGATCTCTCCTATTTCATTCATGATTTTATTAATTTGAGTCCTTTCTCTTTTCTTTTGGATAAGTCTGGCCAGGGGTTTATCAATCTTATTAATTCTTTCAAAGAACCAGCTCCTAGTATCATTGATTTGTTCTACTGTTCTTTTGGTTTTTATTTCATTGATTTCTGCTCTGATCTTTATGATTTCTCTTCTCCTGTTGGGTGTAGGCTTTCTTTGCTGTTCTTTCTTCAGCTCCTTTAGGTGTAGGGTTAGGTTGTGTACTTGAGACCTCTCTTGTTTCTTGAGAAAGGCTTAATTTTTCCTTTCAGGACTGCTTTTGCTGTATCCCAAAGAATTTGAACAGTTGTGTTTTCATTTTCATTTGTTTCAATGAATTCTTTTAAATTTTTCTTTAATTTCCCAGTTGTCCCATTCATTCTTTAGTAGGATATTCTTTAGCTTCCATGTATTTGAGTTCTTTCCAACTTTCCTCTTGTGGTTGAGTTCTAGTTTCAGAGCATTATGGTTTCAAAATATGCAGGGTACGATCCCAATCTTTTGGTACCAGTTGAGACCTGATTCGTGTCTCAGAATATGGTCTATTCTGGAGAATGTTTCATGTGCACTAGAGAAAAATATGTTTTCTGTTGTCTTGGGATGGAGTGCTTTGAATATATCTGTGATGTCCAACTGGTCCAGGGTGTCATTTAAAGCCTTTATTTCCTTGTTGACCTTTTGCTTCGATTACCTGTCCATTTCAATCAGGGGGGTATTAAAGACCCCTATTATTAATGTATTCTTGTCAATGTGTTTCTTTCATTTTGTTATTAATTGGTTTTTATAATTGGCTGCTCCCATGTTAGGGGCATAGATATTTACAATTTTTAGATATTCTTGTTGGACAGGTCCTTTAAGTATGATATAGTGTCCTTCCTCATCTCTTATGATATTCTTTGGCTTAAAATCTAATTTATCTGATATAAGGATTGCCACTCCAGCTTTCTTTTGATGTCCATTGGGGTGGTAAATTGTTTTCCACTCCCTCACTTTAAATCTGAAGGTGCCTTCGGGTTTAAAATGAGTTTCTTGTAGACAGTATAGTGATGGGTCTTGTTTTTTTTATCCATTCTGATACCCTGTGTCTTTTAGTTGGGGCATTTAATCCATTTATATTCAGGGAACCTACTGAGAGATATGAATTTAGAGCCATTGTATTGCCTGTAAGGTCCCTGTTACTGTATATTGTGTTCTTCCTTTCTGGTCTATGTTTCTTTTAGGCTCTGTTTGCTTAGAGGACCCCTTTCAATATTTCCTGTAGGGCTTGCTTGGTGTTTGCAAATTCCTTTAGTTTTTGTTTGTCTTGGATGCTTTTTAACTCTCCTTCTATTTTCAATGACAGCCTAGCTGGATATAGTATTCTTGGCTGCATATTTTTCTCGTTTAGTACTCTGAATATATCATGCCAGTTCTTTCTGGCCTGCCAGGTCTCTGGGAACAGGTCTGCTGTCAGTCTAATATTTCTACCATTGTATGTTATAGACCTCTTGTCCCAAGCTGCTTTCAGGATTTTCTCATTGTCACTAAGATTTGTAAGTTTTAGTATTAGATGATGGGGTGTGTTACTATTTTTATTGATGTTGAGGGGGGTTTTCTATGCCTCCTGGATTTTGATGCTTGTTCCCTTCACCAAATTAGGGAAATTCTGTACTATGATTTGCTCCAATAAACCTTCTGCCCCTCCCCTCTATTTTCTTCTTCTTCTTCTGGGATCCCAATTATTCTAATATTGTTTCATCTTATGGTATCACTTATCTCTCAAATTCTCCCCTCATGGTCCAGTAGTTGTTTGTCTCTCTTTTCCTCCACTTCTTTATTCTCTCTCCTTTTGTCTTCCACATCACAAATTCTGTCTTCTGTCTTATTTATTCTAGCAGTAAGAGCCTCCATTTTTATTGCACTTCATTAATAGCTTTTTTGATTACAGCTTGGTTAGATTTTAGTTCTTTTACTTCTCCAGAAAGGGTTTTTATTTCTCTAGAGAGGGATTCCCTATTATCTTCCATGCTTTTTTCACATGCAGCCAGCACCTTGATAATCATCATTCTGAACTCTAGTTCTATGATATTACTAAAGTTCGCATTGATTAGGTTCCTAGCAATCATTATCGCCTCTTGTTCTTTATTTTTTTTAATTTTATTTTTATTCTTTGCCCAAGGGGTACAGGTCTGTGAATCATCATGCTTACATCTTTCACAGCATTCACCGAAGCATAAACCCACCCCAATGTCCATAACCCATCCACGCTATCTATACCCTCCCACCCCCCAGTAACCCTCAGTTTGTTTTGTGAGATTAGGAGTCTCTTATGGTTTGTCTCCTTCCCCATCCCATCTTGTTTCATTAT
>LNAC01001394.1:19301-57776 GCA_002007465.1 Ailurus styani | reverse complement strand
AAAAAACCAAAAACACAAAATCATACAAAAACAAAACAAACAAAAATGAATAAAACAAAATCCTATATCTATATTATCTATTTCTGTTTCTATATCTATTTCTGTCTATGACTCTATCTCTATATCTATCTCTATCTCTATCTCTATCTATCTATATCTATTAGATTGGTGAATTGAACAGACCCTATAAGTATCCAAAAAAATAAGGTTAAAAACAATGAAGGGATAAAATATGATTATAACAATGAAAATTTAAAAAAAGAATAAAAAGTGTTGATACGATATAAGAGTTAAGAACGTTAGCATAGGAAAAGGGAAAAAATTTAAAAGAAAAAAGTAAGAAAAAAATTCAAAGAAAAAAATTCAATGAATTTAACTTTGAACTACTGAAGAATCATGGGGAAAAAGCCATGAATTGTCTCCGTTGCTTTTCCATAGTTCTGGAGTTCCGCAATGCTTAGTAATCTTGAACTTGACTTTGACTGGATGATTTTTTTCCTTTTTTTTGTTTTTTTTTTTCTCCTTTGTCTTCTGGGGGAGGGGCCTGTTGCTGTGATTCTCAAGTGTCTCTGCCCGAGGCAGATTCCCACCGCCTTCGCCAGGGGACAGGCTGAGTAATCAGCTCGGGTTCGCTCTCGGGAGCTTTTGTTCCCTGAACACTTTCCATACCTCATTGGAGGACGGGACTGAAAATGGCGGCTCCCAGTCTCCGACCTGGAGGAGCCGAGAGCCTGGGGCCTCAGTCCTCAGTGTGCCTCAGAGAAAAGCAGTCCCTCCCGTCTCCCTGGTCTCTGGCCGCACTCCAAGCTCACCCAGCCTGGCACATGGCCCCATTTAGAATCTCCAAACCCAGCAGATTCCTGCACCTGCTCCCAGAGTAGGAAGGAGGAGGTGTCTCTTTATCTCCCCCCAGTGGGGTACCCACTCAAAGAGCAGTGTCCCGACTGATTTGGATCATGGCCCAAGGTAACAGCGAGCTGAGAGACACCTTCTCAGCTTGGCTCCATCTCTCCAGTCGGCTTCTCCTCTCTGATACCTTGGAGCTTGGTCACGCTCAGACTCTCCTGATCTTTTTGTGTCCCCGTGGTTCCTGAGACCACACTGTCCCTGCGAGGGCTTCACCCCCTGCTTAGCCTCTGGGGCAACATCCCTCAGTGGAGCCGACTTCTTACAGTTCCGAGTTTGTGCTCTGTTGCTCACTCACTTTCCGGGAGCTGGCCCTCCCCTCGGGGTCTATCTTCTGGTCACTTCAGATTCACTTCTCTGCGCGTCCTACCTTCCAGAATGTGATCGATTTTCTGTTCCTCGAATTGCTGCTCTTCTTCTCTTCAATCTCCTGTAGAATTTGTAGGTGTTCAAAATGGTTTGATAACTATCTGGGTGAATTTCTGGGACCTGATGATAATCGGTCTCCTACTCCTCCGCCACCTTACTCCTCCTCTCTAAAGGAAATACTCTTAATGTGTTTCCTCATAAATGCTTCTTAAGATTCATTTATTCACAGATTAATTCAGCAAGTGTGTACAGAGGTTGCACTAGAGGCACGGCATGTGCAGACCCTGGCTAGGTCACAGACACCAGAGACAGAGGTTCTACTTGGGAACACTTGTATCCCAGCCACACTTGCATTCATCTTCCTTCACTTGGCACTGCACCTGGCCCTCACAGTCATGTTTATGACCACAGTCACCTGCTCTCCCTACATTTCAAGTCCCTTGTTTGCAGCCTGTCCCATTCATACTCCCTGGAAAATTTTCAGGACAAACAGACAAAGAACTGATAGTTTTTTTACTCATCCAGGCTGTTGTCAACACCCCCAGTCAGAAGCTCTCCTCTGGAAGCAATCAGGTCAGTGGGAAGTTGCAGCAGGAAGGCTGGCATCCTGCAGGCACAGCTGGTAGCTGTCTGCTTCTTTTCCCCTTGATTCTAGGACTGAGGTACCTGTCAGGGAGCATAGGGTGACTGCTAAGCTTGAGGCTGGGACTAGGGCTGAGGTAGTCCAGAACTGAAGAGGTGTTCCTGGGGCTGACTGTCTGGCTTCTCTAATACTTTGTAGTTTGCACATGGCTTCATCTACTGTGTTCTGTGGACTGTGTAAAAAGAATTGCAGTAGAGAAGACAGGTTGTCTCAGTGCTGCCTATTTATTGTTCTCATCTTATTGCTTCTGAGCAGGTACTATAAGAAACCAAATATGTATAAGATACAAAGTCTGATTCACATTTTTGGTGCCAGTAAGTGGCTAAGGTGGTAGGTACAATGTTGAGTATGGTACATAAATGCAATTATACTTTTTTTTTCCTACTATGGATATAGATATTTCTCTATGTGTCATTTTGGCTACTAACTGGAAAGAGAGAGAGAGAGGAGAAAAAGAGAGAGAGAACAAAACAGACTTATCTTCAAAATATTCAGAGCAGACATTAAGTAATTTCTTTAAGTTCTCACATAATTTGAACAGATGGAAGAATAAACTTATTAGCTCAGAGAAAAATAATAGATAGTTGCTTGTGACTGCAATCTTGTCTACCCAGGCCTTGCCTCCATGGACAAAGTGGAGACCTGAGAATCCTGATGGATGGAGGATCAGATCGGTGTTAGTGCTTCATTTCAGTGTGTGTGACTTCTGGTGTTAAGGAAGGAACACCAGGGGACAAGCAGGGGTCATCATTCCACACAACTTCTGATTAAGTTTCTGATTTGTCTGGAGAATATTTGTTAGGTTTTCACAACAAGAATCCCACCAGTCCATTTCAGGATAGTTAGACAAGAGTAAGTGGATCAAGACATAGATGATAGAGGCAGAGGTGGAGATAGTGACATAGACACAGATATGTAGATAAAGATGGAGATGGAGAGAGATATAGATACAGGTATATTCAGTGCAGATAGAAATATTACAAATGTGCCTCAAGGAAGACTTTTCTAAATTAACTGTCCCAATTTTTTCATGCTGAGGAATGGAAACAAATGTGAAATTTAAAAGAAGTACTGATGATAATACTGAGTCCTCCTCCAGCCTGGATGCTAAGCATCTTGTATTTCTCTTTTCATAGTACTCACGTCAGTCACTCAGGTGGGAGCATCTCTGCTCCACAGAAGACAACTCTGGATATGTTCCAGCTGATCTCCTCCTCTGACTCCACCGTCTAGGGTCACTGGGTCTATGCAAACACTGGCTTTTGTTATTGTTGCTGTTTTACTGCATTTTCATGACTGTCAGTTTCTCTTGAGGCTTTGAATTGTGAAATTTTCTTCCTAGATTCGAAGAACAGTATTTTCATTGGTTCTTGGGCAATTGTTTGTGTAGATTAGCTTATCTTTTTTAAGGTCAGGAAGCTTCACAGATTAAGTTTTCTAAAAACCCTGTATTTTGTCTACATAACTGTGTAGTTACTACCTCCTGAACAAAGTCTCAGTAGCACAGAAGGCTTCTTTTTAACTAATGAAAAAAGGTCACGGCCTTGGCAGAACAATTAGAAAAGGGAAACTTTATCCAGGCTGATGATGCCTCATCAGAGTATGAAAAGGAGTGGATATGGGATGGGTTTTGGTCCCCAATTTGCCCCCTCATGTAGACACCATCTAGCAGGGCACCCTGGTTACAACAAACAGAGGCTGCAACTGTGGGTGTGTTGCAGGGGAAGGAAGTGTCATTACTGTTGATAACTTATATATGTTGCCTTTTCCAAATTGTGATATTGGAGGGGAGTGATAAACATACCAATTGAAAATAGTTCCTTCTTTGGCAAGTTACTCATTCTTTCTCTTTCTCTGTCTGTCTCCTGCTCATTTTCAGGATGACATCAATACATGGGAGGGGAGTTAATTCTTACAATCTTCCTACCAGCCTCTTTCAGTCCTTTACTCTGCTGGTCTTTAGAATTGGCCCCTTCATCAGAACTATCTTGTGCAATAACCAGCCCTGATCCCACAGCTATTGACTCACATCACACCATGGAATGTAAGCTTCCATCCTGCCAGCTTCTCCCCTAAATCCCAGCCACTGTATGCTCTGGTAAACTCAAGCATCCTGACTGACCCTCTTATAGACCCCAGAAGGCATCTGGGTCTCCTACATGAGCAGTCCATGGGGAAAGTCAGTATTGGTTTGGGCTGGTTTGTAGATGCCTCCACTGTTGGTGCTGTTCCACTGTGGCCATCTTGCAAAAACTTCACATCAGCCAGATATTCTCAGATTCTCCCTCCATACATTTTGGGTTTCTGTTGAGGAAGTCTTTACCCTTTCCAAGATATGATATTCAGAGAAAAGGGAACAGGAAAGAACCTTCACTTACTCTCTCCCCCACCATCTCACGCCACATCCCAACCATGAGTGCTAGTCTTCCTCTGGGGTGCATGCTTACTTGGCTGATACCACAACCCCATCTCTCTGCATCTAGAATCTCTAGTGAAATTCTGTGTTCCTACTTTGCCAGGTTTGTCTGTAAATCTATAAATAGGAGATTTGGAAATTTAGAAAATCCCTTTCTTTTTCATATAAATCTGACTTTCAAGCTCAGTATCTCATGATTAACTCAAAAAATGAGGTTGTTCTGTGCACAGAACCTCCTTTCATGGATGGTATTTCTTATGGCTTACCCTAAACAAAGGAAGAGCTCCAGGTGACATGACATATGTGGAAGAGTAAAAATATGCCAGCTACAGATTTCTAAAATGTCATGGGGTTTTGAGCACTGTCCATGTATTTGGCCTATGACACTTTCCACTCAAGCAATTTCATAAACAGAGAAGATATGTGATTTTTCTTAACCATTTTCACTCCATTAGCAGGAAAGGTTCTGGGACAGACTGTCTAGAAAGGGAATTCTTCCAGATATGTGCCCACTGTGACCCGTTAGGAATGGCTTCTTGAGTGGCCACTTCTCCTGTCTTGACCAGGATCTGCTGTGCTGGGTGGAAGGCCTGGGGCGACCCGTATTTGTTCACAAATGCCAGAATATATTCTGTAAAGTTAATAAACACTAAAGGAATTAAAAGTGGCCCAATAGAGTATTGAAACTGCATGAAATATTTGTTTGGAAACATTTCTTTTCCTATTTAAGCATCAATTCTTTCTTCTCTGAAATTGGTTTGTTTGCAGGATTTTTATGGTGATCATATGATTTTCTCCACAGACTCGACACCTAGCACATTATCTGGCAACTAAAAGGATATGAATTCCATTTGTTCATTGTGCACTTTCAGGTTGAGCTTTTCGCAATTACTGAAAATCGCTGAGCACCTTACTTCTCTCTGAGATACTCAGACCATTTCAAGATACAGTCTTTAAATAAGAAGGCAAATCAATAGGAAATTATTTCAAACCAGACGTGTAGGGCAGGGTTAGTGATGTCTGTGGGGGTACATTGATAACCATCAGACTCCGTTTCCTCTTTCCTCTGATACTGAGGCATTACATAACAAGTATACAAAGTGCTTTATACACTGCCTACCTAGTACATAAGGAGTTCTCAGTAAAAAATAAATATTATTAAATTCTTATCAAGAACTTAATTCTTTTTCCTTGAGGAAAGGAAAGCAATCAAAGATATCTGTTGACCTGTGGATTACAAATGATAATATTACCACTTTCAGAATATAACTACAGATATTTGGTAACTGCTGGTAACTTCAATTTAGAAGTTAAAAAAATAAAGGCAACAGAACTTAGAATAGGTAGTGATGATCAGTTTGTGATTAAGACTCTCAGGTGGCAGGAAAGTAGATGAAGGAAGGACAGAAAACATAGATAAATTATAACAAATACGAGAGGCTGGCTTTTAGTTGACATTATGAAAGTGGCAGGCATTTCTCTACTTTATTCCCATAAGGGTTAAGATTGGTTCACTATGGTAAAGTTGTTTATTGTATTAAAGAACATCAAGAATACAGAACTGGATTCATCATTATACTGGTACATAAAGCCCTATAAGAGTTTATCTACACAGAGATACCTATTTATTTTATTCTACTTAGGTGATGATGACTTACTTAATAACTTGACAAGTTCCTCGGAATCTCTGATTTAAGTGAAGAACAAAAGCATTAGACATAATCTATATGCTCCTCTCTACCAAGTTAATCAACTAGAAAAGCACAAAATTTAATGATAATCTCTCAATACTTGTCCAGTTTCCTGTTTTGTTACTGAAGGAACAGAGCACATTCCGTTCTGATAGAGAAGGGACTTTGATGGCTTTGTGGAAAGTGAAATGAAAGTAAAATCTTCCAACTCTGCAACTTGCTTTACTTATTTGGGGGCAGATATAACCCACTTATTTGACTGTCTGCTTGATTTCATTCTTTTGCTCCTCCAGATGGACAGTCTACATCTCTCTACCTTGCCCTGGGCATTACAAGGTGGACCCCAGTGACAGCACAGATCCTCTGGTTGCTGTTTGGGAGCAGCCAATGGAAGCATCCACAGAGATGGGGAAGTAAAAGAGAGTGAGTTTAAGGTTCCCTCCCTGAAGGGGGCCTGCATCCTAGGGGGCCAAGATAGAGGTGCAAGTGGGAGAGGCCATCTCCTTTTAGACCAAGCAACCCACTAGAGGGATTTGTTTCTTTTTTCTCAAGGTTCTGGATTCACAGATTTGGAAATCTAATGCCCAAGAAGAAATGCTTTTGTCAGGTGACATGGTGATGGTTCCTCAAGCTTCAGTTTCCATTAGCCAACTTTCCATTGGCAGTCAGAGCAAAGTGACTGTAATCCACTGGGTTAAGTTCCTGGGGCACAAAGCAATGAGGAGAAAAGTGGAGCATTGATCCTGAGGAGGAAATAGGAGATTTCACAGAATCCATCCTTTGTGTGCCTCAGCATCCATCCTTATTCTTTACCTTGGGGAGAAATCTGTGCCCCCAAAGCAGAGGACACACAAGGCCCTACTTGAAAGCCTATCTTCTTCTCAGTATCCAGATGAATATGTGAGACTGATTTTCTAGCAAACTTCTACGAATGGCAGCAGATCATGTTTTCAGGAAATAAAAGTGCCAAAAACTTTGTTGAACAAAATTGTGGTTATGTGCAATTCTGTTTGAGATGTTCTCATTCCTGCCTCTGCATTTGGACAAAAGAGACATAAATAAATCAAAGAACTTATAGTAAAATGTTAACAAGGCCCTCTCTGTAGTACCTGGTATCTCTCCTACATAGGGGAAAAGACACATCCAGCCAAACATGTTACTCTGAGCTCTCCAAGGATGAACATTCTCTCTAACTTGGCAGGTGGAATCAGTAGGAATAAGCAGAAAAAACAAGATTTTGTTTTATAGATGAAGCAAAGGTTGATGGAGTAGAGGGGAGAAATATTGATCAAGACAGAGGCTGTTACACACATTTCTAACCATCAGACTTCACATGGTATGTCTAAATGCTCAATAATATGTAAGAATTTTAATATTAAGTAACACGTGAATTCTTTTTAACCATAAATTTTAAAATGAAAAGCAAAAGCCATACAGGTTTTCTACGAGACAATAAGGGTATGGAAGTGACATAGTAAAAACTCTCCTGATCCCAATGTTTAGAAGTGACCCCTCCAAGTTGTGCCCTTCTTCTACCAGAGACTGTGTCTCTGAACCTATTCTAGGGGCAGAACATAAAGAACCCCCAACACAAAACAGTCAATATAGATCTCCAGGCGAGCCCAGAAATTTTCAGAATTGATATTTTTAGAAGGTGTCTCTGAGGTAACAGACGTGACTTTCTCCACAGTACTAAGGTGTGTGATCAGTTGGGAATGGATAATAGAACTATGGAAATGATGATTTTTGAGATGTTCTTAGACATTATTCATCATTAATTTGTTAATATAATGTTGCTTCTATTACTAAAAATCATTGGATCACACCCACCTTAGGAATGAAATAAGTTGAGCCCAAATCACCAGGATATTTCAACCATCCATCTATGCAAAATCTCCACACAAGAAGTAATGTGAGTCCTTCTCTAATAGTCAAAATATCAATCCCACTTCAACAGATATTAATGGATTCACCACCGTACTTGTTCCTGTACATAATGTTGTTTCAGTGTTGTTATGAATCAGTGTTGTTATGTTATTTAAACCACCATATAATTAGTAAATATTTACTTAGGATGGGAGGGCTTGTTGGTCTCCGGAGGTTTTGGCTTTACTGTGTGTGGCCAAAGTGTCCATGGTGAAGCTTACCTTAAACAAAAGGAGAAAGGCAGGAGGGAAGAAATAACTCCAAATATGACTTGTTGTTCCCTCCACATAGGGGTTGTTTGCTCCATGCACAAGATCACTGTCCTCTCAGTCTGTATCTCAAAGGCACTATGGGCCCATGTTGAAAGCTAGGATTTCCATTTACTTGAGATGACTTCTCATGACAGTATCTTCATATTTAGGTAGTGTGTCTGTAACCAAACTGTAACAGCAGCTTTCAAAGTCACTCCTTTCTGGAGCCAGGCACTAAGAGGAGAGGGTTCAGTTGTATTAGGAAATGGGAAGACAAATGAAGAAACATCCCTAAAACAGAACAAAGGTAAATTACTGCCTCTCCTCCCCCACCTCTTCCTGGACATGGTGGAGACTTAACCCAGGGTTCAGTGGAGGGTGGAGGTGTTGGTTGGGCTCTTTCACAGGCAAGAAAACCTTAAATATAAATCTCTCACTACTAAAGCAGAAACTCAGAGAGATAGAAGAGGAGTTAATGAATCTGAGGGTCCAATGAATCCATGATCCTTCAGATCATGTACCCTTTCCTTTCGGTAATCATGTATACTAGCGGTATAAAGTTGTACATCAGATTTGCATTTTTGGCTTGGAGCCATCCCCACTGCAGGAGCTGCCTGGCATTGAGCCTCCTCAGAAGCAGTCTAAGGAAGATGGCCTTTGCCTTCTGCACTCCATGTATGGCAGTAAAAGTGGATTCTCAGCACAGAGGTGTTGGAAGAGAAGACACCCCTGAATGAAAACTTGGATTGTGTGCCCTGGGGAGGGGAGAAAGCAGTTCTGTTACAATAGAGGTTCCACATGAGTGAAGCAGGCCTGAACTCACTGAGATACAACTGGATCCCATCTATATTTCCACAAGGCATGACTTCTGATTGCTCTGAAACTTCCCAGGGTGCACCTTGCCTGGATCATGGTTGACATTTTCAGCTATACATCCCCTCAACCATCTTTTACTAGAATGACTTGGAAGAGGAACCCCCAACAGAGGAAAAATTCAAAGACTGTCACCCCTGCCACAGAACTAGTGGATATGGACATAAGCAAGGTGTTAGAAATAGAATTCAGAGTAATGGTTATGCAGACAATTGCTAGGTTGGAGAAAACCATTAGTGGCAACATAGATTCTCTAAGGGCAGAAGTGAGAGCTGATCTGGCAGAACTTAAAAATGATGTCAATGAGATACAATCTAATTTAGATACTCTAAAAACTAGGGTAAATGAGGCAGAAGTTTGAATTAGTGATCTAGAAGATGAACTGATAGAAGAGAAGGATCAGGAGGAGGCCTAGAACAAACTTAGAATCCATGAAAACAGAACTAGAGAAATGATGACATGAAACATTCCAATGTCAGAATTATTGGGATCCCTGAGGGGGTGGAGAGAGAGAGAGGACTAGAAGATATAGTTGAGCAAATCCTAGATAAGAATTTCCCTAATTCTTCAAACAAGTGTTTGTGTCCTAGAGGCAGAGAGGACACCCCCCAATCAATGAGACAAGAGTGACCTACCAGCATGTGATTATGTAACTCATGAATCATAAAACCAGAGATGATATCTTAAAGGCAGCTAGGGGAAGAGATTCCTTATGTACAGAGGGAGGAACATCAGAATAATGTCAGACCTGTCCACAGAAACTTGGGAGCCAGAAAGGACTGACAAGACATATTCAGGGCACTAAATGAGAAGAATATGCAGCCAAGAACACTTTATCTAGCAAGGCTGATATTCAGAATGGATAGAGAGATAAAGAGCTTCCAAGACCAGCAAAGACTAAAAGAATACATGACCACCAAGCTGGCCCTACAAGAAATATTAAGGGGGGTTCTACAAAAGAAGAAAGAACCCAAGAGTGATATAGAACAGAAATTTACAGAGACAATCTATAGAAACACGGACCTGACAGGCAACACGATGACAATAAAAACATATCTTTCAATAATCACTCTCAACTTCAACATGAATGGCCTAAATGCTCTCATAACAGGGTTGCAGATTGGAAAAAAGGAAAGGGCCCATTCACATGTTGTCTACAAAAGATTCTTTTGAACCTAAAGATACATCCAGACTGAAACTGAAGGGATGGAGAACCATCTTTGATGCCAAAGGGTCTCAAAAGAAAGTTGGGGTAGTGATCTTCATATCGAACTAATTAGATTTTAAGTTAAAGACTGTAGTCAGAGGGAGGGGAGGGGCAAGATGGCGGAGAAGTGGGAGTCCCTCTTTCAATGGGTCCCCTGAAGTGAGCTAAATATCTACCAGAACACTCTGAGAACGCATGAAATCAGCCTGAGAAGTAAAATTATACACTTATGGATCTTTACAGGAGCAGGAAATCATCAGCAGAGAGGTGAAGTTGAGTGTGAGTGCTCGGACTGATATAGGAGGATCAACAGAAGGGGGAGGGAGCCATCAGAAGTGACACACTGAAAAGTAATTCCCCAATATGAAAGTGTCCTGTGCTTGGGGACCAGCATTAACTTGGAGTCTGGTTAAAAGCACTCAAAAAGAGCAAAAGGTCTTAAGGGGCAACAGGTGGAATTGGGCACCCATGGGCACGATCCTAAGCCCACGGTCCCAAGACAGTCACAGCCAGGGACCACCCATGCCTGAGGGAGCCTGGGGGTTAGGACTCAGTCCATGGTCTCTGGGCCCAGGGCTTCCCGCCATCTGGGCTGAGTGCACTCCAGCCCACGCTTGAGAGAAGTTGTTGTGGGCACCCGCCAAGACCTCTGAATCCACAGCCATCTGTGATTTGCATCTCTGCCAGGTCATGGGCATGGACCCCAGACAGCAGTCCCAACAGCCACCAGGACTGGGCACCCAGGAAATAAGATCTTTTGCTGTCTTGGTGGCACAGGGGTACAGAGACAAGCAGGGGCCGCAGGCAACCACTGAGACGGTGGCTGGGAGTGCACACCACCTGTGGGAGGTTGCGGTGTTCAGCGGTGATTGCAGAGGGGGAGTCTGTATGTTCTGGACCATCCAGAGGGGAGCAGACTGAGGCTCTCTCTGAGGCAAAGGACTGGTTGTGGAGTGTTTTGTTTTGTTTTGTTTTGAAGATTTTATTCATTTATTTGACAGAGAGAGAGAGATCACAAGTAGGCAGAGAGGCAGGCAGAGAGAGGAGGAAACAGGCTCCCCACTGATCAGGGAGCCCGACATGGGGTTCGATCCCAGGACCCTGAGATCATGACCTGAGCTAAAAGCAGAGGCTTTAACCCGCTGAGCCAGCCAGGTGCCCCTGGAGTTTTTTGGTTTTTGTTTTTTGTTTTCACTAGCCCTCTGAAAAGCATCAAAAAGCCACCCAGGAACAAAAACCTCCAGAGAATGAAAACCTGAAAAACTGGTTTCCACAGAGCCCAGCCCCTTGATAGGGGGCAGGGCAACTCAGCCCAAGCAAGACTGACTGAAAAATGATACAGCAGGCCCTTCCCCAGAGGACAAGCCAAAAGAACAAGAGGACAATAACCACAGGTTCCCCATAAAGCTGTAAAACCCAAACATCAGGGGAAAACAATATATTAAGCCCCCGGTATTTCCCCCAAACCTGTATATTTCATAGATATATGTTTTTTTAATATGTTCTCACAATTATTTATTTATTTATTTATTATTAATTTTTTTCAGTGATCCAAGATTCATTGTTTATGCACCACACGGAGTGCTCCATGCAATACACGCCCTCCCTAATACTCACCACCAGACCCACCCATCCCCTCTCCCCCCTCCCCTCCACAACCCTCAGCTAGTTTCTCGGAGTCGACAGTCTCTCATGGTTCCTTTTCCCTTCCAATTTATCCCAATTTTCCTTTCCTTCCCTAGGGTCCTCCATTTTATTTCTTATGTTCCACAAGTAAATGAAACTACATGGTAATTGACTGTCTCTGCTTGATTTATTTCACTCAGCATAATCTCCTCCAGACCCGTCCATGTTGATACAAAAGTTGCATATTCATCCTTTCTGATGGCTGAGTAATATTCCACTGTATATACAGATCACATCTTTATCTGCTGATGGGCATCTTGGCTTTTTTCAAAGTTTAGCAATTGTGGACATTGCTGCTATGAACTTTGGCGTACATACGGCGCTTCTTTTCACTACATCTGTATCTTTTGAGTAAATACACAGTAGTGCAATTGCAGGATCATAGGGTAGTTCTATTTTTAATTTTTTGAGGAATCTCCACACTGTTTTCCAAAGTGGCTGCACCAACTTGCATTCCCACCAACACTGGGTTCCCCTTTCTCCACATCCTTTCCAACACTTGTTGTTTCCTGTCGTGTTGATTCTGGCCATACTAACTGGTGTAAGATGGTATCTCAATGTCGTTTTGATTTGAGTTTCCCTAATGGCTAGTGGTGGTGAACAGTTTTTTCATGTGTCTGTTGGCCATTTGTATGTCTTCTTTGCAGAAGTGTCTGTTCATGTCTTCTGCCCATTTTTTTGACATGATTATCTGTTTTTTAGGCATTGAGCTTGACAAGTTCTTTATAGATCTTGGACATCAGCCTTTTGTCTGTAGTGTCATTTGTGAGTATCTTCTCTCATTCTGAGGGTTGTGTGGGTTGTTTTGTTGACTGTTTCCTTTGCTGTGCAGAAGCTTTTTATCTTGATGAAGTCCCAAAAGTTCATTTTTGCTTTTGTTTCCTTTGCCTTCGCAGACATGTCTTTAAAGAAGTTGCTGTGGCCAATGTCAAAGAGGTTACTGCCTATGTTCTCCTCTAGGATTTTGATAGATTCCTGCCTCACATTGAGGTCTTTCATTCATTTCGAGTTTATCTTTGTGTATGGTGTGAGAGAATGGTCAAGTTTCATTCTTCTATACATAGCTGTCCCATTTTCCCAGCACCATTTATTGAAGAGACTGTCCTTTTTTCTTTCTTTTTTTTTAAGATTTTACTTATATATTTGACAGAGAGAGATCACAAGTAGGCAGAGAGGCAGGCAGAGAGGGGGAGAAGCAGGCTCCCTGCCGAGCAGAGAGCCCGATGCGGGACTTGATCCCAGGACCCTGAGATCATGACCCGAGTCGAAGGCAGAGGCTTAACCCACTGAGTCACCCAGACGCCCGAGACTGTCCTTTTTTCACTGGATATTTTTCCTGCTTTGTTGAATATTATTTGATCATAGAGTTGAGGGTCCATATCTGGACTCTCCACTCTGTTCCATTGGTCTATGCATCTGTTTTTGTGCTGTCTTGGGGGTCACAGCTTGTTAGTAAAGCTTGAAATCAGGCAATGTGATGTCCCCAGCTTTGTTTTTCTATTTTAACATTTCCTTAAAGATTCGGGGTCTTTTCTGGTTCCATAAAAATTTTAGGATTGTTTGTTCCAGCACTTTGATTAATGCCAGTGGAATTTTGATTGGGATGGCATTGAAAGTATAGATTGCTCTGGGGAGTATAGACATTTTAACAATGTCTATTCTTCCGATCCATGAGCATATAATGCTTTTCCAATTTTTTGTGTCTTCTTCAATTTCTTTCATGAGTGTTCTGTCATTCCTCGATGACAGATCCTTTATCGCTTTGGTTAGGTTTATTCTAAGGCATCTTGTGGTTCTTGGTGCTATACTAAATGGAATCAATTCTCTAATTTCCCTTTCTATATTTTCATTGCTAGTGTATAAGAAAGCATTTGATTTCTGTGGATTGAATTTGTATCTTGCCACATTACTGAATTGCTGTATGAGTTCTAGTAGTTTGAGGGTGGAGTCTACTGGGTTTTCCATATGAAGTACCATGTCATCTGTGAAGAGAGAGAATTTGACTTCTTCTTTCCCAATTTGAATACCTTTTATTTCTTTTCATCGTCTGATTGTTGTTGCTAGGACTTCTAGTACTATGTTGAACAACAGTGGTGAGAGTGGTCATCCATGTAGTGTTCCTGATGAGAGTGGGAAGGCTGTCAGTTTTTCCCCTTTGAGAATGATAGTTGCTGTGGATTTTTCACAGACAGATTTTATGAAGTTGAGGGATGTTCCCTCTATCCCTATATATTGAAGAGGATGAACAGAGGATAAAATCAGGAATGGATGCTGTATTTTGTCAAATGCTTTTTCTGCATCAATTGAGAGGACCATGTGGTTCTTCTCTTTTCTCTTATTCATTTGTTCTATCACATTGCTTTGCAAATGTTGAACCACCCTTGAATCCCAGGGATAAATCCCACCTGGTCATGGTGGATAATCTTTTTAATGTACTGTTGGATCCCATTAGCTAGGATCTTGTTGAGAATTTTGGCATTCATAGTCATCAGGGTATTGGTCCGAAATTCTCCTTTTTGATGGGGTCTTTGCCTGTTTTGGGGATCAAGGTAATGATGGCTTCATAGAAAGAGGCAGAATGTTTTCCCTCTGTTTCTATTCTTTGAAACAGCTTCAGGAGAATACGTATTATTTCTTCTTTGAATGTTGGGTAGAATTCCCCTGGGAATCAGTTAGGTCCTGGACTTTTGTTTTTTGGGGGGAGGTTTTTGATCACTGCTTCTATCTTGTTGCTAGATATTGGTCTATTCAGGCTCTGAATTGCTACCTGTTTCATTCTTGGAAGTTTGTAGGTTTCCACAAATCCATCCATTTCATCTAGGTTGCTTAACTTATTGGCATATAACTGTTGATAATAATTCCTGATGATTGTTTCTATTTCCTTCATGTTAGTCGTGATCTCTCCCCTTTCATTCATAATTTTATTAATTTGAGTCCTCTCTCTTTTCTTTTGGATTAGTTTGGCCAGTGGTTTATCGATTTTATTAATTCTTTCAAAGAACTAGCTTCTAGTTTCATTGATGTGTTCTCCTATATCTCTAGTTTCTAACTCATTGATCTCTGCTCTAATCTTATTTTTTTCTCTTCTTATGCATGGGGTTTGCTTAATTTGTTGTTGACTTTCCAGTTCCTTAAGGTGTAAAGAGAGTTTGTACAGGGGCACCTGGGTGGCTCAGTGGGTTAAAGCCTCTGCCTTCAGCTCAGGTCATGATCTCAGGGTCCTGGGATCAAGGCCTGCTTCAGGCTCCCTGCTCAGCAGGGAGGCCTGCTTCCTCCTCTTTCTTTGCCTGCCTCTCTGCCTACTTGTGGTCTCTATCTGTCAAATAAATAAAATCTTAAAAAGAGAGAGAGAGAGAGAGTTCGTATATTCGGGATCTTTCAGTTTTTTTGAGTGAGGCTTGGCTGGCTATGTATTTCCCCCTTAGGACCACCTTTGCTGTATCCCATAGGTTTTGGACCAATGTGTCTTCAATCTCGTTGGTTTCCATGAGTTGTTTAAGTTCTTCTTTGATTTCCTGGTTGATCCAAACATTCTTGAGCAGGATGGTCCTTAGCTTCCAAGTGTTTGATTTCCTTCCAAACTTTATCTTGTGGTTGAGTTCCAGTTACAATGCATTGTGGCCTGAGAATATGCAGGGGATAATCTCAAACTTTTGGTATCAGTTGAGCCCTGATTTTTGATCCAGTATGTGGTCTATTATGGAGAAGGTTCCATGTGCACTCAAGAAGAATGAGTATTGTGTTGTTTTAGGGTGGAATGTTCTGTATATATCTATGAGGTCCATCAGGTCCAATGCGTCATTCAAAACTCTTGTTTCCTTGTTGATTTTCTGCTTAGATAACCTGTCCATTGGTGAGATTGGCGTGTTAAGTTCTCCTACAATTAATGTATTCATATCAACATGACTCTTTATTTTGTTTAACAGTTGACTTATGTAGTTGGCTGCTCCCATGTTGGGTGCATAAATATTTACAATTGTTAGATCTTCTTGGTGGGTAGACCCTTTGAGAATGATGTAGTGTCCTTCTGTATCTCTGGCTACAAGTCTTTTGCTTAAAATCTAATTTATCTGATATGAGAATTGCTACCCCAGCTTTCTTTTGAGGCCCATTGGCATGAAAGATGGTTCTCCATCCCTTCACATCCAGTCTGGATGTATCTTTAGGTTCAAAATGTGTCTCTTGTAGACCGCATATGGATGGGTCCTGTCGTTTTATCCAGTCTGCAACCCTTTGCCTTTTTATGGGAGCATTTAGGCCATTCATGTTGAGAATGATTATTGAAAGACAAGCTTTTATTGACATCATGTTGCCTGTGAAATCCTTGTTTCTATACATTGTCTCTGTAACTTTCTGTTCAATGTCACTCTTGGGTTCTTTCTTCTTTTACAGTACCTTCCTTAATATTTCCTGTAGTGCTGGGTTGGTAGTCACATAATCTTTTAGACTTTGTCGATCTTGGAAGCTGTTTATCTCTCCAACCATTCTGAATGTCGGCCTTGCTGGATAAAGTATTCTTGGCTGCGTGTTCTTCTCATTTAGTGCCCTGAATATGTCTTGCCAGCCCTTTCTGGCTTACCAGGTTTCTGTGGACAGGTACAACATTATTCTGATGGTCCTTCCTCTATATGTAAGGAATATCTTCTCCCTAGTTGCCCTTAAGACCTCCTGTCTGAATTTATGATTCGTGAATCTTACAATTAAGTGTCTGGGGGGTCGTTCTAGACTCATTGATCTTGGGGGGTGACCTCTCTGCCTCTAGGACACTAACACTTGTTCCATTCCCCAGATTAGGGAAATTTTCATCCAGTATTTGTTCAACCACCTCTTTGAGTCTTCTCTCTTTCTCCATCCCCTCAGGGATCCCAATAATTCTGACACTGGAACGTTTCATGGCATCATTTATTTACCTAATTCTATTTTCATGGCTTCTAAGTTGTTTTGTCCATGTCTCCTCCTGATCCTGCTTCTCTATTAACCTGTCTTCTAGATCACTAATTTGATCTTCTGCCTCAGTTATCCTAGCTGTTAGAGTATTTAGATTAGATTGGATCTCCTTGATAGTATTTTTGACTTCCACCAGATCAGCTCTCACTTCTGCCCTTAGAGATTCTATGTTTCCACCTGTTTCCACTATGTTTCTTCTCCAATCTAGCCATTGCCTGGATAATTTTTACCCTGAATTCAATTTCTGACATATTGTTTATGTCCATATCCAATAGTTCTGTGGCCGAGGCTCACAGAGGTTTTCCTCTGCTGGGTGTTCCTCCTCCTAGTCATTTTGGTGAGAGGTGGTTGAGGGGATGAATAGCTGAATATATTAACCACAATCCAGTCCAGGGGCCCTTTGAAGAGTTTCTTAGCAATTGGAAGTCAGCACCCAAAAGAAAGAGAAAAGAAAAAAAGAGAAAAAGAGAGGAAAAAAAGGGGGGGAAAAGCAGTCAAAATGAGTCCCAATAGTAATATTTGTAAGGTACATAAACCAAAAACAAACAAACAAGAAGACTGACTAAAGTAAGAGACAAGAAAGAAAAAGAAAAAAAATAGCCAAAACAAACCCCAAGAATAAGATTTGTATGGTATTAAAACAAAACAACTACACAGAAACACTGACAGAAGAGTAAGATGGGTAGGTGGTTATAAACCCTTGATGTGGGTTCTGTGCAGTGGACCCACAGAGGGGGCGCTTGGAAGAATGCAGGGTGCTGAGGGCTTACCCAAGGGAAACCCCAGGCACCCAGAGCCAGTAGAAGGTGCTGGGCATGGAACACCCAGGGAGACAGAGACCGTTTTTGCTCAGAGACCTGGTCAGAGTACAGGGCTGTGGTATTCCCAGGCAGCGCAGTAGTACACACCCTCATCCCTCTTCTCCAGCTTCAGCATCGACATTGTACAGCTGTAGCTATCCCTGCCCTTCTTGGCATCAACTTTGTCCACTTTTAGGACTGAATCCCTCATTACATCCGACCTGGACATGTCTAGGTAGAGGAGCCTCTGTGGGGCACTACCCTTCTGGTGGCGGTACCAGTGGATGTACCTGACCCAGGTGTCGACTTTGCATGACAGGGAGGCTGTCCTGCCCAAGCGCTCCACAACCACATCCTGCTGCTCCAGCTTGAGCCCTGCTCCGCCACCTGCCAGAGGGAGAGGAGGACAGCTGTGAGACAGGGATGGCAGGGAGACTCAGGACCTCCCCTGTACCCTGCACTGGGGAGCGAGTTGGGACTTACCAGGAAACAGGAGAGCACACAGGACTGCAAGGGGACCCAGCATGGTTCTGTTTCCCACCTGGTGGATAGAAACCCAGGCTGACCTCCTGGCTGCACCTGCTGGGAGGAAACTGCCTGGGTGGTGGCAGAGGGGAGATTAGGATCTGAGCCTCTGCTTCCCTGAGGTACCTACAGGTGCTGGTGAGAGAGAGGCTGCAAGGAGGGGAGGGGCCAGAGGGCTGGGACAACTCTGACCACAAAGAGGGGTGGAGAGGGACCATCAATGTTCAGAGTGGTGAGAAACACTGAGAAATGTTAGTGCAGTGAGAGCACCAGTGATACTAGCACTCCTTGATTAGACATTGACTGCACCTGAGCACCACACTAATTGGTTTCTGCTCATCGTTTGATTGCATCCTGACAATCACCCTTGGGATGAATACTACTACCCTCAATTTAGAAATGGGGAAATCCCGGTTGGTATTTTGAGTAATTCTTCCAAGGCTGCATGCCTACAGGCAATTAGGTAGGGATGTGAGCCAGGTCTGGCGGACAAATCTCAAGCCCTGAATGGCCACTGGCTACTGACAGAGCAATAGGTGTGCAGGCTGCTCAGGAGGCTGGGATAAGCCCAAAGCAGAGATCCCTGCTGAAAAGGCAGTAGGCCCCCTGAGCTAGCACTGGAACATTTCTGCCAGAGGTCTCATCAGATGATGTAAATCGCCTAAAGTGACATGAAAGCTGTATAATCTTGGACAAGCTCATTCTCCTCCTTTTCTTAATATGCAAGGGGATCTCACTAGTTGCATGCAGAGTAAGAGGGGAATATGAGCAAAATATGTAGCCTGTCCCAAATGTATAGAAAAATCTCAGAAATTTTAGGGATTGGTATTTCATATTACAATTAGACTGGTTGGTGTAGATAATTTCTGGGATCCTCATAGTGTGGAATTATAGGGATTATTGTAGTTATGGAAGATCAGGGATGTGTGTGTGTGTGTGTGTGTGTGTGTGTGTGTGTGTGTGTGTGTGTAGACAGAGAAAGAGGGAAAGCACATTTTAAGCTCTAAAGAGTAAGGGGCCATGAGGAAACTTCCAGCGAGGTTGCAATGCACAGGAATATCTCTCACATGCCAATGAAGCAAAGAGCTTATGCTGTTCTTGAAGAGCAGTCATTCAGCCAACACCGCTGGACCTCAGAACATAGTAGAGATTCTTCTAGTACTTGTGAATTATTAATTGCTCGCCTTTTAGACTAAATTTTTAAAATTTATAACAGAAATCATCCATTAAATAATAACAAATACACTTAATTGAGTGTCAAACATTGTGCATATTGATTCCTTCCCTACAATCATAAAGCACAGGTTATTCATCCCATTCTGCAGATGAGACAGAGGCTAGGGAGGTTGAGTAACTTCAAATTGCTCAGCTAAGAGCACACCAAGAGCATCAAGTCAGACAGGCTCTTGAAGACTGGGACCTACATAACCTGTTGGAATGTTGGTGATTCAGGAATTAATTTTGTCCTTATTGAGCTGTTGCTTTGAATACAAATTGTGATCTTGATTTCAATAATGAGCTTCCTCCTTAAAAAACTGTATTTTGCTTGTTCTTTTCACTGACTTCTCGCTCCCCCTGCTGGCCATTTCAGGTATGTCATACAACTTCTAGTCCTCTGTATTGGAGCTCAGGTGAGTGAAGTCTGTTACAGCAAAGACCACCTTAGTGAGAGGAAGGGCCCAGAAACACTGAATGGGAAACCTGTTTTTCCAGTTGTATACTCAGTGTGCTTGGTAGTTTTAGGTCAGTGGCTCACCCTTGCAAGGCTCCAATTTCCCCAACCTCAAATGAGAAGACTTATATGTTTGGTGTCTTACATACCCCTGTGAAAACTACAGAGATTTGCTTGTGAATATGCATATTTACATTTACATAAATTGCATAGCATTCCTGTCAATTCATGTCTGTCCATCTGTCTGTCCCCCAGTTCTCTACTCCTCGGTGCTGCTCCTGGTGGCACTGGCTGCTGCCACTGCAATCATTCATCCTGTAATGCTGCCCAGATTGGCTGTCACCAGCAAGGCTGTCCCCGATAACTCAGGGGCTCTGCACGCTGGGAGTAAGCATTTCCCTGGAAATATGATCCCAGGGTGGCTGGTCCTGGGGAATACACAGACACGTTCTCCATAAACACCGCCCGTGCTGTGTCATCTGACAGCGAAGTTTTTACTGACCTGATGGTTCCCACACAGCATCCCATTGTTTGAAGAGGTTATGGGCTCCTGTCTGAGGATGAGGAAGCTGAGGGTCTCTGATTAAACCTGGTGTTCATGAAGTGTCTCCCTCAGAGACAGGCTTCTCTGTGTGCTTTAGGGGCAGCAAAGGGGAGGCTGGCTCACAGAGAGTACAGTGCACAGCAGAGCCAGGCCCCCTGCACTGTGGCCGGGCCCCCCATGTCCTGCCTATGAGCCCTGGAGTCAGCGCTCCTCCCGCTGTTTCTCAGCTCCTCATCTGCAGACAGGAAAATCAGCAGCTACCTCATAGGTTCATGAAGATTAAATAATGTACTACATGCAGAACACGCAGGAGCATGTTGAGCAAATGAAGATCATTAGTTTTATTACATTTACTATTAACAGTAATTGATTAATATTATATATGAATACAAATAAAGAAATAATGACATTAACATTAAATTATTAATATTAAGATTATACTAATCATTTTTAATTACTTGTGACTTGAATGATTTTAGTTTCTTAGATATATATCCTTTCTAAGTTTTAGTTGTTTCAACTATCTATGTATTATCCAAACTTTGTCTAAAACACTTTCATTAAATAGAGATCTCAATATTGTTGTCAAAGTCTTGTGGACAACATGCTTTGCAAACTATGGAATCCTGTTTAAGAAAAGGTGTCCCTGTCCAGCACCATGAAAGCACTCTAAAATTTTTTGTCATATTCATATTCAGATTTGAGCCCATGTTGATCCTGGCACTACCATGTCTGGACTTCTGTGAACTCATCATCATTCAGTCTCTCCTTTATTTGCTCCTTGAATTTGTACATAGGATCCCTGCAGAAGATTCAGAACAAAAAGCAGGGGCACCTGGGTGGCTCAGTGGGTTAAAGCCTCTGCCTTTGGCTCAGGTCATGATCTCAGTGTCCTGGGATCGAGCCCCAAGTCAGGCTGCCTGCTCAGCGGGGAGCCTACTTCCTCCTCTCTCTCTCTGTCTGCCTCTCTGCCTACTTGTAATCTCTCTCTCTGTCAAATAAATAAATAAAATCTTAAAAAAAAAAAAGAACAAAGAGCAGGTCGGTAGAGACCTTATCAATTACTGGAGAAATGAAGAAGTTAGTTGTATTGATTTTACATGGAATTCAGTAAGAAACCCGAGTGGGCACTGGCAGAGAAGTGAAGGGGTAGAGAACACTGATGATGTTCATTCCTGATGAGCTTACATTGAGTACAGAGTTATGGAGGGAAAAAAGAGTAATCCAATGAAAGATATTAAGAATATTATTGCATAGATATTGGGCCGGTGGTTGGACTTCTCTATTCCATATGATCTAATAATGTTATATGTCTGTATATACAAAATGTCAGAAAAATATTGATCAAAAATGTGGCTAGTATGAAAAGAAATTGCTGATTATGAAGGTTGTCAGATTTTCAGTGATAGATGGATGTTAGTACTATATTGCTCTTAGTGTCAGGCAATAAACTTAATGAGTATCAGAATGTAAAATGCCTCTTCTTCCAGGAAGCTCACTGGTTACAGTGTGTGTGTGTGTGTGTGTGTGTGTGTGTGTGTGTGTGTGTGGTGATTTAATAACAAATACTGACTCGGCAGCTTGTTAATATTTACAGAGCTTCACAATTGGTGTCCCCTGACCCCCATTCTGTCAGTCAGGCATCACTCTGGGCAGGTGTCATGTTACTAGGAATCCTAGTTGGTGGATGGAGGGACAAGGCCCAGGACCTGTAGGATGATCTTTGGGCTCCCCAACCAGTAGGGGGAGTTCCACTTCTGCATTTCAGGAGTCCCTTCTGTAGGGAGACTGCCTTTGCTTGTTGCACCTTGTGGGGGACAAAACTTAGTTTCCCAACACACTAGCCTACTGGACCCGGGGAGGAGGGAGAGCACCAGCAGCCACGGAGGGATGGGGTGCCTCGGAGAAGCTGACTGTTGGCCTGGTGCACATTCAGGGGCTGGAGACAGAGTGATGTGGGCAGGAGGCGAGCCTGGCAGAGCTTTTCCAGGGATTGGGAGCTTCTGGCTCAGACAGGTGTCTTTTGGGAGCAGCTGCCTTCCCAACGTCAAGTGTCTAATTCAAATAATGCTGGATTATGTGTCTGTCAGCTGATGACAGCAGTGACCAGTGCCTTTTACTCCCAAAGTGATCCTTTCACAGGTCCAGCCTCCCACATGATCTGCACCATCGCCTTCATAACAGCGAAGTCTCGTTTTCCAGTGTGAGCTCCTGGAAACTGCATTTCCCTCTCCTGGTCACGTCTGTCCTTCCTGCTTTTCTCTCAAGGGGCTTTTGGCTGCATACTCCCCATCATCTCATTCCCTTCTTGCCTGGATGGTGACATGGTTACTTGGTTTCAAAATGTCACCTCAAGAGGCAGAATAGGAACTAGACATTGTCTCCCCAGGTTATGTTCCTGAGAGCGGCTAGGGACCAAGCCAGAAGGAAGACCGTGGAAGGGCTGATTTGAAGGGAGTTGCACTCAGCAGGGTCGGTGTGTGTGTGTGTGTGTGTGTGTGTGTGTGTGTGTGTGTGTCTGTGTGTGTGTGTGTCTGTGTGTGTGTGTGTGTCTGTGTGTGTGTGTCTGTGTCTGTGTGTCCGTGTGTCTGTGTGTGTGTCTGTGTGTGTTGTCTGTGGTGGGTCTTGGGTCTCCATTCTTCAGAGAGCCCAGCCAAAATCCAGACCAGTTAGAGGACAGGATGGGGAGAGAATGTGGCTCTTCTCTCCAGCTGTCAGGCCGGGCTTCCCTAGAAGACAGTGTGAGCCCTGGGGAAAAGGACATTCCAACACCAGAAACAGCCAGCACCTCTCTGTCCCTGTGACACCAGTTCTAGGACACTAAGTGCTCTATGCATCTGAACAGACCTGTTCCTCAGGGACAAAGAGATGGAAACCAGTCAGGCTGAGATGAGACAGCAATTCTGAGAGTCTTTGACCCTCCAGAATCTCCCATGGCTTCATAGGTGCTGTATGCCTGTGCTTGAAAGGCCCGCCTGCAGCTCCTAGGACCTCATGTATCAGTGATAAAGATTTATACACCTCTGTGTGTGCAGCAGTATCAGCCTCAACATCCAAATCAAATTTTGGGTGAGCCCCTTCCCCCCACTGCTTCTGCAGGGTGACCATTATCAGTCCTCTAACTTTGTTCTCTTTCAAAATTATTATGTCTCTTCTAGGTCCTCTGGGTTTTCATGTTAATTTTAGTGCAAGCTTGTTAACTTGTGCCCCAAACGCCTGCTGCATTGAATCTTTTTTTTTTAAATTTTTTTCTATTATTTGCCCCAGGGGTAGAGGTCTGTGAATTATCAGGCTTACACCTTTCACAGCACTCATGCACTGAATCTTTAATGAATTTGGTAAGAACTACCATCATGACAATATTGAGCTTTCTAATCCATAACAAGGATCCTCTCTGCATTTATTTAGATATTCTTTAATTTTTCACTGCAATATTTTGTGATTTTCAACATACGAGGTTTGCTCTTCTTTTGTCAAATTAATTCCTAAATGTTTTATTCCTTTTGGTTCTATTGTAAATGGGATTGTTTCCTAAATTTCATTTTCAAATTTTTCAAGCCAGTATATAGAAATCCAACCTATGTTTTGTATACTGATTGTGTATCTTGTGATGATGCTGACTTTGTTTCTGAGTTCTACTTTTGGTTTTGTGTGCATGTAGATTCTATGGAATTACCTACAAACAGGATCATGTCATCTGTGGATGAATACATTTTTGCATTACCTTTTTAATCTGGTAGAGATCTTTATATTTTTTCTAGTTGCACTGTCTAGAAACTGTAGTACCGTGTTGAATAGAAGTGTCAAGAGCAAACATCCCTGTCTTGTTCCTGCTCTTTGGGGAAAAGCACTTAGTCTTTCAACATTAAGTATGATGTCAGCTATGGGTTTTCACTGATGCCCTTTATCAGATTGAAGATGTTCCCCTATATTGAGATTGTTTCTTCTGCCAATGGGACTACTCTCCTTAAGCACTCTAGTGAATATTTCATTTCAGGTTAAAACTTTTCTATTCTAGATTTTATTATTTTTAAATATATGTTATATTTTATAACTTTGGTATATTTGATTAGAATATGTATTTATGACTTTTTGTTGTCATATTTTCTTTAGTATTTTATACATGTTTTTGAACACACTTGTTATAGCCACTTCAAAGTATTTGTCCACTAAATAGAGTATCTGCACACCTCAAAGATAGTTTATATTGAGTTGCAGGGGTTTTCCCCCAACAATAGTCTCACTTCTGTGATTCTTTGCCGGTCTTATTATTTTTTATTGAAAAATATTTTGTTGAAAATACAATGTAGCAACTTTAAATTGTGACTTTTCTCCAAAAGGTTGCTCTCATTGCTGTTTGTATGCTGAGAAAGTTGCTTGGACTTAATCTGTGATATTTTATCTCCTGCTGTGTGGCTGCTCATGACTCTCCTGTTTTCGTTTTTAGTTATTTTGTTTTCCAGCCTAGCTTCCTGGGAATCACCCTGTGTCTACATAGCTTCATGGTTGCCAAGATTACTTAGGGATGTGTCTCAGGAACTTGATTAAGACTTCCCCTATGCCAAATGGTTTTGTTGTAGGTATTGGGTAGCACATCCATATTTTATGCAATTAGCACATAGACTGCATGTGCTAAAGTGTAAGCCTTCTCAGCTTACACTTTTTCTGAGTCTTTTCATGACTCCTCTGCATATGCCGATCACCTCAATGCCAACCAGCAGTGTGTGGCAGGCTTGGGCTTTTTTTGAATCCCTGCTAAGCATGCACACAGCTTCAGTCAAGCACATGATTGCTGTAGTTATGACCCCAACCGCAGACCAGCAGGGCCCCTGGCCTTCCTGCCTGCATACCACACAGCTTGTCAGCTCATCTTCACATCACCCCAAATTAACTCAGTTCTTTACACTGTGTAACTTTGTATGCCAGTCCACATGGCTTCTCCTGTTTTGGAGGAAATTTCCTGCTCACTATGCTTGGTGTGGGAGCTCCGGGAAGAATGGGAGCAACTGTAGGCAAGTGCACTGCTGTTGTTCCCTGAATTCTGCAGGTTTTCAGATATAAACAATTCTCAGACAATTGCACAAATTTGGACATTTCCCAACCACCAAAATGGCTAGTTTTGTTGATCTAGTCCAGCTTTATTTTTGGCATTCATAGGAAGAGTTGTTGACCATAGAGGGCCTTGATAACATTCACTATTTTTTAAAAGATTTTATTTATTTATATGACAGAGAGATAGCACAAGTAGGCAGAGGGAGAGGGTGAAGCAGGCTCTCTGCTGAGCAGGGAGCCCGATGTGGGACTCGATCCCAGGACCCCAGGATCATGACCCGAGCCAAAGGCAGAGGCTTAACCAAATGAGCCACCCAAGCGCCCCTAACATTCACTTTTAAATTATGCCAACTATACATATTATGTTTTAATCAAGACTTTGGCTTTATTTATTACTCCCAAATAATCCCAAGACATGTCAGCTCCATGTGGCTCAAAAGCCATTATCTTGACAGGAGGACAGTAAGCCCAGAAACAGAAACCATCTCAGACTCGTTTCCAAGTGAGAAGGCATTTAATCTGCACCAGTGTCTCTACAGCAGTTTAATAGGCTGGAAAGTGAAGCCTCCCAACAGTGATGCCTTTATCTATGCATTTTACCACAAACTTCACCCAAACGATGTGACACTTTTGAGGTTAAGATGTGGAACATATCTTTTCTTAAGGTTCTCTGTTATTTATTCTCCTGTACCAGATAGGCTCTTGGCTATAATGCAGGCAGACATTCTCAGGAGAAGAAAATGTCCTATTTGAGGTGTATTACCTCTCCAGAGTAAAGCGACTGTGAGGCAGGCTGCTTCCTTTCTGTGTGAGTAGGCTCTATCCCTCAACTGCCACCTTGGTCTTCCCATGGATACTTTTTTTTTTTTTAACTAAAACAGTTAACAATTTTATTTTCATGTTTCACAATACAAATAAAATTGCTTTCCCCCCCGCCCCCCACTACTCCCCTGCAAAAACTATTCTCTCTTTGATAGGAAGATCAAGCAAGTCTTCCTTGTCCTGCTGTGAGAAACGCCCACAGTCACAGCACCATGATCTCCTGATGAAGTAGAACAAGTAATATAAAATGAATATAAAGAGGTTCCTGTCTCTTCTTATCTGTCCGGTCGAGTCATTCCTGGCCGAGTGGGCACCATCATGGGACGGGCAGGAGGTCTCATCATTGGAGGCCCAGGCATCATTGGCATGTGGCCTCCCATAGGTGGCCTCATTCCAGGAGCAGGTCCCACTGGCATCATCCCAGGAGGAGGAGGGCCCATCATTGGCATCATGGGAGGGCACCCATATGGGGCGCTGGCATCATACCAGGGCGAGGAGGACCCGGGAGACTGGGGGGAGGTGGGATCATTGCCCCTGCAGGAGGAGGAGCAGAGAATGGAGTAGGAGGTACCTTTCCTTGTTGAAATGCAGCGGTTGTTTTGTCGATCAGGCTCTGAGCCTGCTCTTCCATCCATTTCTGATAGTAGTCTTTCACATTCTCTTTGTGTTTTCTACCACTGCAGTGTGTCTTTCTCACAGATGGAGAGTCATGAGTGAGGTATGTGTCGCAGTAGTCTCAATAAAACTTAGGCGTGTTGCTTCGCAGGCCGTTGCCCACTCGGTCCCCCCCATGGATACTTTTTTTATGCCCCTTCCCTGATTGTGACAATAACACATGCTTTTTATAAAAATGTGCATAGAACAAGAATCACAGAACCTGTGAACTCTGTGACTACATCACTGTTGACAGTTTAATTTGCCTCCTTCTCATTTTATGTTTTTATATTCACGTTATTGTGGTCATATCGCTGATATTATTCCTACCCTGTTTTAAATTATAATGTAAACGTAATAAAGTCATTTTGCTGTAGAGATTTTGGAAGATCCAGAAATGATTGAAATCCCCTTGTTATTTTCTCGTCTTTCTGATTTGCAAATATACATATACATATAAATATGTTTTTATTTTTATAAATATGGTCTTATGGGTTATACAGTTTTTTCATTACATATTTGTTTTTGATTGATAGCATGAGTATTTACCGAATTGTTGTATAATACACAAATATAAATTTTAGTGCAAAATATTTCATGGAAATATAATTATTTAACTTTCCTTCTACTCTCAGACATGTAGACTTTTTCCAATTTTAGAGAAAAATGTGCATGATGGAAGACAAGTATTATTTTGTCAGAGCTATTTCCTGAAGAAAAATTACTGGATATAATGATACAAATGTGTGCATTTGTGCAGGTCATGTCAGCTCCATCTGTGCTATTCTGAGAATGGGCCAAATAACAGAAATGCCTCCAGGAGGGGTGTGGGAGGCAGAGGATTAACCAGAAAGAGTTTTGTAAGGTGGATAAAGGAGCAAAGAGGGTTTGTACATTCTAGCCTTGGGACTCAAATCTCCAGAATTCAGTGGTGTGGTCACAGAATATCCTGTGTCGGGTGGGGAGTCGCATATACATCAGGCCCACTGATGATGTCTAAACAAGTGGCAAATTTATAATTTACCCTGGGAAAGAGCTCTCTCCCGCATATGCTGGGCTGAAGCAGTAACATGGGGCCCATGTTCATGGAAGCCAAAGCTCACACAGAAGTTGGCTCTCAGTATAGAGCAAGAGGAGTGAAGTCTATGGTGAGAATGTGCTTTGTGGAGTCAGACTATAAAAGCCAAAGCAGTGATCTCTGCAGTAGAGTTTTGTTTCCCCAAGGCCTGAACTGATTGGGTCCCAGGACTGGGCACCTTCTCTGTACCATGCTTGGGTGGGGTGTGGGTGTGGACACTTGCTCTTTGTGCTCACCTTACTGAACAGCCCTCCTCTGCTCCACCCCCAGCACACTTACCTGATGTGCATGTCTTCTACTGAGCCTTGCTCAGCCTGGCTCTACAGTCACTTGTCCCTGTAGGGGACTGAGATGACTCAGTCTATGACATTCAGTGACACAGTTGAACTCAGAGCCTCCATGTGTCTGTGTTCTTGTAAGGAAGGAAGCACCTGCTGTGTGACATCTACAGTCTACCTGTGCTAGTAGCCTCATGGGCACGGGTCTCATGTCACCCTGCCTACACTGACAAAATGAGACCAAAAGTCTGAGCCTTAGTAAATCATCTGCCATGGAAAAGCACAGATCCTGGTGGAATGTTGGGGATCACTTAGTGCTACAAGAAATCTGCATGCTGTTTCCTTCAGAACAGTGTCATCAGAGTGGACTGAGGATGCAGTGTCTCAACAGTCTTGGTCATATGATCCCAACTCACATAGCAGCTACTGGAATGAACTTGGTATAAATAGAGGGACCCTCACCCACAGCCAAAGAATATATTTGACAGCAGGAGCATGTGTGTGAAGATGGATATATTCTTTCCATTAGCTGTGGCCTTTTGGAAATGAGCAAAGTTGACTGTGGTTTAACTGTCCTTATCTCATCTTTCAACACCAGAGCCAGTGCCTGAAGAGCCCCAACCAGCAGGGACCGGTTTGACTTCAAGCATTTCCAGGAATCAACCACATTTGAAGGAGTACATAGACAAAAAAAAAAAAAAAAAACCCTGAGAAATAAACATCATCACCAGTGCTCTCCTTCCACCCACACTGTCTCCTGCACCACCTTCCCCCTCTCTGCACCTCCCAGTCCAGAGCAGCCCAGGTCCAGTTGGGGAAGGAAGGTGCCAAGGAGTTCGAAGCCACAGGAGACCCTGCCTAGGAGCCCCAGTGGTAACATCAGCCCACATGTCTAAAGTCATTTGCTAGTTTCCCCTCTGTGCCTCCATGCTTTCCATGGGCAGAAATAGTTCCACGTCTCTAAGTAAAGGCCCAGACATTTGTCCTAAGAGGTCTGAACAAATTTTTGACAATCAAGGAGTAGATCAAACTTAAATTTCCTCTTTCTTGTATCACATGGGTCTTATGTTTTTTCCACATGGGGACCTCTACTTGGTTTCCAAAAGCACCTGTTTCACAGGACCAGAATCTGATTGTAAATAAAGAAAAAAATCCTTCCCAATTTTAAATGAGACATTATTTAAATTCTAATATACTAAAGTTATTATGTTAAATGGATTTGTGAGCAAAAATAAAAAATAATCACTACTTTTTCACCACCTACAGCACTCTGAATATTTTGTTTTACATCATGTGTGTAGAAATATACACACACATATTAATGAGTGCCCTAATTGTTAGTGTGTGTGCATGTGTGTGCACACGTTTCTATTATTTCTCTAACTTAGAGCTGCCAAGAGTAGACGCTAATGTTGTTGAAGACTCACATGTACCCAGCAAAAATAATTCATCTCATCCACACAACTCCAGGAGATGGGTCACTTTAACTTCATTTGACAAATGAAAAAATTATGTCACGGAGAGTTCAAATAGCTATAGAACCAAGATTTAAGCCCAAGAATGTGGGGTCCAGAAGTCAAGCACTTAACCCCTCTGCCACTCTACCTTTCCACTGTTGGTGCAGGTCTCATGGGGTCCTTGTGAGATCAGGAACATGGTGCCCATGACACACTGGGATAGTTCTGAGCACACCCGCCAGTCATGCAACGGGTTATACTGTCATCATCAGAGCATCTTCAGCCAAATGAGTCTGAATCTGCTGAACTTTGAAGGAGAAAAAACTGGGGCATCTTCACTGGCTGTGGCTTCCCTGGAGCCAGTGCCCCAAAGAAGGCATCATAAGGACTATCTCAGAGAAAGAATTAGAAATGTGGAATTGACCGTTATCATAAGTGATGTTGAATTGAGTCTCAGTTGTCATGCTGTCCCTCACCTTGGACTCTCAATTAGATCATACCAAATGAAAGTACACAGAGTCCAAAGTAGACTTTGATTGCTTTTATTGTGCCTATTACGAAAAACACTACAAATTTCAGGTAGCAAGCATGGTGGCTTCCAGGTATGTAAAATAAAAGGCTTCAAGGCAGTTATCTGGTTAATGAGTCCAAGGAATGCAGTTGTAAGGTGTATGGTGACTGTACTCAGAGGCATGGGGACTGGGTGTCTGAGGAGCTGGTGGACATTAAAGAGAGAGTGATACTGAAGCCCCTGTGGATGCCCCCTGGCCCTGCTCCTGATTCACGGCAGATTTTGTTTTTGCTGCAGACTGAAAGATTCTTTTTGCCCAGGGATTTGTAAACCTGTTCTCGAATAATGACACAAGAAAAAGACACACATGAACTGAAATAACCCAATTTCAGAAAGAAGTCCCGCTAGATCCTCAGCAGACACTTTTAGGGACAATAGCTGATGGGAAGAAGTGAAACCTTGTGCCACCATGTGTTAGGAACTCTTCCCATTGCCACTGAGTGCTGGTCTCCCAAGCAGACAGATGGCCATGATGGTGGAGTAGACCAGGCTCTTCAGGAGGAGGAGGAGGTATATGTAGTAGGCAGATGTGTTCCCGAGTTGCAGCTGCAGGGTATCTAAAAGAAGCATTTTATTAATTTCACGTGTTGTTTTGAAAGGCTAGGACTTATTAATGGGAGAAGGGTGACTATACATTTCTGATGACTTAGGCTGAAGTGACACACTCACACCAGCACAGCTGGAGAATAAACACCTACACCACTGTGACCATCACCACCACCGCCACCAAGACAACTCAGAACCCAGTGTGCAGGTCAAACACCTGTGAAATTCACCTAGAACTTTCCAAAGTATTAAAAAGTAAGGATGTGTTTATAATGAATGAATCCAAAGGGAAAAAGGTATTGGTAATAAATAGCTTTTAGCATTTCTTCTTCCCTACCATGTTTCTCAGTAAGAATAAGAGGCAATATCCATTAAGTACAAACCAAATGTCACTTATTTTGACAACTTTGTGTGCAAAACTTAAACCTTATTTAATTTTCAATAGCCTATGATATTATTATTATTTTCATTCCCATTTTTACAAATAAACTGAGGACAGAGAGAGAAGACTGATTGCATGCAACTAATAGTACCAGAATCCAGATTTCAATCCCAGCAACGTGGCATTTAAGAACACTTTCTCAGCTGCTCTGTAATTCTGCATCTCCACATGCAATAAATACCCAAGATATCAAAATGATTAAGCAAAAGTATAAATTTGGATGATGATAATGAAGATGGTGATGATGGTGATTAGAGCCGAGAAGTCCTTTTTTTTAAAATAGGTTTTTGGTTTGTTTGGGTTTTTTAAAAAGATTTTATTTATTTATTTGACAGAGAGAGAGAGATCACAAGTAATCAGAGAGGCAGGCAGAGAAAGAGGAGGAAGCAGGCTCCCTGCTGAGCAGGGAGCCTGATGCGGGGCTCGATCCCAGGTCCCTGAGATCATGACCTGAGCCAGAGGCAGAGGCTTTAACCCACTGAGCCACCCAGGCACCCCGAGAAGTCCTTTGATATTGAACATGGAAGGTGGATCAGCAGGGCTAGAATCAATGCTCTTCATCATTACCTTTGTTCATATGTGGGGAGAAAGAACCAGGAGCCAGTACATATGATGTAGCAGCTAAGTGACATACCAAAGCTAAACATTTCACGTATGACATGTTATATCTTCTGTAACTGAGTTAGGTGTTATTTGTGTTGTTTTTGATGAGTTCAGAAAATGTAAACCGTTTACCCATATTCATGCAACTGATAATTGAAAGAGTGGAATTTAAGTCCAGTCTGTGGAACCTGACTGGTGGCACCTGACTGGTGTCACCTGACAGAAAGCCATGCACTCACATCCCCTCCCCATGTGTGCTCCCATCTCAGGGCCTTGGCTTTGGGAATTAGAGGAAGAATAAAAACTAAGGTAGTATATGAACTTTCGATTCAGATGGTCTGGGATGAAGCCCTAGATCTCGCTGTGTGGTATGGAGACTTAAATAATTTTAGCTCATTGCCCTCCTGTGTAAAATGGGAATAAAATCCTTCACAGTGAGTATTAGGAGGATTAAACAAAATGCCCTCACAGTGCAGCACAATGCCTTCTGTATGTGAAGCTCTCAATGTCAGTTCATGTTATAAACTACCAGCAAGAACAAAAATATTTTTAAAAAATCTAGAAGCACCTTGATATCATGTTTTCTTCAGTCAGTAGAAACAAAGGTCACAAAAGTTAATGAATTCCACTGTTGAAAGAATTCAGAGCTAATTCTCCACTCAACCCCTAATTTCCTAATTTATAGTCCTCTCACACCCAAACCAGCATTTACTGTGTGACGATGACTACTGAGAGATGATGGATTGACTTAAAATATCACTCAGTCTATTTTGCAAGATCCAGCCATTCTGAGGTTTCTCTATGAAGCCATGGAATTTCAAAGGTTACTTTGATCGGGTGGAAAAAGTGCTATAGCATAACATAAAGCAAACATAGACAAAGTCTTACCATTTTCATCATTCAGAGAAGATTTTGTGGAGTTAATAGCAGTGAACCCTGAAAAAAAATGAGAGCAAGTATTATTCAATTGTTCATATCCATTATTTGATGCATGTCTGTGTTGTGGATAGATAGGTGATAGAAAGATAGATAGATAGATAGATAGATAGATAGATAGATAGATAGATGATAGATAGATAACAATTATTAAACAGAGAGGAGAGCCATTACTAATATGAGTCCTACAACTCCAGAACTGATTGTTCTGAGTCTGTGTAATTCAGTAGATCAATTCATATATTGTATTTATGCACATGAAGATGTTGAACTCCATGAATAATGCCTTTTTTTGCCACCACAACTGGAGGGTAAATGCCTAAGACTTCTTGTTTTCCTTCTGTGCTCCTAGGTCCTAGCACAGTGCCTACTGCAAAGTAGATGTCCTATAAAAACTTGTTGAATGGGAGTGCCTGGGTGGCTCAGTGGGTTAAAGCCTCTGCTTTCGGCTCAGGTCCGCATCGGGCTGTCTGCTCAGCGGGGAGCCTGCTTCCCCCTCTCTCTCTGCCTGCCTCTCTGCCTCCTTGTGATCTCTCTCCCTCTGTGAAATAAATAAATAAAATATTTAAAAAAAGAACTTGTTGAATGGAAAAATAACCAGAAACAGTGGATGCTGTACAGTCCTCAGCACCCACTGCTGACATGAAGGGTTGTTACCAAAATGAATTCATCTAACCCCAGAATCCACAGCAGAATCTTACATGTTGGAAGGAGTCTGGTTTAAGTCAATTTCCCATCTAAGCAAAAGAAAACAGTCCTGCCTTTCAAATCACACAAGCTTCAGTATCAGCAAATCCCGCACATGATTTTCTGGAGTGGTGGTATTTGCAGAGATGACAACAATACAAATGAAAGCCAATACCTATTAAATGATTATTACCATGCCAGACACTGTGTTAACGGTTCACATGTATTATGTCATCTTATCCCTCCATTATACTGATATAGGCTGAATTTGAAGGACTCCATCTTACCCAGAAGGTAATAAGATTTACAGAGTCTATGTACCCTCCAAAATCATACCAGTGACTGGCAGAGCCAGCACTCAAAAGATGGTTGTGGACATTTAGATGAGCGAGAGCACGTGAAAAGAACTTTGTAAAACACCCCATAGAAATCAAACATAACTCCCCATTATGCACTGTCGAGCACCATCTATTCCACATATCTTAATTAGTCTTTCATCTTAGGAAATGACCTTTTTATTACAGATGCTCAGCACTTCTTCTTTGTTTTTTAAGATTTTATTTGTTTATTTGAGAGGGAGAGAGCATGAGCAAGGGAAAGGGACAGAGGGAGAGGGAGAAGCAGACTCCCCAGTAAAGAGGGAGCCCAGGGGTGCCTATGTGGCTTAGTCAGTAAGCGGCTTCCTTTGGCTCAAGTCATGATCCCAGGGTCCTGGGATCTAGCCACCCTTCAGGGTCCTTGCTCAGTGGGGAGCCTGCTTCTCCTTCTCCCTCTGCTTGCCCCTAGATTAGGCTCTCTCTCTCTCTCTCTCTCTCTCTCTCTCTCTCTCTCTCTCATCCTTCCTCTCTCTGTGTCAAACATATAAATAAAATCTTTAAAAAAAATAAATAAACAGGTGGCCCAATGCAGGGCTCGATCCCATGACCCTGGGATCAAGACCTGAGCCAAAGGCAGGTGCTTAACCAACTGAGCCACTCATTCACCCCTAAAAGTGCACTTGTTTGCAGGGATAGAATGAAGACCAAGTCACATTTATAGCCACCTGAACACATAAAACTGGAGGTTAGAGCTGTATTTATTTATAGTGTAGAAAATAAAACAAAACAAAAGAGCACCCAACATACATACAAAGATAAAAATCAGCAAAATGATCATTGACCACAGGATTCAGGAAGAGAGAATTGTAAGGTTCTTTTGTTTTATCATTTTTCTGCTCTATTTGTCTTTGTCTACACAGACATGGTTATGGTGTACAATTTTATGTACTCCACACAATCTTATTTTGGTGTGCTCTTGAAGAAATCAGTTTGAGGTATAAACATCTGGGTAAATCCCAAAAAGGAAAATGTTACTATAATTATGTTAAATGTTAAAATATCCTAAAGAGCTGACTTTAAACTGCTTTGAAGGTCTCCTTTTTTTCTATACAGTGACTTTATTGATTATATTTACATCTGAAACTAATATAGCACTGTATGTTTACTAACTGAAAGTAAAAAAAAACTTTCCAAAAGATAAATAAAAATCTCTTTTCATCATGTATTGATTGACATAAACACAGTAAAATAACCAGTTTAATATAAAACCTGTATGCATGTTCTAGGTGCTCTTTCTCAATCAAGGGTGGTTTAAAATGAGGACAAGATCAGGAAAGATTTTATCTTTCTTCAGAATCACTTCATCGTTCTGTGCTTTCATGTATCTATATACATATATACATGTTTTTATCAAAAACAAAAACAGAGATGCCTGGCTGGCTCAGTCGATTGGGCGTTTGCCTTCAGCTCGGGTCATGATCTCTGGGTCCTAGGATCTAGCACCACATCAAGCTCCCTGCTCAGTAGGGAGTCTGCTTCTGTCTCTCTCTCTCTCTCTCTCTCTTTCTCTCTCCCTTTGCCCCTCCCCACTGCTCAATCTCTCTCTGTCTCTCTCTCAAGTAAATAAATAAATAAAGTCTTAAAAAAAAAAAGAAAGTTCCATGAACCAGAAATAGAAATCTGCTGTAGAATTGCATTAACAGAAATGCCCTCATTAGCTTTGTTTCTATGAGACCTTGGAGACATTACCTTCATAAATAAGTGCTAAGTAAAACACATCATATAATTATCACCATGGAACTTACTATACTTTTTACTTTTCTCTGCACACTAGAGAAATCAAAACCTAACAGAATACTTCAGCCAAGGGTTATATTAAATTTATGTCTTGCTCATTTGCTTCATTTCTGTTAGCTGTAGAAATAAAAAAAATAGTGCTGACTGTATAATCTGACTTTAGTTAGTTTTAGGAAAAGATATAAATAAATACAATAAAATATAGGAATAAATTCATCCATGTTGTATTTTCAATAAGCATTTTTACTGGAATAATTTCATTTGATCTTCATCACAGGTCAGGTAAAAGTAAATGTTTAACACTAATTTGATCATTGGACAAACTAGGAATCTGGGAAATAAAAATTCAACTGAATAAATTTTACAGATCTAATTGGTTGTATTTATCAACAATTCATGAATCAGGCACCATCCTATCTAGAAAGTAGAGAGGAGCTTCAAAGGGCAATAGGAAAGAGGTTTTTTAAGATAGGGAGTGAAAAAGAAATTATCAGCAAGGAATCCATTGGTTTAGGCAGTGTCATCTTCCTAAGGGGAATGGAAGGTGTCAATCAGTAAACTTCCTAGTCCTGACTGGAAATTCCCATGTCCACTCATTAAAGGCTGCCTTTCTGGGTGTTGAATCTGCAGTTGGGTAGGTATGAAGACTTTAATGACTTGTGGCCTTAAGCTAAGTGAATACATTTTGAGCCTGTGGTTTTCCTTTTTAACAACCCTGACTTTTGATCAGACTCTCAGCTTAACTGAGAAATGTGTTCTAAATTGAAGGCCTTAACACCATTCTCAGCAACTGCTCTGAAGTTCTCACAGTATTTGTTATTCCTCTGTGTGATATTCAGAGGTCTTGACCTTTTTACTTAACCGTTGTGATATTCACAGTTTACCACTTCAGCTTTACAACTTTTGAGTTGGTCATTCTCTTCATTCTTTGTAATGTTCCAGTCTTAGATCTTGGAGATTACTGGCTTTGAATTTGCATGTAAAGCTTTTGAGAGAACATAACACACCAGGCAGATTATTATGATACCTATATACGGATAATTCCTCGTGTTTGCCATGGTCCTCAAGACTCAAAGCAATTGAAATCAAATAAGTAAGAAAGACCCTGCTGAAGGAGTCACTCTGTTGAGCCACATGACTTGCACTGTGAACTGATGTTATTGGGTTTTAATTTCCCCAATAATGTTCAACTTGGTATAGCATGCAGTATTGCCTACAGCAAAGATCCAGTCTTGCTCAGCCAAGTCATAATCAAGGGCTATCTTACTTTCAAGAACTGCTTTGACCAGAGTCAAAGGGTTTTTTTGGGGGGGTCCCATTGCTTTAGGAGGGATTCTGCAACAATTTCAAGAATGAAGAAAAAGGTCTTGATCATACTTCACTTATAATTATCCCTAACCATGGAAGTAGGGCCAGAAAAGGAGTGAATCCTGGTGGGTTCTTGGTAATTTCTACTAACTCCCGATGTCACTTTAGGGGAGTCAACCAATGAGAGAAAAAATTAGGACAAGGGTTAGGTTTTCTGCTAGGTTGCTCTAATTCCAGAGATCAGGCACCTTGGAAATGACCTGGGAGATACAGGCCATTGACAGAGTAAATGAAAAGAAAAGAGGGAGAAAGGATTTCATGTTTAAAGTATGATTTCTTGAACCCCTGCTTAGGTGAAAGCAGTCCATTTGGATGTCAGCTACTTCTCTTTCTCTCAATTTGATTCAGAAACTCCAGTGTCTGGGCAGGACCAGGTATGAAGTGGAGACTTCCATAGCTGTGGAATGTGTACAAGGTTCAACCTTTAGTTTTACAGCAGAAGCATTTGGTAAGGTCCCTCTTCTACTGGAAAGTTCCAGGGCTATCTTCCTCTGATGTTGTGTCTAAAATACACCAGGCTGCAACCTGTGGCTGAGAGGACCCTTTAAATGTGATCTAAGAAGGTTTGTATAACCTGATGATGACAGGCTTGAGCATCAGACAGCGAGGACTCGCACACAAAGGATCAGCAGAAGTTTGTACACTGAGACAATTCCAGGAAGTTTGCAGGGTTTTCCTAAAGGCTCCTATGATTTTCCCTGTGAAATATGTGCCCTAGTCACTGGAGATCACAGAAGGTATGCTCCAGGGGGAAAACCCATTTATAACAGTGTCTTTGGCACAATGAGAGCATCAAACCTCTTGGCAGGGAAAGGCTTAAACCCACCCAGAAAATATACAAACAGTGACAAGGGCATTTTGACAACACGTACTAACTGGCAGTGGAATGAAGTCCAGCTGCGGGTGTTCAGAGTCCAGAGGGAAGAGGCATGAAGCCTTCAGAGAGTAAACAGTTGTTACAAAATTATGGACCTGACAGGTTAGACAATGGTAAACTCTTTCGTACTTTAGGAGTCTCCAACCTGCTGGTTACCAAGCCAATTCCTCAAAACACAATACAAGTTTTAGATTTGAAATTTGGGCTCATCTGTGTGGCTCAGTCAGCTAAGCAACTGCATTCAGCTCAGGTTCTGATCCTGAGGTGCTGGGAACAAGCCCCATATCAGGCTCCCTGATCCGTGGGAAGTCTGCTTTTCCCTCTCCCTCTGTCCCCCAACTCGTGTTCTCGCTCTCTCTCAAATAAATAAAATAAAATCTTCAAAAAATATTTTGTAATTTTCCTATATATCTGTAATCTGGGACTACAGTTCTTAGTTGAAAAATAAACAGGTAAGTCAATCAGAGAAAGACAATTATCATATGATCTCTCTGATATGAGGAACTTGAGGGGCAGGGTGGGGGGTTGTGGGGG
>LNAC01001394.1:3906-19109 GCA_002007465.1 Ailurus styani | reverse complement strand
GGCAGGGTGGGGGGTTGTGGGGGGTAGGGAGGGAAAAATAATGAAACAAGATGGGATGGGGAAGGAGACAAACCATAAGAGACTTCTAATCTCATAAAACAAACTGAGGGTTACTGGGGGGTGGGAGGGTAGGGATAGGGTGGATGGGTTATGGACATTGGGGAGGGTTTGTGCTTTGGTGAATGCTGTGAAAGATGTAAGCCTGATGATTCACAGACCTGTACCCCTTGGGCAAATAATAAAAATAAAATTAAAAAAAAAAGAAAAATAAACAGGCGTATCAGAAAAAAATAACAAAATTTAAAAATTAAAAAAAGAAAAATAAATGGATATATCAGAAAGTGATGAGCTTTTCTCTTTAGATTTAAGGGTCCCATTAGCAAAGACTTTGGGCTTTGCAAAGCTAAACTAACACCTAAAAGGGATGTGTCTGGAATAAAGGATTTTGTGTTTTACACTGTAGTTCCTTGCACAGAAGTTTTCTTGAGGTTAATGTGTGACTTAGTCCTGATCCAACCCATTTCCTGACCAACTCGTGCTATCAGGGAAGTGTTCTTGAGGTACCAAATATCTTATAAATGCTTCATTTGTGCCCACCACCTTTTGTGGCTTTTCCTGCTTCCTTTGTTATCAGTAGCCTTTGTCTACACTAAAGACTAACGATTATGTGCTCATTAGTATATGGCTAGTAAGAGATGTTACTGAGTTCTGGCCAAAGAAGACTGTGTGCAACACCAATTCTCCTGGACACCTCCTGAGGTTTCCACTTGGGGAACTTGGTCTGAAAGGTTAGGGGCTTGGCTGTGTGCCAGTTCAGTTGGACTCTGGGTAAATATATTAGCTCAACAGAGCTCTGAAAAAACATGCTAGCTCAACTTAACACTAGCATAACACTCCGCTAGCTCAGGCTGGCCTGCCCTGTAAAACAAAGTCAATTAGATTAGGAGTTCAAACACAAAGAGAGTGGAGCTTAGAGCCAAGAACTCACCCACAGCCATTGGAACAGGTGAGAAAGCCTGTGAACTCAAAGGGCTCACAGTTACCACCTCCGTGTTTCGCTTTGTCTCTGAATGCCCCTGGGAGTCCACTTCGGATTCTATCGCTGCCATCAAACCTGTTAAAGAACAAAAATTGGAACTAAGTAAATGTTAAAGATCTAATAGTGCTATTAATCAGTATGTTAATGAATCACTCAGCATCCCATCTAGCAAGTAGAGGGGAACTCAAAAGGATTAGAGGAAAGGAAAAGTTTTTAGCAATAGAGAGGAACAGAAAAAAGAAAATTCTTAGCAAAGAATCCATTGTTTTAGGCAAGGTCTCCCTCTCAAAGGGAAATAGGGGATCCATTAGGAAACTTTCTGGGGCTTACCAGGAAATTCCCATGTTGATTGGGTAAATGTTGCTCTTCTTGGGGGTTGAAATCGCACTTGGCTTAGGTATGAAGTCTTGGTTTAGTGACTTGGAGCCTTAAACTAAATGTTGCCATTTTAGGTGTGTGGGTTTTTATTTTTGTTTTTGTTTTTGTTTTCCCCAACACTCCAAGAAGACAAAGATTTACTTCAGGAATTTAAACTCGTATATAGAAACCTCTTCACAGTTCTTGTTTTGTGCTTGTTCCCCACTGCTTAAAAAGTGCTTGTGAATCACAGAGGAAAGTACAATCGGGTTGCTTCTTATGGGCCCTCTGGAGCCTTGGTCTGTGATGTTAATTCCAGGAATTGACTGAGTCTAATGAGTTACTGAATCACAGTAGGGCCAGAGCACATTCTGCTGTCTGGCCACACCATCTAAAGATGACCAGCGTCTACACCATTGGGGTTCCTTTGGGACACCATGCTTGAATCATACCTGAATCATGAAGGACACTGAGTGACTGGGAAAAATATATTTGTGTTACTGTAGTGATCCTCCTTGGGACAGCAGTTCATTCCAGGCCTGGCATGCACTAGGAGTACAACAGTGTTGGCTGAGCAGCTTTACTAATGGTAAGAAATATATTCATTATGTAGAATGAAAGAAACTTATACATGTGAGCCTCACCCAATCTTTACTTACTACACTTCACCTTTTCCTGGTATATAGAATTCAAATCTGAAAAACTCAAGACCATACTAAAACCTCAATACCCAAATTATTATTTCTGGTTGAGCTGTGATTCAGCTCCAACAAATGAACAGCATTTTGTCCTCTGTATCTCACGATTAATGGGTCATACTTCGAGTAGATCAAGATTGAAGTGAGAAAGACTATGATGCTGAGAACATTCTTGAAGGATATATACTTGTTCTTATTTCCTGATAAGTAAAATCATCAAAAGTGGACTTTCTGAGCATTTCTCTTTTTTTTAAGATTTTATTTATTTATTTAAGAGAGAGAGAGAGAGAGAAAGCATAAGAGGGAGGAGGGTCAGAGGGAGAACCAGACTCCCTGCTAAGCAAGGAGCCTCATGTGGGACTTGATCCCGGGACTTCAAGATCATGACTTGAGCCGAAGGCAGTTGTTTATGTGCAAGGCACCCCTTTCTGAGCATTTCTTATGTGGTTATACATTTATGCTAGGTGCTTTCATGTATATTGTTTAATTTAATCCGTACAATAAGTATAAAATACATCACTGTGACCTTAATATTTTGGATGATGAAACTGACGTGAGAAAGTCTAAGTGAATTTGTCTTTTTGTTTCTGTATGTTCCATGAACCATACTATTATTTTTAGAGATTTATTATTTATTTTGAGAGAGAGAGCACGGCGTGGGGGGAAGAGGCAGATGGAGAGAAACTCCATGCTAAGCATGGAACCCGATGCCGGGCTTGACGTCAAGGGCCTGAGATCACGACCTGAGCTGAATGAGGAGGCAGATGCTCAACCAACTGAGCCATCCAGGTGCTCCCGAAGCCCATACTATTTGGATTCTATTGGGAAATAGCAGGACATTTGTGCCATCATTAAAGACAATATTAGAGAGAATATTCTATTTACTTGTTTTCATTAATACTTGACAGAAAAGGTAGGGTTCTGTGAGGTTATATTTATTTTTATATGCACATACCTTTGTTTATTGAAGGAAAAAGAATCTCTTGATCAACTTTTCCTCTCTGACTCTCGTGGTTGACAATACATTTATGTTCTTTGTCCATTGACTCTCCAGTCACGGTCAGCCAGCTGAATTTCATGTATGTGTCACCAGTCTTCATGGTATCTCCTTGCTGAGATTTCAGAATTGTTTTGTCATCCTTTTCTTGCCAATCTATCTTGATAACGTCAGGGAAAAAATCCTCAAGAAGACAAAGATATGTTCCAGCCATATGGAATTTTATTTCAGCAATTGAAGGAAGAAAAATTGTGGGCTTGGGGGAAATGTCTTCATCAGGACTTTTATCTGTTGGAGAAAATGGCATAACAATTAAAACATAATTAGAGAAACACAAACATTGTGTGGTTTGGAAACACCCAGCACATAGTAAAGGGAAGGAAAGCTGCTATAGTTCTTACTGTAACTTTTCATTCGCAGAGGATTATGAGGTGCTTATTTTCTTAGTTTCCATGGGAAAAGAGGTTCTAGAGGTTATGTAACATGACTGAAGTCACAGATATTGAGTGAAAGAGCCTAGATCAAGAAATGGAATATTTGTAAACAATACACAGTCACTTGTTTGAATGGAAAATAATCAAGTTAACCTTTTAGTTACAAATATGGATCCTATGCTAATTTCTGAATACTGGAATTCTTCTCCTTGATTTCTGATTTTATAGAACATCTCGTTCTCATATCTGAACCACTGCAGGATTTGGAGTAGGGCAATGTTTCATGCTGCACCTCCAAATTATTTACAATGCCTGAAATTTAGAAACAAAATGGCCATATATCCAAAACTTCTATTTAAAAAAATGTATTGATTATTTTCAGAAATGTTCTTAGAGTAACCTAATCAATTAATGTAATGGTCAGAATTTTGTTTTACTTCAGGAAGTGTTCACCAAAAGCTAATTTTATATGGGAATTTCATTTGAAGTTGAAGCATTACAAATAAGACACCATATTTTGACTTTTAACATCTCCCTCCAAGTCTGAATCTGCCCTACTAGCCTGCCGAACTTACTGTAGTATCCCTCAATTTTCTTTCATTTCACCTGCTGAATGAAGTCGTATATAATAGTGTAATATTAACAGTTCTGGTCAGAGTTTCTTGTAGATATAATGTCAAATTATATAATGAAGCATCATGGTGCTCAAAGGCATATGACTTGAATACTGGGATATTCCTTGGTTATACATTTATTAATAATTAATTATTCAGATTATAAATAGTAAGACTCTTTCCAATTTGAGTTCAAACTAAAACCAAATGCTTTATTAATTTTCTTTTTCCAGTAGTTTGGAGTTAGAATAATAATTTCAAGGGCAACTTCCTAAGAAAAGAATAAACAGATTTCTCCTTTGAGAAGAAAGAAAAAAAATTCCTCAGAATTTTTGCCTGTACACCAAAGCTCCTGATTTTTATACTAAATAAGTAAGCAAATAATGATGAGTTTTTAAATTCATGCTATAAATAGATATTAGGTCATAATGCATTTGTTTTAATTCTGTACATCTTCTTTATAGTACAAATAGCATTTTACTGATTATAATAGTAAGACACTGTATATTCCCTCAACCATATATTTTGTTTTTAATTTAAAAAGCACCTTATATAAAGCAAGGTTTTTTTTTTTAATTTTATTTTTATTCTTTGCCCAAGGGGTACAGGTCTGTGAATCATCAGGCTTACATCTTTCACAGCATTCACCAAAGCACAAACCGTCCCCAATGTCCATAACCCACCCACCCTATCCCTACCCTCCCACCCCCCAGTAACCCTCAGTTTGTTTTGTGAGATTAGGAGTCTCTTATGGTTTGTCTCCTTCCCCATCACATCTTCTTTCATTATTTTTCCCTCCCTACCCCCCACGATCCCCCACAGCAAGGTTTATTTTTTAAAGTACATGGCATTCCCATAATTTTTGCCTCTAATCAATACATTAAATAATCTAATTTTCATCTTACAAAGTTTGGTTTCTGTTAGGAATACTTCTGATTCGTCATAGTAAAGAACTTGAAAATCAAACCATGAGCTTGGGAAAATCTGGATAGTAAGACATTATGCCTACCTCCTGTTACTTTTCCTTATCTAGAGTCCTGAAGTTTCATTCTTTTCAGGATAGAAGGTATCTTGAACTTCCATAACTTTCTCAATGTGTTAACTGAGCATTAAATAGTATTCTTTTTTTTTTAAAGATTTTGTTTATTTATTTGACACAGAGAGAGATCAGATCACAAGTAGGCAGAGAGGCAGACAGAAAGGAGGAAGCAGGCTCCCTGCTGAGCAGAGAGCCCGACATGGGCCTCCATCCCAGGACCCTGAGATCATGACCTGAGCCAAAGGCAGAGGCTTTAACCCACTGAGCCACCCAGGTGCCCCGATAGTATTCTTGATTATATATGGTCTGTGTCTATATTTTATGGAATTATATTACATATTTTTTCAACTTTCCTTTTTTTAACATTTTATTTATTTATTTTAGAGAGAAACAGAGAGAGGGTGGGGGGGGAGAGGCAGAACAAGAAGAGGAGTGAGAAACCTGAGCGGGCTCCACACTCTGCCTGGACCCCAACATAGAACTCAGGGCTCAATTCGACTACCCTGACTGAGATCATGACCAAATGTTTAATCTAAGACCCACCCAGGTGCCCTCAACATTCTTTATTAAACTTATTAAGAGTATTTTTATGGCTACAATCATTTCATTGATTTACAAAACACAAACCTGTTTACAAAATAAATAAGTTTTTCTAATACATTTATATTATTCATAATCAGAAAATTTTTCAGGTAGATTGCTTGAGTATATATATTTGATGAATATAAAGCAATATGAATTCTATATAAATTAACCAAATGCAATGACATTTTCAATTAAGTATGGTATTTTGAATTTGCATATTAATATTGATTCAAAATTCTTCTCTTTTACTCTTCTTATTTTTATTAAAAATACTTAAAGCTATTTCTTATGTAGATATGAATTTCAAATTTATGACACTTCTAAGTATATTTAAAAGTAGTAACTGTATCTCTAAATATATTCTTAAGTATTTTCTAAATAAAATTAAAATTTTAATTGTTTTTCTACTAAATACCAGTACCAGTATGAAGCCCAAACTTTTTGGTGTTAGACATGATATCACAAGGTAAAGGATTAAGATTTATGAAGATACAACAACTTAAAAATATAAAAAAAATTAATTTCATTTTTGTGCCAAGTGACGGTAAAGCCCATTAAGCAAATACCTCTAATTTCAGGGGTTTTTTTGTATATCAGTAGACAGTAAGGTAACTTTCCAGGAGAGTGGTTAGAAGTAGAGTCGAGGGCGCCTGGGTGGCTCAGTGGGTTAAAGCCTCTGCCTTCGGCTCAGGTCATGATCTCAGGGTCCTGGGATCGAGCCCCACATCGGGCTCCCTACTCAGCGGGGAGCCTCCTTCCTCCTCTCTCTCTGCCTGCCTCTCTGCCTACTTGTGATCTCTCTCTCTGTGTCAAATAAATAAATAAAATCTTTAAAAAAAAAAGAAGTAGAGTCGAATCCTCTGGAGAATTTCTGCCCTGTCAGTATGATTGGTTACAAACCACTCTCCATACTGGATACAATTCTCCAGTTTGAAATGGGTTTGAAATGGGGCAACATCTAGGCAGCACCCCTTGTATTTTAGACAATGTGCCAAATACATTATTTGTCTCTCATTTAATTTTATTATGACCCCTACTCATACATCCTGTTATCCTATCTTTTGGATTAGGAAGCTGAGACCAGAAAATAATCACCCACGTTCACGCAACAAGTGGTGGAGCTGGAGTGCAGGTCAGTCTGAGTCCAAAGTCCAGATTCTCTGCCAACACTCTTTCACCACTGGAAAAGGCAACGTGTCAACTCACACAAGATATCTGATCAACTTTGTTCTTGAGTCAAATGCTTTCAAGACAATTACACATGTTGTGCATGAGCTCTTCGTGCAAGTCCACTTGGACACAAGGTCAGATCCTATTACAGTGTTTGCTCATGTTGTCCATGCTGACCTTTACCTGAAGAATTGGTGTAAAAATCTCTCCTAAGAGATTTTTAACACATCTAAACATGCTATGAAAATGAGAGATTATAATTATCATTATCGTTACCATAATTATTATCAATTTGTTTGTGATGATTGTTCCTCCAGCGCAACATTTTATTCTCATGGGACCAAAACTTCCCTTACTAATAGGAATGCTGTATTTGGGAATAACAATTGGACCTATTAGTTCGCTAGACTGTCACCTGCCTGACCAGGCCTGCTGAAGGTCACCGTCTGTGAATGACATTAATGTCATGTTGCCCACAGTAATGATGCAGTGGTAACATGAAATGCATTTGTTAAAGATCATTTCTTCCATTTTGTAAAATGTATGTGGAAGGAAATGCCCACTCTTTTACTTCACATTTCTGCTAAAGGACTCATGCATTGAAGTCTTTTTCTCATTTTGTGGTGGGAAAAACAACATATTTGAAATTTTGGTGTGCTTCATTTTCTCATTTAACAAAATATATGTACTCTAATACATTTTTCTCCTGCCTTTGAACAAAAAATTGTACCCTACACTTCATGCTAGATAATCAGGCCTTTTTTCTTCTACTTCCCTTACTACTTTTGATCTTCTAATTTTATTTCATTGACTAACTGTACTTGCATATTTTATTTTAGGTCTTCTCAAACAGATTTTGGAAATAGGCAGTATAAATAAATGAGAAGTAGTTCATGCATTAGAGCTTGTTTCTTTTTCTGCCCCAGAGCTTGATAGTTTAGTGAGGTCTACCTTGAAGTTGACATGAGAAATGGGAGACACTATATCAAAAACTAAATGATATACTGTATGGTGACTAACATAATACAATAAAAAAAAGAAAAATGGGAGATGTTTGCAAATCCCACTCTGTGACGTAAATACAAAACATTCAGAATTCAAACACACTGAAATGCCAGAGCATAAGTGGATGCTTTCATTCCCAAAATTATGCCTCATAAAACAGAGGTTGCCTTATGTTTCAGTTTGGGCCACTTCTCATTTTAAAAAATGGTCTTCTAATACTCTACTTTGATTAAACAATATACTTGGACAAGATATCAACCTGAAATAAACTCAATTAAAACCAGTTTAGAGGTAGTACCAGTAAAAAAAAAATTAAGAAGTTTCATATGGATTTGGTAAATATTACCTGGGACTAAAGTCTCTATATTATATGCTTACATTGTACATATATATAATGACAGAATAAATGAAAAAATGCTTTTATTTTCTAAGTGGATAAATGTCTCTTCCAATAAAATATCCAATGACCTCATTTTAAAGGTATTCACAAACTTACATTCAGGCCCTAAGATGACTCAGAAATTTGTTCTAATGTATATATTTTAGATGCATGTGAAGAATCTGAAAATTTTTTTATATAAATGTGAGGCAAAAAAAGCAATATTCCTCAAGTGATATTTGTAAGAATATAATTTTTAATTTGTAGGCATAACCCAATGAAGATATAAACTATTAAAAGTGAATATTTGAGGTGCCCCTAGGTGGCTTAGTTTGTTAAGCATGTGCCATTGATAAGGTCATGATCCTAGGTCCTGGGATGGAGCACCTTTCCTTGGGATCCCTGCTCAGTGAGAGTCTGTTTCTGTTTCTCTGTCTGCCTCACCCTCCAGCTCCTGTGGTCTCTCTCTCTCTCTCTCTCTCTCATGTGTACATGCTCTCTCTCTCTCTCAAATAAATAAAAAAATAAAACATTTTATTTAAAAAGTGAATATTCGATGTTGAGGCTAACAATATATGAGGTAATGCTTACTACATTCTACTCATTTTTAGAAGCATGTAACAATGAGTCTTAGAAATTGAAATTATTAGGCGCCTGGGTGGCTTAGTGGGTTAAAGCCTCTGCCTTTGGCTCAGGTCATGATCTCAGGGTCCTGGGATCTAGGCCTGCATTGGGCTCCCTGCTCTGCAGGGAGCCTGCTTCCCCCTCTCTCTCTGCCTGCCTCTCTGCCTACTTGTGATCTGATCTCTCTCTCTGTGTCAAATAAAAAAATAAAATCTTTTAAAAAAAAGAAAGAAATTGAAATTATTCTGCAAATACTGACCAATTGTTCTAAAGTAACCTGTAGACAGATAATAATTAATACAATTTTCTATATTCCTGATTTAAAAAGAACTCCACTGAATGATAATTGGAACCTGTAGAACTCACTTTTTTAATGAATTACCAGTCCGAACCTATGCAGTAGATATTTCCATATTTAATTTCATTTAGTTCCACAGCATCCACATGAGAGGGTTGTTACATTGACAGAATGAGTGGATGGAAATGTAGCAAATGTTAACAGAATAAGTGTCATTATAAATTTTTAATACTTTATTTTTTCTCTTTTCCAATTTTTCCCTAATGGGCATATATTATTTCTATAATTTTAAGAAAGCAATAACCAGTGAATCTAAATTTATTTGCCAAAGAATGATTATATAGAAAATGATAGATCCAGAGTTACAGTCCACATTTTTCTCTGCACCACAATCTCCTAAAAAAGAAGTTTTTAAGACCTCGTGAATTACATCTGTGTCACCATTATTTAATTAGATTGCTAAAGTTTATATTGCAGTCAGTTGGGGAAAAATGGGACTAGAAAGTTGCTTTTCAATTTATGAAACTGTGTGTGCCTATGATGACAACCAGAAAGACACCAAAATATATCATTACTTTCGCTTTTCCAAAGTTTCACCAGCCTTATGAATATTCTTTGAAAACATTTATTCGACTAGATCCTGTAGGGTAGAAACATCCATGTGAGATGTTCTCCCTCATCCAGGCAAAATTTTACCTCTAGGTCTAATGAAGAATGAAAAATTTTACCAGACTGAATTTGGAAAAACCAAACCCATCTTATGACATTCTTGGATATGTTTGTGCAATTAAATATGTCGATACTTGATACAAATCACCTTCAGACAAAAAGGCAGTTTTTCAACTTTTTGTTCATTCTTTTCCTTTGGTTATTTTTAGAATCTAATACTAAGATACACAAATTTCTTTACAAATCTTTCAATGCAGAAATTCCTAAGGGATTAACAGCTCTACCCCTTAGGTAACCCCAGATGCTAGCCAGTTAGCTCCTCGTTAATGTCCTCCAAGCTAGTTCAGGCAGCAAGTACCCCCTAGGACTGGGACAGAGTCAAGTACTTCTCCAAGGATCCCACTGCTATTTATGAGCAAACTGGGACCAATCCTAGAATTCTGAGACAGCACCAGCACCTAGCCTGCTGCCCCTCATTCCTCCCCCACACATCACCTACCTCCTCTCCGTACTTTATAGGGTAGAATTAGAAAATATCTTACCTGTAACCCTGAGCAATGTGCCAGGACCAAACACTTTGTTGTTCTTCCAGCTATTCCAGTTACACTGTCTGAAAAGCTTTTACAAAAATCTCCCTATGTGCCTCTTTTAAAATGTGCCCATATTCTTTCAATATTTATGTAAATATATATATAAATAGACACTGCTAAAAAGCAAAATCACATTAGATATGGATGTAGTCAAGTTTGATGATCTGACCCCTCTCTGCTTGGACAGCTTGGGTCTGTCTTTCCCATCTCACTCACACACATTGGAGAGTCTGATTTTACCTTTTCTCACCATATTCCTAAAACTTCTAAATCTTTTTTTCTTAAAAGGTTTTCATGTATCATATCAGTTCTTTTCCAACAGTGTAATTTATAGTTGCTATTTCTATGATTTTAACAGGAATAAAAATGGAAATAATATATTTTAATATTTAATATATGAAGGTCCAATATTCTTTTTTTGAATGTTCAATATTCTATAGGTATATATTTTTTGTATTTCTACACATGGAAGAATGGTTATCTGGCTTGATTATAAATTAAATTATTTCCAGAATTCAGTCTCATCGATAATAGAATAGATGAGTTGTTAGAGTTTGAAATATTAATGATTAATGATGAGCCCATTTATTCCTGAAAGACTGTTCCTTTGAATTTCAAATTACCCCAACAAGTTCCAGAACATTGATTTAAAACCCTGAATTGCTCATCAAAGGATTCTGTTTGGTTTTGTCTCTCTGCAGCTGTACCAGCAGGAGTGCAAAGGCAGCTCTGAGCTGCTCTTAAGAACTGAGATAAGGCACAGAAACAAGGCAGTATGGCATCTGACTTTCAATAAATATTAGTTAATAGTATTATTGCCTTTACTTGGATGGTTGGGGCTCCTTTATTAAATCTTCCACTAAACAAATATATATATATATTTATTATATGTATTATAAGCAATAAGTATTTGTTATATAAATTAAGAAACCAAAAGAGCTCATGAATCCAACATTTTATGTGTCTGGCAATTACAGGCCAAAATACACAGGGCTCATTCAAGCTGCAGTCTAGAATACTTATCTACTAGGCTACAAGCTTTTTGAGTGTTGGAACTGTGCCTTGTGCACCCTTTCACCTCTAGTGTCCACATAGAAAGTGTCCTCAATAAATGAATAAACAAGGATGTGAAACAATGTTGAGAGTCTCTTTTCAACAGATTCTGGAGATGAAATGGTTTTCTGAGCTCACAAATTCCATTAAACTGGACCATCTCTAAGCAATATCACAAGAGCAACAATAGCACAAATTTTGGCTAAACTCAGCCTACCCACTAAAAACTAGAGCAATAATATAATGTTGATTTATTGATGTTCTACAGTAATCCACTGTAAGAGTTAAATATCTGAACTGCTCTTAAAGATGAGATCAAAAGCAATCATATAGGCTTTGCAGATTACTAGAGAAAGGAGCACTATTAATACTACAGGTACTTCATCAAAGAATGTCTCACCTAAAAGGCCACCTATGTGAAAAACATCTTGAACCAATAACTTACACAAATATGTCACAGACATGGTCACAGAAATATTTTAATTTCAAGCCTGTATCTATAATTTTGTGTGTATATTTTCTAAAAGTGGTATTTCAATCTGCTTGCAAGCAGGGAAATAAATAAACCATTCACAAAGTAGTTTTGTTTCCATATACAGTGACAAATTTTGTTGCTATATATGGAAACATTTTATAACAGCAAAATTCCTATCTAAATGCTAAGTTGATTCTACATTTTTTTTCTAAAAAGCATCTATCAGTTTTTCATCCACAGTATCTGAAAATAACAAAGTTACTTACCAGGAGAAGTTACTATGAGCTTAGTTCCTTCTGCAAATATCTTGATCCAGCCTGGTTAAAGGTTATCACACTGGTTAGAGCTTCTACAAAAATGTAAGCCTTCTCCTTAGGTTCCTATATGAGCCAGCAGGTAAAAGCCTTGTAAAGGCAATTTGATCTTTTGAGGTCACTAAAAGTCCTTGAATATAGGCTTCATGGCATCTGATATTTTATAAGTTTTCCTCAGATTAATTGACCAAATGTCTGATTTGATAGAGGCAGCAACCATGGAAAAGTGCTGATAGAAAATGGAAATGATGAAAGCAAATAAAAAGAAAGAGAAAGGGAGGGAAGGAGTGGGATGGAAGGAAGGAAGGAGGAGGGAAGGAAGGAAGGAAGGAAGGAAGGAAGGAAGGAAGGAAGGGAGGGAGGGAGGAATGGAGGAAGGAAGAGAAAGAGACAGAGAAAGAAAGAAAAAGAAAGAAAGAAAGAAAGAAAGAAAGAAAGAAAGAAAGAGAGAGAGAGAGAAAGAAAGAGAAAGAAGAAAGAAAGAAAGAAAGAAAGAAAGAAAGAAAGAAAGAAAGAAAGAAAGAAAGAAAGGGAGAGAGAAAGAGAGAGAGAAAAAGNAGAGAGGGAGAGAGAGAGAAAGAAAGAGAAAGAAGAAAGAAAGAAAGAAAGAAAGAAAGAAAGAGAGGGAGAGAGAAAGAGAGAGAGAAAAAGNCTGCCCCTGGTGCCTGGTAAGTCTGCCCAGCCCATCTCAATCGATGGCCAGACTCCTGGCCCCCCTGAAGCTGACACAGACTTCTGGCACCCGCGCCTGTCCCAAAGCCACCCAACGCGACAGCGTCGCCCAACCCCTGTAGGCTTGCACCCCACAGGCCCCTGAGAGTCAGTCCCAGTCCAGATGTTGGGCAGGGGTTAAGTTAAGACTCAAGAGCCTCCTTCCCGCAGCTGGGAAGGGGACTCGAGGGCGGGAGCTTGGGGAGGGGTGCCATTGTTGAATAGATAAATAGAAGAAGGAAGAAAGGAAGGAAGGAAGGAAGGAAGGAAGGAAGGAAGGAAGGAAGGAAGGGAGGGAGGGAGGGAGGGAGGGAGGGAGGGAGGGGAGAGAAAGAAAGAAAAAAGAAGAAGAAGAAAGAAAAAGATCAGGACCACGTGGTCTACCAATGACTTTTCTAAGTTACCAGAAACAGTGTTCAGAGAATTAAGAAGTTATGATTTCCAGGAGGTGAAGTGTGTGAAACTGCTCAGAGATGCATCAAAGGAAACCTCTTCTGTTCTCAAAACCACCAGGCCGACTATGTCAGCAGTTTAGGATTGTATTTCTGAAGAGAATACGCTTGGCTAACTGAAAAAGCTAACATGCCAACAGAAATATACTTGAGAAATATGGACAATGGTCTCCATTTTTTAGTAAACCACTTTTACCATTCAGCAACACTAATCTCTATCAGGGAAAGCAAAATGAGAAAATACTTCCTGTGATGATAATATTTTCCTGGAATAAAGGAGAAATTTGTAGAATTCTATCTCCCACAGAAAAATAGATTCCTTATTAAAACTCAAATTGGAAAATAAACCCAGTTCCCTGTTATGTTGAAAGAAGAAGCCTCTTGGAAGCTATTCTGTGATCTTTGGAAATATACCTGTAGCCTTGCTTCTGTGGATAACTAGCTTTGGACAAGGCATTTGCCATCCTGGTTCCCCACATCCATTTGCTGTGTGGACATTGGGCTACATGTGTCCAAAAGGCCCTTTCTGTTCCAACAGCTTATGAACCTGTGGTTAAGAGCAGGAAAGGGTCTGCTGTGTTTGCTCAAGTGAGAAAGGATTTGAGGGTTAGCAATAGAGAGGTATCCTTACAGGTACTTTCTGACTTTGTGACATTGTGAGATCCCAGCAGGCACAATAGCAGGGGGCTTCCTCAAACTTGATGACATTAAGGGTTATCAGGGAAAAGACTCTGCTGTCTTTCCTATTTGAACCCTAGCAGGAACTAGGCTTGTATTGTTCATAATCTTCGATGAGCCATCCAGGGTTCATTTCAGCAGTTCTCCTCCTTTTTATTTGTGCCACTGCCCAATGACCTTTCCAGGGAAACCCTAGAGAGCTTGCATTATATGTGCATGCTTATGTCTGCTGTTTGGGTAAAGGAGACTTGATCCTGAGAAATTCTCATTGTGCTATCTTCATTTGAAAAGCAAAGGAGAGAAATCAGAGGCAAATGGATAAATTGACAGTGGACATGAAAACAGTGAACCAAAAGGACTCTCTACATCTCTGAGCTCATGTGGGTCCTCTGACATATTTTTGGTTTGTTTTTGTTTTTGTATTTTCCTTACATTAAAAGTCTAAAAAACCTGAGCACCTGGGTGCTCAGTCAGTTAAGCCTTCAGCTCAAGACATGATCCCGGGATCCTGTGGTTGAGTCCAGTATGAGCTCCCTCAGCCTCTGCCTCTGCTTCTCTCTCTCTCTCTTTTTTATTCTGCTTCCTTTTCTCTTGTTTGTTTTTAATGACATTCATTTTTTTCTTGAAGAGCATTGACCTATCATTTTGTAGAATGTCTTATATTCTGAAATTTAAAAAATTTTTCCTCTAAATTTTTTAAAGATAAATAATAAGTAATAAAATAAAATTCAGAGAAGTAAATTTCAGGTTATTCTGCCTAAATTCTACAATTTGTCTTTCCCATTTTTAATTGGGTTTATTTTCTTATTATTGAGTTATGACATTTCTCTTAGTACTCTGAAAAGCACTCTTATCTCTGATTTGTCTTTTAAAAATATTTACTTCTAATACGAAGCTTTTCCTTCCATTTTCCTTTCTTTTTTTTTAGTCTTGCAGAACAAGAAATATTACATGTCTATTTTAATATTTGAGGAAGTGCAATTTATCAAGTCGTTCTTCTTCTTCTTCTTCTTCTTCTTCTT
>LNAC01001393.1:83213-204583 GCA_002007465.1 Ailurus styani | reverse complement strand
TGGGTGAATTCCTGGGACCTGATGATAATCGGTCTCCTACTCCTCCGCCATCTTGCCCTCCATCTCTGTTCTACAACTTTTTTATTTTTATTTCATTTATTTGTATTTTAACCTTAATTATTTTCCTTCTTCAGTAGGATGTCCCTCAACCTCCATGTATTTGTGGTCTTTCCAAATTTTCTTGTGGTTGTGTTCAAGTTTCATAGTGTTGTTGTCAAAAAATATGCATGGTATGGTCTCAGTATTTTTGTACCAGCTGAGGCCTGATTTGTGACCCAGTATGAGAGCTATTCTGGAGAATGTTCAATGTGTATTCAAAAAGAATGTGTATTCTGCTGCTTTAGGATGAAATGGTCTGAATAAATCTGTTAAGTCCATCTGGTCCAGTGTGTCATTCAAAGCCATTGTTTCCTTGTTGATCTTCTGCTTAGGTGATCTGTCCATTACTGTGAGTGGGGTATTAAAGTCCCCTACTATTATTGTATTTTTGTCAACGATTTTCCTTAAGCTTGTTACTGATTTGTATATCAGGGTACTCTCACATTGGGGGCATAAGTATTTATAATTGTTAGGTCTTCTTGTTGGATAGACCCCCTTTATTATGATATAGTGCCCTTCTTCATCTCTTGTTACAGTCTGTGGTTTAAAATCTACTTTGTCTGATATATGTATGGCTACTTCAGCTCTCTTTGGATGTCCATTAGCAGGATAGATAGTTCTCTACCCCCTCACTTTTAATCTGGATGTGTCTTTGAGTCTAAAATGACTTTCTTATTAGCAGCATAGTGATGGGTCTTGTTTTTTATCCATTCTGATACCCTATGTCTTTTGATTGGAGCATTGAGTTCATTCATATTCAGAGTAATTATTGATAGATGTGGATTTAGTGCCAATGTATTACCTGTAAAATGGCTGTTCCTATAGATTCCTTGGTTACTTTCTAGTCTTCATTGATTTTTGTCTTTCTTTCCCACTCAAAGGGCCCTCTTTACTATTTCTTGCAGAACTGATTTAGTGTTCATGGTCTCCCTTTAGTCTTTGTCTTGGAAACTCTTCATCTCCCCTCTGTTCTGAATGACAGCCTTGCTGGATATAGTATTCTTGGCTGCATATTTTTCCCATTTAGCATGTTGAATATATCATGCCACTTTTTTCTGGCCTGCCAAGTTTCCGTGGACAGTTCTGCTGCTAATCTTATGCCTACCCTTGTGGGTTAAGCACCTTTTGTCCCGAGCTGCTTTCCAAAGTCTCTCTGTATCTTTGTATTTTGCAAGTTTCATTATGACATGTCTTGGTGTTGACTTGTTTTTGTTGATTTTAAGGGGAGTTTTCTGGGCCTTTTGGACTTGAATGCCTATTTTCTTCCCCTGATTAGGGAAGTTCTCAGCTATAATTTGTTCAAATAAAACTTCTGTCCCTTTTTCCCCACTCTTCTTCTTCTGGAGTTCCTATGATGTGGATATTATTGCACTCTGTGGAATTGCTGAGTTCCCTAAGTCTGTATTTGTGATCTAATAGTTTTCTTTCCCTCCTCTTTTCAGCTTTATTATTTTCCATATTTTTATCTTTTATATCACCCATTCAATCCTCTACTTCTTCTGTTCTCATTGTGATTACATCCAATCAGTTTTGCATCTCACTTACATTTTTGTTTCAGCCTGACTAGTTTTTAAGACTTTTATCTCTGCAGCAAGGGTTTCTCTGGTGTCTTCTATGCTTTTTCAAGCTCAGCTAGTATTCTTATGACTGTTGCTCTAAATCCTTGTTTAGATATAATGCTCATACCTGTTTTGAGCAAATCCCTGGGTGTGATTTCTTCTTGATCTTTCTTTTGGGGAGAATTCCTCTGTCTCATCATTTTGTCTAGGTTTCTGTATTTTTTTTGTGTTATGAAAGCTCTTTATGTTTCCTGCTCCTGAGACAACTGCTGTATTAAGAAAGGGTCATACACTGTTCAGGGCCTGGCACTTCAGGAAGTGTTTCTGGTGTATTCTATGTGCACTCTACTGTTGTGTTTTGACTGCTTTTTCCCACAGGTAAGAGCAACTCCCTCTTCAGAGTTCCTCCTTGTATGCAGTGGGGAGTGTTTGGACCTTTCACTAGGTGTGCTTTGACTTGTTTGTTAAAATAAGCCTGATTAAAAAAAAAAATGGATCCAAAAAAAGAGAAAAGGGAAAGGAACAACAACAAAAGCAAATAAACAAATAAAAAACTATAAGCCTGATTCCAAAGAAAAAGAAAGAAAAAAATTGAAGCCTGATGGAAAAAAAACAAGGAAACAAAAAACCAAAAAACAAATGAACAAAAAACTATAAACCTGATTCAAAAGAAGAAACAAGGAAGGAAGGAAGACAGGAAGGAAGGAAGGAGGGAAGGAAGGGAAGAGAGAGAGAGAGAGAGAGAGAGACTACTCCTATTCCCAAGATTTAACATTGATGCCTTTGGGCATTCCATGATCAGTAGACCTCATATGTGTGGGGGCCCTGTTTTGGTCCTCTGGGGGAGAGGCCTGCTGAGCTGGCTGACAGTCAGACGTGCCCTAGTAAAGATGCTCCTACAAGTTGCAGGGGGGCAGGGTTTGGTGTAAGTGGCTTCAGCCTCCACTGGGGGTACTGTGTTGCTCACTGAAGTCCAGCTGTGCTGGTGGGCAGGGGGTGGGAAGTGGAAAATGGCATCACCCCACCCTCTTGTCCCCAGGGAGGGGAACTCATGCCTGCCACTCTTCAGGAAGTTCTCACAGAAAAGCAAATAATCTCCCCTCTTGTGTCCCAGGCTTCTGTCATATCCCTGTCCTCAACCTGGATCAGATGGTCAGCACCACAGTTTTCCTCATTTTTATCTCTGGCATACAGCTGGGATTCAAACCTCTAAATCTCTAAAGGGCCTGGCAAGGCACAGACCCACCCTCCTCCCCTGGGAAGAGCCTCCCAGTGCTGAACCTGGTGTCATTCTGTCCCAGAAAAGCAGTCAAATGGCTATGCAGGTGCCTGGAGTCTATGGTGAAGCACATCAAAAAGCTGTGATCAGGTTATCTGCCCTCTTCATGCCTCTGTCCCTAATGTCAAGTGGCCACTCAAGGGCACCCACCAGGTCCCTTGTTCTTGGAGAGGCAATATACCCTCTTCCAAATGTACTCCAGAAGGGGGAACATTCTCTCCCACTGTGACCCAGGGCATTCCCACACTATGGTGTCTACTGCCCACTCCTGGTCCTCTGCCCTCCCTCTCCTCAGGAGCACCATTGCTCACCTGCCTTGGCTCCAGCAAATGACACAGACGTCTAAAACCTCAGAATTTGGGGCACCTCTGCAGCTCAGTCAGTTAAGCATCTGACTCTTGATTTGGGCTCAGGTCATAATCTTGGGGTTGTGAGATCAAGGCCTGCATTGGGCTCTGTGCTAGGCATGGAGCCTGCTTAAGATTCTCTCTCTTCCTCTCCCTCTGCCACTCCTCCCACTCACTATTAATTAATTAATTAATTAATTAATTAATTTTAAAATAAATAAAACCTCAGAATTTGAACTTGGCTGTTTGCAAAAAGTTGTCATAGTCACTTCCTCTCAATTCTCCAGTCACTGGTCTTGGGGGAATGTTTTTCTTGCAAAAAACCAACATGCTGTTCTTCTCTCTGCAAGAAGGACTTCCTTCCCTCCATGGCACCAGGGCTTTTCTCTCCCCCAATTCACATCTCCAATCCTTGCACCTGTCATGTTCTCTCCCTCTAATTGTGCAGGTTGTTCCCTTAACCCTCAGATCAATTTCCTAGTTGTTCAAAATGATTTCCTGTTGATCTAGCTATGTTCAAGAGATAAAGCAAGCTGAGGGTCCCCAGACTACACCACCATCTTAACTCCTTCCTGGAATATTATCTGCTGTCCTTTCTTCTGAGCCTGTGAGTGTCTTTAGAGCTTAAATGAATCTACTGTGGGCAGCATATAGTTGGGTTCTGTTTTTTCAATCCAGCCAGCCACTTTGTGCTTTATTGTTGAGTTCAAGCCATTTAAATGTAGGGTAATTATTGATAAAGGATTTTCCATTGCCATTTTATCTTTTGCTTTATGGTTATTTTGCCTCTTCATCACTTTCTTTACCTTCTGTTTCTATTTACCTTTGTATGTTGGTGGTTTTCCATTGCGATTTGCTCAGTCTCCCCTTTTAATTTTGTGTTAAATTTGTGTCTCTGCTCTAGGTCTTTGTGGTTACCATGAGGTTTACATGGTGACATATTATAATAGTCCTTTTTTCTGCTTATATCAATTTATCTTCTTCATTCACTTATAAAGTTTCCATCCTTTTGCTCTTCCCCTTTTATATTTTTGATATCACAAATTATCTCTTTATGCTGTGATTTCATTACCTAGTTGTAATAACTATAGTTATTTTTATGATCTTTCCCTTTAATCTTTATGCTATAGTTAAGAATTTAATATATACCATTCTAAAAAAATTACAGTATTCTAATTCTTACTATTTATCACTTTAATCAGAGTTTTGTGTTCTTTTGTTTTTTCATTTCAGCTTGAAGAGCTATTTCCAATATTTCTTATAAGGCAGATCTAAGGGTGGTGGAGTCCCTCAGCTTTTGTTTGTCTGGGAAAGCCTTTATTTCTCCTTCATATCTGAAGGATAACTTTGCTGGATAGAATATTCTTGGCTGGCAATTTTTATCTTTCAATATTTTGAATATGTCATTCTACGCTTTCCTGGGCTATAGAGCTTCTGCTGAGAAATCTGTAGATATCCTAATAGGTATACCTTTGTAGGTTATTCTCCCCTTTTTCCCCTGGCTGCCTTTCAAATTCTTTATCATTGACTTTTGATAGTTTTAATATAATGTGATATGGAGAGGGTCTTTTTGCATTGAGATAGTAAAGTGTTCTTTAGTTTCATGGACTCGAATATCCAGTTCCTCAAGTTTGGGAACTTCTCTCTATTATTTCTTTAAATACACTCTCTACTCCCTTCTCACTGTCTTCCTTCTGGGATGCCCATTAATCTTATGTTGACTTTTTAATGTTCTTATTTAATGTTCAGATAGTTCTTATAGGGTTTCCTCAAGTTTTAAAATCTTAGTTCTCTCTTCCACCTGAATCATTTCCATATTCTCAAGCTTACAACTCTCTCTTCCATATGATCTACTCTATTTCCAATGCACTCAAATATATCTTTGATCATTATTGAATTCTTCAGCTCCAGAATTTGGTTCTTTTTAAGAATTTTAATGTCTTTAGTAAAGTATTGCTTCTGTTCTTTAATTTTATTCCTGAAGTTGTTGTATTACCTTTCTGAGTTTCCTTGTAGCTTACTGAATTTCTTTATAACAGCTATTTAAAAGTATTTATCAGTTAGATCAAAATAGTCCATATCTTTGAGTTCAGTTGCCAAAAAATTGTCATTTTCTTTTCGTGATACTGTGTTACTGTGGTTTTCATGGTGTTTGATGAGAAGTGCCTCTGCCACCACATTTGTTCCCTTTCTTATTTTAAGCAAGGTTTTGTTTACTTTGATTCTAAGTTCCAAGTTGGTAGTTAGGAATCTTCCTTTTGTTTTCCAGAAGGTGGCGCGATAGCATAAGTTTTGGTTCCTCTCATTGATGCTGCCAGGCCACTAGAGTTGGGAGCCAGTACGTTAAAAAAAAAAAAAAAAAAAAAAAGGCAAAGGGTGGCAGTGGTGGGATGGGAGTTAGCACTTGGCATTCTGGGTGTCTAGAGTCCTGTAGGGGAATCCTCAAGTTGGGGGAAGGAGTATATCCCAGATTATGTGTATTGTCCTCTAGCCTCTTGGGACAGACAGCAAGAGATAGTTTTCTTCACTGCTTTTTGCCTACTTCTCTTTCCTTTCCCTCCCCCAGTCACTGCCATCTCTCCTAAGAGAGAACAACTTGTCCCTCCAGTGGCACCTCCCATGTGATGAGGCACACCCCTCTCCCCAACACACACACACACACACACACTCACCACCTTCAACTTTCACCTCCTGTGCCAGGAACGGTTGTGTTGGCTTGCTGCCAGAGAGCTGCCATGGGCTCCACTGCCACTTCCCTTGCTCCACTACCTTTTCCACAGTCTAATCCATCCACTTTGGGGTGCACAGATGGATGGTTCTCTCAGGTGTCTTGGTATGCTGTACACATGTGTGTTTTTGGTTTGTTTGTTTGTGGGTTTTTTGTTGTTGTTGTGATGGATAACTGATTAGTTGTAAATCAAAGGGAAGGGAAAAGAGGAACAACTCACATTATCATGGTGCTGATGTCATTCTCCCCCTTGAGCATCTTTAGAATAATTATTTTGAAGTCTTTGTTAGGCAATTAATGTATCTCCATTTCTTTGGGGTCAGTTACTAGGAGTTTATTGTGTTCCTTTGGTAGTGTCATGATTCCCTGATTCTTTGTGATATCTGTAGCTTTGTGTAGGTACAAGCTAGGCACCTTGTGTATTTGAAGATGCAGTCACTTCTCCCAGAATTTAGGGACTGACTGTGGTTAAAAAGGACTTTCACCTGTGGGTAGGGACATGCTGGAACATGCTGATTCTAAGTTTAGCGGTGCCATGTGACAAATACAGGGACATGTAGTGGCTCTGGATCTGGGGAGGCATGATGGCTCTTTGGCGCAGGCTGCTGAGGTCCATAGCATTGAGAACTATGTGGTCCTTGGCTAGTGCTTTGGGGCGCCTGTAGTGGCTGCAAGGTCTATTGGGGCCCCACTAGCAGCTCCAGGTCCAGTGGTTAGGGATGAGGGCAGGCAGTGCTAGTGGCTGGAGATTGTGGTGTGCACACATTAAGCTAAGGAGGCAGCTGTAGGTACCTATATAGTGGCTGTGGCCTATTGCAGACACACACATAGTGATGGGGGCCAGGCCAACAAAGAGGACCAGGGCCAAACAACTGCAGGCACACTGGCAGCTAGGAGAGTTCTGGCTATTGGTGTGCACTGCTGTAGCTGCTTGGTCTTGCCATGAGCACACAGCATTGGAGGCTTGTGTTGGGAGTCAGACTGGGGGCATGCAAGGGCATGCAGGAGAAACTTGTTGCAGATGAGCCCCATGATACAGGCCAGTGACAGGAAACAGGGTCAGCGTGTACTTCTGGGGTTGTAAGATCTTGCTATGCATGCACACGCATCAGTGGAGGCTGATGACAGGTATCAGGCTGCCAACATGCTGGTACACAGCCGGAGGGGCTAGTACTGAGTATGCACACATCAGTGGTACACAACTGTAGGGCCTAGGCTAGTGTCTTGCACTAATGCAGCTGCAGAAGACTGAGCTGGCTGCCAGTGTAGGTCCTGGGCTCTGGCAAGGGTTGGGGGTCAGGAGGAAGCTGGGAGGGTCTTAGATGTCTGATGTCAGTGACATGAATACCTGTGGGGTAAAACTGGTAAAATCCAGAGGGAGTCCACAGTGGCTGTGGTAGCCATTAGTTTCTTCACCTCTGCCAGGAATTCATTAAAAACTGCAGTTGCTCCTCATGCCATGGCTGATACTGATACTCTGCTTTTCCTCCATGGTCCTTGCTGTCTCTTTACATCTCAGTTTTGCTGATCTCTGAGTACAGTAAAACTGAAGTGAGTCGTTCATGTCACCAAAAAGCTGGAGAAGCTTATTGTTCACTCCACTTTCCCTCTCCCAGCAAGGGGAACTGTTTCCAGGTGGGGAGCTCCCTCCTGGTGCTGAGCAATGAAAGCCTGGGGGATGGGATGATACAGGCAAAATGAAGCTATTTTCCTTTCTGTTTTGTGCTCTTATTCACCCATTTTCTGCTTCACTGTGTTGCTAAAGTTTCTTACATGGACTCCAGATCTTTCCCAGGATTGTTTTTATTCATGAATAACTGTCTAACTGTTGATCTTTGTTGGGGGAATGGAAGCTGGGGTCTCCTACACCACCATTGTGGTGACATCATCCAGGCCTTACTTTTAAAAATGCTTTTCAGTCAAAGAAAATCTATTCAGTTGAAGAAAATTTTATAAAGAAAAATAAACTGGTTGCTCAGAATACTCTGGATAGTTTTTTTAAAAAACCAAATTGATGCATTCAAATTAGGCACCTCCTACTTCCCACCCCCAACATACACCCTATTGAGAATGCTTGCTACTTTCCACAAAGTCCTGCAAAAGAGATGAACTTGGCCCACGAGAAGCCAGTCTAGAAGAAGGGATGGAAGAAAATGCAGCTTTGCTTGGAGAAATGCTCTGCCTGCTGCCTACTCTAAATTCCTGAGACTCCCACAATTGGGAACTTTATAGAGGTTAAAAGCTAACTTCTATTATTGACACAGAAAGTTATCTAGGGCAAGGAAAGAACTGCTTTAGCAGAAGACAAGATTAGGGCCCCAGGCCTTTCTCATGCAATTTCCTTTAGAAATTCTCTACCAGAGAGAAGAGAGGGAAGACTAGTGATTAAATCTGGTATCTCCCCACAGGAGGCTACTGATTGAAAGTGCCCTAAGGCAGTTGCCATGATTACCTTAGAGCTAAGGGAAAGAACAGAGCATACAGCCCTACAGGTTAAAAAAAAAAAAACAACAAAAAAAAACTTCAGACTTAAATCCTCTGTCAAAATAAGTCTTTGACTATGATTAGTCATGCATGGGATTGACAAAAAACCTCCTAAGGAATTTGGTGGAAGCTTCAAAGAAATGCCAGGCCTGGCTGTCTGAAAGCCAATGACTGACTCCTCAGCACCAAAGTCAATCCCAGGATTCCTGAATCAGTAGGAAGTGGGCTACAAAATCTGTGTAAGCATGGAATGTTCTCCACCACTGGCCAAATAAGATGTGGCATTGAGAATAAAGGGAAGATTTTCCTAGAGAACAGAACAGGACTGACAAACAAATGGTTCAACCACGAGCTGATTAATTCCACTGTCCCTATAGAGAGTCTTCACCATTCCTGCCCAATAGGATTCTGTGTGTGCTGTGGACCCCTGACAGCTCCAAGTTTCATGTTTATATTGAAATTCTACTGCTGCTTCTCCATACATCATAGACTGGGAACATGGAAGGTAGATTAACCATGGGGGAGCCATCCATGAACCTGATAAAATCACTCAAACTGAATGCAAGAACTGGATGAAATCTTGGGTGAAGGAATGACCCCTCCAAATGAAGAGATCCTCAATGGAAAGATAATTAGGGGTATCATAAACCTAGAGAGATAAACTGTAGCAGATTATATTAGCCAGGATCCACTGCAAAAAACAAACTAGATTTTTTAAACAAAAGTATTGGACACATGGAATTAGAAACTTTAAAATTTTTAGGTAGAGTTTAAGGGTTAAGTTCCAGGCCAGACCTGCAAAAATAAGTCCCAGAACAGCTTTGCAGAACCAGCCACTGGCAGGGAGGTCATTTCTGCCACCAGCAGACTATCATCGGGACTATTGGCTTCAGGAGCACGTGCCAAGGATCTGGTGTCTCTGCCATCAGCACCACTTCTGTATTCAGAGTTCTGCTGAATCTCTGAAATATGCATGCTCTAGAGCAGGTCCACCACTACCAAGGAAGCTAGCAACTTACCGCTAAAATGCTGACACAGAAAAAGCCAGTGCTTTGCTGCCTGACCATGCCCGCTAGCAGAAAGGGCCAAAAGAAACAACAATGGCTTTCACCTCACTCACTTCTACCTCCCAAATCTTGCATAAGTACATCTGATTAGCAAATGCTAAATAATACGGGATCCCAGCTGGGAAAAGTTGTTTTTACCTTTCTAGTCTCTGCAATACAAAATGGTACACTGAAAGGTGGGTAGAATGAATATTTAGAGAGCCAGTTTGCCTTATCCACCGTGCAGGTACTAAAGGTTGGCTTGCTTCACATTAATTCCCAGCCCCCTTCCCTTTTGCCTTCCTCTATAATAAAGGCTGGAGGGCGCCTGGGTGGCTCAGTGGGTTAAAGCCTCTGCTTTCCGCTCAGGTCATGATCTCAGCGTCCTGGGATCGAGGCCAGCATCGGGCTCCCTGCTCAGCGGGGAGCCTGCTTCCTCCTCTCTCTGCCTGCCTCTCTGCCTACTTGTAATCTCTCTCGCGCTCTGTGTCAAATAAATAAATAAAATCTTTAAAAATAAATAAATAAAGCCTGGAAAGACAAACGCTCTATCAACTCATAACTGGAGATGCCCTTGTAAAACAGTTGTAGCCAATAAGATGTAAGCAGAAGTTAAGCAGATTGGGGAAAGTATTTCTTTCCCCTTAAAGGAAACAAAACAGCTGATGAGGCTTTTCCCTTCCCTTTTCTTCCTTCCTAAAATGGGAATGTGATGCCTGGAGGTACAACCATCTGTTGACCATAAGAGTGAAAGCTAACAAACTAAGAATGATGGAGCAGAGAGAGAGAGAAAGCCTGAGTCCTTGATTACATTGAGCAGCTATAAATGCCATAGATTATCTACCTTAAATTTGATGTCATATGAGAAAAATAAACCCCTATTTGTTTAAGCTATAGTTAGGTTTTCAAACACTTGCAGCCAAATATCCCTTAAAAAAAAGACTTTATTTATTTATTTGTCAGAGAGTGAGAGAGCACAAGCAGGGGGAGCGGGGGGAGGGAGAAGCAGACTCCCTGCTGAGCAGAGAGCCTGATGCTGGGAACTGATCCCAAGACTCTGGGATCATGACCTGGGTCAAAGGCAGATGCTTAACTGATGGAGCCACGCAGGCATCCTGCAGCCAGACATTCCTAAGTGATAAACACTTTTTTGTCATAGAATAGTTATGAAATGGCATGATATACTTTATGCATGTAACTTCGTTCACTGTATATATGCCACCTACCAGGAGTTAAAGCCCAGATAGAAAGAATGTGATAAAAACACCAAGAAAGCTTTGGGAAATCCCAGCCAAAGGAATTGTAGAGCTCTTAGAGTAGCCCCAAGTTCAGGGAGTTCAGCCAGGCTGCTGAGAAACTCACTGCCTGGGTGCTAAAGGAGCCATGCTGGGGCAAGTGTTTAGGCAGACAGGCCTGAGAGGCACTTGACAGAGTCTCATACTTAAGGGGGGTTCCAGAAGGCACGAAAAGCTCCCGAGCTCCCAGTGGAGGTGAAAAAGTGATGAGAGCCAGAGGACACAAAGAAGCTCGGATTGGGGTTCAAAAGGGCCCCCAAGACCAGGGCAGGTGAGGACCAGTTATACTTTCATGTTGACAAAGCCTGGCATAAAAAATAGGATGCCCTTGCCCCATGCCAAGATGTTTGATGAACTCTCAGGGTAAGTTAGATCACACATACACCTGGCAAGAAGTTGGGTAGCCTCGTATCTTCGAGTTGATTATTTACTATATTTTAGGCCAAACTGGCTGAGTTAAAATAAAGAGGCAGTACTGAGCATTCTCTACCATCAAGAAAAATAAAAATCTAAAAATTAAATTGAATTCAGTTGTAGCACCTTGATTTGTAAATTTTAAACTACTATAATATTATTTTTTTAAGGATTTTATTTACTTAAATTTGAGAGAGAGTGCAGGAGCAGGGACAGAGGGAGAGGGAGAAGCAGACTCCCTGCTGAGCCCAAATGGGGCCTGGATCCCATGACCCTGGGATCATGACCTGAGCCAAAGGCAGACTCTTAACTGACTGAGCCACCCAGGCACCCCTGTAATATTCTTTATAGCATGTTTTTTAGATCATATAAGGAAATGCCCCTCTGTAGCTTTCCCTTTTAGAAATGATTTGACTCTTCTGCCTTTTTCATTCCATCTGTTAAACTCTGAATTACTTTATCAAATTTCCCAAAAGTCCCTGGGGAAGTTTTGATTACTATATATAAATCTATATTGTAATCAGGGGGAAAATAAAACAAAAAAATTTAATCTGTTATAGTGAAGCCAAAGAAAAAAGTAAATATATAATGTTAATCCCATTATTCTTTTTATCCATGAGGAGAAGACATTTGTTTCTCAGTCACTGGATTCAAACAAGTGGGGCCCTAGGATTCTGATATGGGTTTGGTTTCCGGAAACCAGGGCTGGGATTAGGAATAGGGCAGGGTTGATCTGAAGCTTTGGGGACTTGAAGCAAATAGAAAAACAAGAACAATATTCAGGGAACAAGTCAGACCTGGGAATCCATAAATCCAGACCCTGCGTCATATCCAGCAGGAACTGTGTAGAAAGGCAAAATCCACTGCAACTGGAATAAGTAATGAAACAAGTTCATGAGGGGAATTAGAAGGAAGTTTGATAAGATTACCTACAATGGTGAGGCTGAGTACCAGAACTTTTTGGAGCTTTGCCTGCGTTTAGGGAAACAGTTGTTACAGGAATCAAGTTTGTCGAGATAGGAAGAAGGAAGGACTTTTCAAATAAGGCTTTTGATAGAAGTTACAGAGAAATAGTAAGGAAGTGTTTTCTTTTCCTCAGAGCTCTGATCTGCTCTCCTCTGTTTCCATCCGTTGCCCTCTGCCTGGCCCATTAGTTTAAGTATCTGCCTAATACTTTGATTTGGTACTATCCCGAGCCTCCTTGATTTTGATTTTCTTTTGTCCCTGACCTCCTTTTGATCACTTCCCTTACTCTGAAGCTCAAAGCCCAATTCTGATTTCATCCTGAGCCCAACCTGTGTCCTTAGTATCCTGTGTCTCTTCCTCTGCCGTTTATTACCTAAGTCCTGTTCACCATTAAGTAATACATTTTTGTGGGCTTATACTGATTAAAAATTGAGGACATTTGGTTATATGCCCCCAAAGATTTTAAAAACAGGTGTTCAAAGAAAGGTTGTATGCAAATATTTGTACAGCATTACTGATAAGAGCCAAAAAAGTGGAAGCAGTCCATCAACTGAAGAATAAGTAAAACGTATATAGTCAAATATTATTACTCAAGGTGATTATGTTGTGTAAAGTCACCATAAACACTGAGTTAGTGAATATTGAGCTATTACTCCTAGAGGAAATAGAGGGTTAGGTTTCTACAAGCCTCTGGTTACATTTTCATCAACTATTTAATGCATAACCTTGTCAGAAAAAGTGTGTTTTTGTTTAAAGACCCTTTAATGGGGATGCTTGGGTTGCTCAGTCAGTTAAGTATCTGCCTTTGGCTCAGGTCATGATCCCAGGGTCCTGGGGTTGAGTCCCATATTGGGCCTGCTTCTCCCTCTTCCTGCCACTCTCCCTGCTTGTGCTCTCGCTCACTCTCTCTCTGACAAATAAATAAATAAATAAAGTATTTTTAAAAAAAAATTTTTAAAGAAAACATCTTGTTACATGAAAGAAGCCTGACACAAAAGACCACATATTGTAGGATTCCATTTATATGAAATATCCAGAATAAGTAAATCCCTAAAGACAGAAATCAGGTTAGTGGTTGCCTTGGGCTGGGGAAGGAATGGGAAATGTAAGTAAGTGCTTAGTGGGTACAAGGTTTCCTTTCAGAGTGATGAAAATGTTCTGGAACTAGGTAGATGGTGATGGTTGCACAACACTGAGAATGTACTAAATGTCACTGAATTTTACAGATTAAAATGCTAGATTTTATGTTATGTTTGGTTTTTTGTTGTTGTTTTTGTTGTTGTTAGATTTCATTTATTTATCGGACACAGAGAGGCACAGCAAGAGAGGGAACACAGGCAGGGGGAGTGGGAGAAGTAGAAGCAGACTCCACACTGAACAGGGAGCCCGATGCGGGGCTCAATCCCAGGACCCTAAGATCATGACCTGAGCTGAAGGCAGAGGCTTTAACCCACTGAGCCAGCCAGGTGCCCCTATGTTATGTCTATTTTACCACAATTTTAAAAATTATAAAATCTTATACTCTCAACGAAATAAAAATAAGCCTTATTTAGAAAGCTATGTTTGGTAGACTTCTTTAAACAGGAGAAAATACTATGGTTTGCATGTTTTGTATGTCAAATATTACTATGGCAGCATCCTCAAATATATGTTCATTGTTTGCATGCTCTAATTTATATAGAAATTATAAGCTAATGAAAGCAATGCCTTTCAGAAAAACAAAACAAAACTGAGGTCATAGCTTCATAATGAATTCAGTTTTTTCTTTGTATGTCCAAGACAAGCTGTACAAGTATTGAGATTTTCGTGGATCTAATGATGAAGTCTAGAATCTACAGGAAAAGCTGGACAAAGTTCCCAACATATTACTCCAAATAGGTTTCTTCTCTTTGATGGGTCAATTCAAGGTCAAGGCCACCAGGAAGAAATGGACAGCAATTACTCACTCCATGTCTTGCTTAGTTGGACCCCTATAATGTAGAGATTGTATAAGTTGCTGTTGCAGTTGACTCCTTTCTAATGGAATCTGAAGAGTAAAACCAAGGCTTTCGACTGGAAAAATGGTTATCCCACATCCTCACAGAGATGGACTGAGGGAACACCCATAGAAAAAGCCAGAACTGCTCCATTCAAGCATGGAAACCTTGAACCTGAAGCTTTTACATCACACCAGAGCACAATGACGATTGTCTAAGTATAACTAAACAAGCTTTGGCTTAAGGTATTGCACTACAGATGCATAGTGAGAATTAGGATTTCCTGTTCTTGCTAGTGCTTGGAGATTATGTTAGTTTGGGAACAGGTGCAAAGCTGGGATTAAATATGTGAAGATTTTATCAGGAGGGACCATCTATGAAAGAAAATGAGGAGGAAGCCTGATAAGGCTAGGGGAGCCATCGGTTCATGAAACAAGTCTGACTCCAGGAAGAGAGAGGAAAGAAAAGATGAGTGAAAGTGTCTCAGACTGCCATAGTTAAAGAAAGGTTCGGGAGTCCCTAAGCCAAAGTAGTCATCAGAAGTTTCCTGTGTCTCCTGAAGTGGGCCTGCCTTAGTATCCCTGCTGCATCCTGTCATTGATTGGGAGCTGCCCTTGGTAAGCATGACCTTGGAACAAATGTGATGATGGATTTTGGAGCACAGGAGCTCTCTATCAGTTACACACCTGGTAGCTGAGGGTCTGGTAGGGAGAGTCGAATGCCAGCTGAAGGAAGGGGATCTTAACTGCCCTCCTGGCCACTCTGAGGACTACTCTAGTCTGTTTAACAATCTCAAGGCTGTGCCTAGGTGAGGACAGAATTAAGAGTGTCAGTTGTGCAGTAGGCTTCACCTCTTTCACTCCCTTCTCTGCACAATGCTTAATACATTCATTAGCCAATTTACCCTGCCTGTTAATTAGTTCCTCAAAAGCAATAACATTTTAGCCTTTCTTTCCCCCTCTCTCCTGTTCTCTAGTCCTCTTTTCCCCCCTTTTTTCTACTTCTTACACAATTCTCTCTCCCATTTCACACTTTTGCCTTAGATGTGCCCACATTATCCCAGGTTAATAAGGGTTGCTGACTCTTGTTATTTACAATGTTAACGCAGTCCAAAGGTGAGTGTGATTAATAACCTCAGGTGCCATTTCTGACCAGATCCCAGACCCTGACGTAAGTTGATAAAGGGCAGATTGGAACATGATCTTCAGCAACTGTAGGCTCTTATCACTTATGTTCTTCATCTCACTTTCTTTTTTATTCTCTTATTTCTCTTTTATTTATTTTTCTTTTTACCCCATGTCTCCTCCATCCTTCTCCCTACACACACTCAGCCTTGGGCACTCACATTCCTATAATTTTCCTGCTGCATTGTGATTTTGTTGCCTCTGTCACTGATCGCATGGAACCAGACCTGGCATTCAAGGGGTCAGGAGGGAAAAACCCAGAAGCCACCTTTCCCAGTATACGTGGTCCTAGCACTTACAGCTCCCTACACTGGATCCCAGGATCCCACCTTCTCTAGGTCCTAACTATGCATGGTCCATGTAAAGTCTCCATGTTGGGCAGGCATTGGGTTGGGAGAAAGAAAGAAAGGGGCCATGTGACATGTTGGGTACACTGGGTATCTGCAGCAGACGTGAGAGTGAAGATTGGTAACATAAAGCCTGACATTCTAAAAGACTTTCTAGGGCTCAAGATTAATAAAATTGCATCAAGTTAGGGCCTTTGAAAAACTATGTTCCTGTGAGTGGTAGCAGTGTGCTCTTGCCTTATGCACATGCTCACTTACCACCATTACAGAATGTTCTCAGTGACTGAGTATCAGGGCAATGGGAACCTTAGAGTATCAGAACTTTAGTCCCCATTTGTTATTTTTATCAATGATACCTAACAATTATATTCATATCATTAATTAGTTTACTTCATTGAATCCTCATGGTAATCCTAAGCAGTAGGTACCATTAGCACCCCCTTCTTACAGTTGAGGCATATGTTACTTAGAGAAGATAAAAGCTTCTCTGAGTTCACACAGCTCATAAATAGTAGACCAGGATTCAAACTATGGGCTCCATGTACTGTCATGCAGTCTGTTCACCGGGGATAGCTATTCACAGAGATCATGATGGATTAAGTGGAGTTACACAGCACAGAAGTCTGGATGAACCCAGAGTGCTTAAGCATACCACTGGGCCTTTGAATTAAATGTATGTAACAAGAGTATATGTATGTTAAAGAATGTATTCTTTAAGTTAAAAATTAAACATCGAGGAAGATGCAGATTGCTTAGATTGCATTTAAGTGGATATTCATTGTTGTGTTTAGACTTGTATTACTTTGTGCTGTACAGTCTTCAGCTGCTGTTTGTTCCTGGCCAGATTTCATAGTTTTATCTTTTGGAGTTCCAAAGGGAAGACATAGAGTTCAAGAAGCCAGTATCAAATCTTTCCCCCTGATATTTTTTCTGGATGTGACTCTTGGGACACTGTTACACTACTTCATATCACAAAAGAACACACATGTTGCCAACCTATGTACCCTGGAGAGGTTTACCTAACAACTGCCAAGTATTGAGCCTTTCAGATCACTGGTATCTGCCTAAAATGATGCCAACAGCAGTTTCAAATGCCTGTGCTTTCCCTCCTGGAAAGGAGAGTTAATAGAGAGCAGTTAGTGTCCTTAAAATTACACCAGCACTAATTTATGAGTGATACACCAAAATCAGCTTTAGATCTAACTCCTGCCTATTAGAATCTCCCATGAAATATGTAAAGATAGAAGCCTAGGAATAAGACAGGAGTGTACAAAAAGGAGGAGGAAAGAATGGAAGAAAGAGCCCAAACCCCTCAGTTTGCCTGGAAAGATTGTGGGAATCATAAGGTGTGTGATAAATAAATCTATCGTCCCATTCTCACCACATCTGTGGATTGCCAGCAGGGGAGGGAAGCACAGATACTTTGATCTTGAGTCCTGCCCATGAATGTATATTTACATTACACATAAAAAGTGTTAATTTCACAGATTTTTTAATCAATCCCCTAAAGGTGTACACCTGGATTACCTTCTGGGATAGACAGCTATTTTGCTGGGGTGGCAATAGAGAACTTTGAATGGTTCTGGAGTTGGGCTAAAGTCAAATCCAGAAAAACCCAAACAATTTGAGCTAAAATTTTTCTGTTGGCTCTTGTACAAGATTGACTTTTGTGGTGAAGAAATTATTTTTGTGTTAAATTATTTTTTTGTAGGGATATTGAAAGTGGAAATTTGAGGCTGGGGAATGGTGGGAGAGAGGCTGCAAGAGAGACTACCCCAGAGTCCTAGGGAGAAATGACCAAAGAAAACCAGCAACTCCCTGCAAAGGTCAAGGGTTGGGAAGGGAAGCATAGGTTCTAGGAACAGAGATGCCCATCTGACATCTCACTTTGTGTCCTGTTCTACCCCATAATGGCCACCTATCTGTTGCTTTTCTTTTCACCAAAACACTTTAAAATGTTTTTGTTAATCATCTCAATTTATTTGCTGACTTGGGTGAACATTCACTGTCTTAGGGAGAATCTGGGCTTTAGAACAAAGAGAACCAGAGAGAGGGTCCAGCATGCTGGAGAAGCAGAGAAAAGTGGGGATTAGGACAGAGTCCAGAGAGTATGAACACTGTCCTCAGAGGCCTAAGAAACATGCAAGAAGCATTGGGATTTCTAGGTGTGCAGCAGGGGGCTTGAGTTACTTTGCTTGAATATTAAAGTAGGGACGCCTGGAGAACTTGAAGTCCTCTTGATTTCATTAGTTGGAACCCAAAGAGGGTAGTGAAATATTAGCTGAAGCTCTTCTTCCTGGTTTATAAAGGGACCTTGTCCTTATTCATTTCTCCTCTACCTCCTCATTCTCAACCCTGCAAAAGACATCCAAGGAGAAAAAATATGTTTAATACAGCTCTGGAAAAAATATGAAAGAGAAGAGAAGGAGAAAACAGGGAAAACATCAGAAAGTTTCTGAACTGCTTCTGGATGTACATAATCTACCTACCCCTTAAAAATTGGGCAGGGGGAAGTGACCACACCTGCAAGAAGTCAGCTATTATTGTTAAAATGTTTGAAAAAACATAACTTCAGTGTTCCATCTACTGAGCCAGAAGTCACTGGATTATTTGTTCAGGTTTTTCCAATCACTTTGTTTGCAATATGAAGTGCTTGCCTCTCCCGAAGACCTCTGGCAGTCTTGTCCTGCCCTAGAGGGCAAGTCAATTGCCAGCCTTACCCATTGTGAATAAATGGGTGTGTGAATGTCACTGACCAAATTCTGAGATAGAACAATGGCAGTGAGAGACCACCCCCCAAAATCAGAAGGGTAAGTTTTCTCAGGAGCCCACACATTTTAACAGCCCTATTGAGGTGTAATTGACCTACAATAGCTGCCCTTATTTAAAGTATACAATTTGTTAAGTTTTAACAAATGGAGGTACCCCTGAAATCATCTCTACAATCAAGATAGGGGCCCATGATGCTACTAAACATGTATGGATGTTTTCTGGAGATGGTTTCTTTTTGAGTTAAGTACCTCATCAAAGGAAATAAACTTACTAAAATGTTTCAACAGAAAACATCTGTATTGTGATTCAGCCCCCTTTTCTGTGGTTTTGCTGGGCTCTGTCAGTGGGAGATTTGACAAGATTCCAGTGTTGCTTCGCTTGATTCTCCAGCAGAGAATGTCTGTGGAACATGGAGAGTGTGGACATGTTTATGTAGGGTAGGAGTCATGCTAGGGTTCCACCATGCTCAGTGTGGGCTCTCACAATGTTAAGCAGATGAAAGTGGTGGAATGGAAACAGGAGGAAGTGGAAAATGCCCAGCGCTGAGCCACTTGGCTGTAGCAGGAACTTCAAAAGGCTCAGGCGGCCAGGTGGTCACACTCAGGGAGAATCCGGCATCAGCACACAGGACTAAACTATTTCCATTCCGAAGGCAGGAACACAAAATTCAATCCTGTGGGATCATGAAAGAAATGAATTCACTGAAACAGTAGGGAAGTTTGAAAAGGAATAAAGCATTTCTTTCAAACTGGAGTTTTAAACATACATAGGAAAACAATTCCATGTTTCCAGTCACACATCTTTGCTTTCAGAGCTTCTCTATTTCTGAAATACAGCAACCGGCCTTAGCAAAGAGAAATGAAAACACAGCAGGCACTGAAATCAGCCTTCTAAATCCTAACTCCTTCCTGCTGTACAACTCAAAAACTCTATTTGAATTTGCAGTTATTTGAGCTTTTGCATTTTAGAAGAGTATCTCCAGACAGAGGAAAGAAAGACATTTCATTTTCAAGGAATGAAAGTGTTTGAAGTGTTCTATTACTCATTTGAATAGCATTAACATTCAGGAGGGATTTGTGTAAAGGTCCTTAGTATCTAAAATTATGTCTTCGTTTTGGAACACAGAAGCTTCCGTGTAAATGTCCTACCCTGAATTTCACAGAGTGACAATCACTATGGCAACCCCACTACATGTTATACAGATGTCTGCCCAAAACAAGTTGACTTTAAATTACAATTTTTAAAGATTTGGCTTGACACATAGGCAGTAACACCATCAAACCATAAAATTGCCATTCATACCATTGGGTCCTTGGTAAAGGGGACCATCCCTCTGTATAGAGGGAGCTATACCTTTCCTATCACGTCAAACTTAGGTAGAGAATTGTCTGTGTGTACTTCCTCTGCATCCTCTCCTAAGCCTCTATCCCACATCTTTATACTCTATGTCTGCCAGCAGCGTGCTCCTAAATTGTTCTCACCAAATCACCGTAACCTCCCGGTTGCCAAATACAATAGTTTATTTGTAGTCTTCTTCCTTCTTGAACTTTCAGCAGCATTTGTACAGTTTACTACTGTTACGAGTTGAATTCTGTCCCCCTCCCAAAATGTATATGTTGACATTTTAACCCCCATTGTCTTACCATGTGATCTTATTTGGAAGTGGGATCATTGCAGATGTAATTAGTTTAAAATGAGATCATACTGGAGTAGGGTGGGCCCCCAATTCGGTATGACTGGTGTTGTTATAAAAAGGGGAAATTTGGAAACAGACATACAAAGAAGGAAGACTGTATGCATAAACACAGAGACAATGTCCTGTGAAGGCAGAGATTGGCGTGATGGATCTACAAGCCAAGGAATGACAAAGATTGCCAGCAAAGTACTGAAAGGTCTAAGAGAGGCACATGGAACAGATTGTTCCTCACAACCCCAGAAGGAATGAACACTGCCAACACCTTCATCACAAGACTTCTAACCTCCACAAGTGAGACAATAAATTGTTGTTAAAGCTACCCAGTTTGTGGTACCTTGTTATGGCAGCCCTAGGAAGCCAATAAAGCCACCATTCCTTGAAATCTTATTCCAGGGCACTCTCCTTGAGGTTCCTCCATCTCTCTGATCATTCATTTTTTCTCAATATATTTCACTTCTTCTATCGACTCCCTAAATGTCTGTGTTTCCTAGAATTCCATCTTCATCCTCTCCATGGAGAGACAGTATAGTAAAAACACAAGTTCTGGAGTCAGCTTTCCTTACTGGGCGACCTAGGGCATGATCCCCCACAGGCAAATGAGTAGCTTCTATTTTAAAGAATTGTCCTAAGGAATAAACTGTTTCATTCATATTAAGTGCTGAACATGTAAGTCCTCTATAAACATTTGCTATAACTATTATCTTTTCTCCTTCCACATCTCCTCTTTCATGATCTCAGTTTCTATTTTTGTAGTGGATGTTTCTTACTGCTTTTGGCTACCCTGCACATTTAACCTTCTTCTCACTGTAAAAAATTCTGCTTCCTACTATAAAGGCCCTATTGAGAGTCACTATCCTAGCTCTCTTGCATCTAAGACATAGGCATTTCAATTATACCAACACCTGACTGAGCTGGGAACTAGTAAAGGAAGAAGGAACCTCTTGTGGAGCCCTCCTGGTAAAGGTGGAAACAGATCTCCAGGATCCAGAGGCAGCTGGGGCAGAGGCTGATGAGAGTGTCTAATGGCACATGTTGGCAGTGTTGGTGGTACCAGATGCAGAGATAAGATCCAGCCCTGCAATGTGATTTGGAAATTATTTCTCATCATAAGCCTCCAAGCATGGTATCTTATCTTTCTGGAGATCCTGTGACCTATTATCTCTAATAAATTATTTTCCTATTTAAACTAAACAGGGTTGGTTTCTGTTGTTTGTAACCAAGAACCCTAATAGATACAACTTTGGTTGCAATGATCACATATATTGATGATTCCCAACCCTTAATCATCAGCCTCTAGTTCTCACTTGGAATTCCACCTGGACTTCTCCAGCTGTATATTCTAAAAATGACCTTGTGACAAATGTGTGCATAACAAATGTAATAATTTAATGATCTCAAATTTCTGGAAACCTTACTTGATCTCTTAATGGGATTATCAGAAGGACAAATGACCCTCCGTACAGCTTGGGTTAGGTACGGTGTGGGTGTTGATATAGGGGCAAATGCCCTACCAACTTCCCAAACTAGGAAGAAAAAAAAGTTTCTATTGAAAATACAAAAAAACAAAACAAAACAAAAAATGACAAATGCATGAAGTCAACATCAGTTAACAAATTAAAATATTCCAGGGGCATCTGGCTGGCTCAGTCAGTAGAGCATGTGACTCTTGATCTTGGGGTTGTGAGTTTGAGTCCCACATTGGGAGCAGAGTCCACTTAAAAAAAAGAGAGTATACCTGAAATTGTATGTATGTAACTGGAACTTAAATAAAAGCTAAAAGGAAAGAAGGAAAGAAAGAAGGAAGGAAGGAAGGAAGGAAGGAAGGAAGGAAGGAAGGAAGGAAGGAAGGAAGGAAAGAGAGGGAGGGAGGGACGGAGGGAGGGAAAGAAAGAAAAGAAAAAGAAAGAAAAGAAAGACTAAAAATGAAAAAAAAAAAAACCCCCACCACATTCCAGTTCCAGTTGTTCCATAATAGCAGAAGAGTTACAAATATTTTTTACCAGAATATAAGATAAAAGCCCATCATTACAACATTCAATTAATCTGTAATCCCCCTCCAACTTGTTTTAGTCTCACATCAACCAATTTAGAAATCTGAATTACTCTGGTTTCTGAACAAGTCTTATAAATCCCACCTTCAAAAATCTTAAAACCACCCACATTCACCCTTTAGTCCTTTCTCCATTTTTTTCGGGTTTTTTGTTGGTATAATCATCTCTCATTTGTAATATGCAGTTGCCACCTTATGAAAGATTGTATTTGTATTTCTGTTTATTGCCTATCCCTCAATCTGCGCCAGGCTGGGAGCCGACCTACACCAGTGTTCACTATTGTTCTTTTCTCTTACTTTCCCTTCCAGGGATCTATATCTAGTCTTAAGATAGGGAAGGAGAACATTGTGTAACGTGCCTACATTGTGTAACTTGTTTTATAAGGTAACGTAGTTTCCAAATATTTGTTTCAAGTCTGGACCAGAGTTTATGAAGAACTTGGCATCTTTTTCTCTAATTCCTCTGTAATAAGCTCCCCCCCACCCCAAGAGTGATCCTATGTGTAGCTGCCAAGATTGGGTGAGGAAAGGACACAGGGCACAGGGAACATACCATTTAATTGTTAAAAATATTATCTCACTACCTATAAGATGAGCTCTAGAATCTCTCATCTGCAGAAATTATATGTGTGGAAGAATCCCAGGAAAGCACCCAACAGAGTGTTGAGAAAATGACCAAATAGAAGCACTTGTGACGTGGAATAGTCAATGGGGTATTCACTTTAGGGTATATAGTGGCCAGTGAGTCTTTTGTCTCTCAACAACAGCATTTGCAGGGAAAGATTTTAGAGCCATTTGCAGTAGGGAAAATAGCACTGTTTTTGGACTTATGAAGGGAGCTAACATGTATTGGGATCTACTGTTAAGATTTAATTCTCCATGAATATTTTCACATTTCTACACTATCTGGGCTTTCCAAACAAATAGCACCACCAAACTTTGTTAAAGGATGATTTAAGGGCAACATATCTAGGGAATTAAGAGTATCGCTCTGGAGAGATTTAGAGATTTATTTTCACTACAGTCGTTTGCCCCTCCCTCCTGGAAACATTTGCTTACATTCCAGACTAAAGATATGGTATCTCTCTGTTCATCTCTTGATAAGAGAATGGGCAGGTATGCCAGATACCTTACATAAGCTCCAAGTTTAATAATTTGGGGGTTCTTCAGTGGTGCAACCCTGTAGCACATGCATTGTAGCATCAGGCTCTTACCATGTTGCCCTGTGGGGCTTGGCACTTGGGGAACCAGTGTCAAAGTGCTCTGTGAGTAATAAAGCCATCTGTTCTCTAAATCCAGAGATCTCATGTTTCTTAGACATATACACACATACAGACCAGGGGCAAAACTAACACTATCTAATTAAATCATCAAAAAAACCCTAAACTGGTATGAACTATTCTTATCGCTTCATAGATGGGAATACTAAAGTTCAGTGAAGTAATGGTTTTCCTCAGGTCAATCTGATGGGTGACAGAGCTGGGTTTCAAATCCAGCTGTTCAACACTGAAGTATGTACTCTTTGTGTTCTAATAATTCCTACTCTGGTATTGACTTGTGCCACAGAGGATAAGTCATTTTTCACTTTCCCCACATTTAATGTGAATGGATTAGATTATATGACCACTAAGCTCCATTACAGTTCCATCATTTTAAGATTCTGTGTTTCCCCTCCTGCCTTGTTTCTAGGTTCTCCCTAAAGGTACCCTCCTCTCTCGCCTGCTATTCTACTATGAATCCCTATGCATAACACACACACACACCCTTATCTTTAAATCTTTGTCTAGGTGTTTTTTTCCACCTGGAAGTTCTCCTTACCAGTTTCCATTTGTCAAGGTCCTATTGATCTAACAAGGCACTGAGAATCATTAACAGAGTCTTGGTGATAACTCTCCCACAGCATCCATTATCTGTAATATTCACTTGCCCCATATTGTATTTGTTCTCTATTACTTCAGCGACTATTTTGTTTTTTTCACAGGTACTTCAAAATAAAACAGTAGTGTGTAGCTATTCACTTCCATGGCATCTTGCATCTAGGTTCACAACAGAAAGTTGTAACAGAAAACATCTATGTTAAAGATGATTCAAGCAATACATGGCATAAATGGTAACAGAACCATCCTTTTCTCTTGTTAAACATCAATAAATTATAGCCAGTAAGTACGTTCATTCTGTCACTATTCTAATAAGCATGTATTAAGTGCTACTCTTTGCTATGCATTGTTCTTGGTGCTAGGAAAATAGTTATGAACAAACAAATGTTCTAAAAAGTTTACAGTCCATTTCAGAAAGTAGGGAGGGTAGACATTAACTCAACACTTATGGTGGTAGGCAGGTTTCTGAGATGACCCCAACAATCCCTGCCTTCTGGTACCCAGGCCCTTCTATAATCCCCTCCCCTTGTGTGTGGGCTGAATTCACCAACTTACTTCCAGTGCTATGAATAGGATACAGCTAAAGTGATGGGATATCATGTTTAGATTAAAAATATGATGAGTTCTGTCTTGCTAACTCTCTTCTTACAGGCTCTCTCTTGTCCTCTTCACTTCTACCATGTTGGGAGATTCCCTATGGAAAGGCCCGTGTGGCAAGGAACCAACTGCTCATAAAGAATTAAGGCCTCAATTCAACAGTCTGTGAGAAAGTGAATCCTGCCAACAACTAGTTGAATAAACTTAGAAGTAAATCTTCCTTGGTTGAGTCTTCAAATGAGATGACATCCCCAATTGACACCTTAATTATAGTCTTGTGAGAGACCCTGAAGCAGAAGACTCAGCTAAGCTGTGCCAGAAGAACCCACAGAAGCTGACCCAAAGAAACTGAGATAATATGTGTTGTTTTAAGCCACTTAGTTTTGAGGAGATTTGTTACATATATTCACATAAATGAATATGTAACTACAAATGATGAGTGCTATGAATTAAAAGAATGGAACGAGAGATTGCATTAGTGTTTCCTAATTTAATTTTAGATTTAGATTTCCCCACTAAATGAAATTTAATTTTATCAAATGAATGTAGTTAAATGGTCCTTTTCTGTGATGTTAAAGAAAACATTTGCAATAATAATTTGTAGTTGGATATACTCTTATGTGAAGAACTCTCACTAAGCTCAACTACTAAACTTAAAAATAATGATTCTGTGTTACAAAGGTATTATTCAGACCTCCATGTAGGTTAATAAAGGGCAGATGGGAACATGGTCTCTAGCAGCTTCAGGCTCTCATCACTTCTTTCCTTCATCTCATGTTCTGTCTTCATTTCATATTCCCTGCATACATTCAGTCTTGGGTACTCACCTTTCTATAATCCGTCTGCTATCTGTGTTGTGACCAAAGTTGCATTTTTACAGAGATTATTAAAATGGTTGGATTATTAAAATGGAAGGATTTTCTCTACTTTTCAGAATGAAAGAGAAGTTGGGGTCCTAGACTCCAAGGAGACCATGAGGAAGTGAGCTGGTGCTACAGTGTGGCTGCAGACTAAGGGCTGAGGATGGACAAGGCCATTTAGGGACACTGTGGCAGCTCGAGTGTCCATAGTGAGTGATATCTTGTATATTGGATTCCTGTGGCTGCTGTAACACATTACCACAAACTAGATGACTTAAAATGACAGAAATGTATTCACTCAAAGTTCTGTTGGTCAGAAGTCTAAAATCAAAAGGTCCTCTTTCAAGACTTTAGGGGATAAACTACACCTGTCTCTTCCAGGTTTCAGAAGCTGCTGGTATATTTGGCTTGTGGCCGCAACAGTCCAACCTCTTCCTCCATGAATATGTTGCCTCCTCCTCTTTTTTGTGTGTCTGTCTCCTCTGTGTATCTAATCTCCCTTACTCTTATAAGAACATATGTGGTTACCTTTAGGGCCCATCTCAATAATCCAGGATAAGCTCTTTATCTTGTGATCCTTAACTTGAAATTATATCTGTAAAGGCCTTTTTTTTTTCAAATAAGGTAATGTTCACAGTTTCCAGGGATTAGGACGTGTCTTTTTTGGAGGGCACCATGCATCCCACTATACCTAGTTTTATTTCTTTTTCTCATGAGTGTTGTAATTTTTTTCTGTTGTCTTGAACTTTTCAGTCATGTGTAATCAGACCTAGTTTTGTTTTGGTAAAGAGATTTGTCCAACTGAGATGAAGATGTCAGGAGCAGTCCAGCTGAATGTTAAATAGTGAGGAGGCCTGAAGAGAGAAAAAGTAGGACAAAGCAAGCCAGTCAGCTGAAATGATCAAAAAAAAAGAAAAAAATTTACACTTTTGGACCAATGTCAGCATTTTCCAGGAATTCCCAGAAACACTGAGATCCAAGAACCCAATAACCCCCTGGACTTTATGCCACTACCTAAGATAGGGGGTGCAAATTATTACTATTTGGGTATTTAAAGGAAGTATAGAATACCCCTGACTTTGGGAACTTCTAAGTTACATGTACTTTCATAGTGTTTTGTTTTTATAATAAATAAGGGTATACATTATTTTTAAAGATTTCTTTTGATTGAAATATTTAACTCAATCAAAATACTCAATTCTATTCTAAATGGTTTTCTCTTTCATAGTCTGAGCTGTCCATCCTAGGCAGCTACTTTCTCTCATTACTGGATCCAAATGATCTTTCTGCAGAGTCAGTACATCAGGCTAATAATCCCATCACAGAAATGGAGTAGAAAAGTATATGGCTGCAAAACAGCTGACACATCCAGGAAGGACTTTCTTAAACCACGTACTCTATCTTTTTCTAGGAATGTATTTTGACATTGAACAGGACAGGGATCATCTGGATCTTAAACATTCTCCTTGCACTATTGCAGGGCAACTTTATCTAAGCCATTTGAAACACATATTGGGTTTGTTTGTTTAAAAAAACAAGTCAAAATCAGAGTTAAAATGCAAAGCAGTTGCTCTTTTCAGGTCAGTGGAGATGAGAATACTGTCCAGACCCATAGAGAGAACAATGAATATATTATTTCTGATAGTTCTTAAGTTTTTGTCTTCTAACTCTATCGTCTGTCATTTCTGGGTCTATCAACCAATTTTTCTCTGGGCTAGGGGTTATTTTCCCTGTGCCATTGAATGTCTAGTAATTTTTATTGATGTTGGACTTAAATTTCACATTACAGAGTGCTGGATATTGTTTTATTCCTATAAAGATTGTTTGACTTTGTTCTGACAGGAAGTTGTTTGCAGACTAGCTTGATCTTTTCCAAGCTTGCTTGGAAGATTTCCTAAGGATATGTCTAGAGTAACCTGTAGATCAAGTTCAGCCCCACTATTAACATTTGACCTCTCTGGGGTTTCTACTAAACTCCCCAGATATTTACCAAGGTCTTTCCACTTGGGCTGGTGGGAACCTGATTCAGTCTTGATCCTGTGTGAGCTTTGGGAACTATTTGGCTTATAGTTTCCCAGAAATTGTTCTTTCCCAATTCTTTGCCCAGCTCCAGGGAGTTTCACCCTTTACACCCAGTACAGTGTGTGTACAGACTGATAGCCAAAGTCTCAAAGGACCTCTGTGCAGATTTCTGGATCTGTTTTTCTGCAAAACTCCCTTCTCTCCACTATTCAGGATCCCTGTCTCCTCAGCTCAGACTATCAGGTTCTGTTTCCTTTCCTTTCCTGAGTCACTGCCAAGAGTTTGTTTCCAAAGGAAAGGGCAATTATAGAGTCCATCTTGTTTTATTCCCTTCTCTTAAAATATCCTAGTACTGCATTGCCTACTACCCAGTATCTGAAAAAGGTGTTGCTTTTTTTTTTTTGTCAAATTATCTAGTTTTTTGGTTTGTTTGTTTTTTTAAATGGGGGACAAGGAGTAGTGTGGATCTGTAGTAGTTAGTCTTTTAAGGGCCACAGTCTTACATTCGAACTCTCTTTTCAGGGATTATATTCATCTGTATACTCTACATTTTGTCTGAGAACAAATGAGTCCAAGATCTATAGCCCACACTGAAGCAGACTTAAATTCTCTAAACAGGTACTTTAAACAGTTTAGCTTGTAGTAAATTGGGCTAGGTTTATCTTCAAAGTCAGTTGCCTTTTACTTCTGAATCCTTTTATTTTCAAGTTCTTCCAGTCTCAAAATCCTTTCTATCAAAACATTTTTCTCATAAAATCTGAAATGTTTTTATAGCGATTAAGCCTTAACTGAAGGAAATGAAGCTCCAGTGCTGATACATTTCAACAGATGGTGGAGATTTTGAGGCAGGCAGGAGAGCCACCTGGTGGGATCCTTCTACAGAGCTGCCTATTTGTAAACCCAGGAGACAGTCCTGGTTTCAAGCAAATAATTTCCTTATTTCTCTCAAATAAAAACACATCTTTGCTTGAATTGAGATCTGCTTCCACTGAGGGCTTTCCTGCTTCTCAGTAAGAGTTCAAGTCCTTGAAGTCCTTGAATTTCTTCTTTACCCAGAAGGTGTACCATACAAGTTGTTGGATGCTATGTACAAAGCTCCAAAGTTAACTAGACTCTGTGGATGGTGTGTGTGTGTGTGTGTGTGTGTGTGAGAGAGGAATTCTCACTGTGCTAGTGTTCTGTCCTTCCAGAACTTTACAGAAGCAATTCTGCAAATGTCATACTAGTGTCCATGTGTGGAACCATTAGGGTCACTTGCATAATTCAGTATTGCATTATTTGAACAAATGACCCCTTAGAATTGCACCATTTAACTCACTGATTGAGCCAGACTATGCGTTTAAATAATCTGTCTTTCCTTGTGGAGCTAAGGATTAAATTAGGCAGTTTATACCCATGAAGTAGGTTGTTATACCTTCGGCAATACATAACCAGATAATAAGCTTTGAAAAACCAGCTTAATGTAAGCCATGTGCCCATTGAAATCTTATTGATTCTTCAAGGTTCAGCTCAAATACTTCTTATAAGAAGTTGTGATAGTTTGTTTTACATGTCAACTTGGCTAGGCTATGGTTCTGAGTTATTAAATCAAATACTAATCTAGATGTTGCCTCGGAGGTAGTTTGTAGATGTGATTAATGTCTATAATCAATTGACTCTAAGTAAAGATAATGTCGGTAGACCTCATCTAATCAGTGAAGGTCTTAAGAGTAAAAATTGAAGCTTGTGGGAGAAAAGATTCTGCTTCAAGCCTGTCTGAGTTGTCACCTGCTAGCCTGCCCTAGGGATTTTAGACTTGCCAGCCTCCAAATTGCATGAGCCAATTCCTTAAAAGTCTTCAAATACATATAATTTATATTCTATGTGTATAGTGTGTGTGTGTGTGTGTGTGTGTGTGTGTGTGTGTGTGTGTGTATTAGATTCTGTTTCTCTGGAGAATCCTGACTGAAACAGAGACTTCTGTGACATCTCTAGCCCAAAGCCATTTCTCTTTCCTCTAACTTAGCACTCATCATTCACTATCTTTATTTTCATAAACTCATGTCTTCTCTCCCCAAATACATTAACAGTATATATTTATAATATATGCAGAACAGACTAAGTAGCTATAATTAAGACTCAAAAGTACAGTGGCTTTTAAAGTAAAGAATTTTTCTCTCTTTCGGCATTTAGTAGGGTGAGCAGTCTAGGTTGATAGGTGACCTGTTCTCCGTAGACAAGATCAGAAAGCAACCAAGGATCCATATTATTTTTCTGTCACCTCCGTGAGTGTTGTCCTAAGTCTGATCATAGTTCCAAATTTATCTCTTGCTATTTGAAGGAAGTTTCCAAAACCTTGTAATTCTTAAGTCCACTGGGCTACTGCCAGGTCCCACATTCCAGCTTCCAGCACACTTGGCAAAATATTTGAAAAGTACTTATGTTGCCTCATTTCTTTACCAACAATACCACAATTGTAATCATTTCTCTTTCTACCTCAGAATTTGCCAACATCACTTCATTGCACCTTCCAATAAATGGAGACTATCAAAGGGAACCTGTTCCTGTCTCTCAACCTCCAGCACCATGGACACTCTGGCAGCTAGTTGGTTGCTAAGAAAACTGTTCAGTGGTTACCAGGAAGGACCTCCAGGAAACCCTCAGACTGGCTAAGGATTAGCACAAGAAGGAAAAGCATCAATTCAAGATCCTTCTCACTTTAGTCCCTTCCCTCCTATTGTTACTTACAGCTGCATTAGTTATACTGAAACACTTCTCCCTACACTCCAATTATCTCCTCAAAAGCCAAGTCAGATGAATTTATAAATCATATAAAAACAAGGAGAGTAGCTATGGCTAGCTCCATGGAGTTAAGTCCTAAAGGGAGTTGATAGTGGGAACCATCTCCCTTCTTCAGAATGCTTTCTGATGGGATAAAGCTGTTCACTAAGGCAGAGGTTCTCAAAGTGCAGCCCCTGGACCAGCAGCATAAACATCACTGGGGGATTTGTTAGAAATGCAAATTCTTGGGCCCCAGCACACTCCTGCTAAATTATAAACTTGGGGAATGGGGTGAGCCGTCTGTTTGGGGTTTTTTTTGAAGATTTTATTTATTTATTTGTCAGAGAGAGAGAGCACAAGCGGCAAAGTGGCAGGTAGAGGCAGAGGGAGAAGCAGGCTCCATGCCGACCAAGGAGCCCCATGCAGGACTTGATCCCAGGACCCTGAAGGCAGCTCTTAACCAACTGAGCCACCCAGGTGTCCCGAGCAATCTGTATTTTAACAGCCCTTTGGGTGACTGACTCAAACAAAAGATTGAGAACTATTGTACTGAACAGATCTGGGAAAACTCCAACCCCTTTCCACCTTGAGCAAAGGTCTTAGAGGTAACACCCAAACTGGATACCCTAATACCTCAGTCCAGACCCATAGAAGAAGCTATAGCTCTTGCTGTGTCTTGGTTCTATATACCAATGTCTCAGGGAGTCTATCTAGATTAAACCTAATAATTTCCCTTCCTAACTGCCCTTGCTTCTCATTCCTGAGCCCTGTATAGCCCCTTTGCCTCTGACTTGTTTTGGGTCTTGCTAGCCAAGCCTTCTATATTTGTTGCCTTGTCTGGTTTGTCTCTTTGGTTTCTGAACTAACCTCTCCCCTGGATCCTCTCTGTTTCCCCTTTGCTCCAAGCCCTGCAACTCCTGGTCAGCTCTGGTCCACTCCAGACCCCAAAAAGGGAGTCAGAATGCCAAATTAACTTTCTCCTTTAAAAAAAAAATCAAGTTACTAGGCTAGCTAATCAGGGGAATGATTTAGATGACCGACGAAATTTAAGAAGGGTAAATGTTAAGTATTTCCATGGAAAACAGTTAGTTCCTCAGAAAATTAGTTCTTATATGACCCAGTAATCCATGCCCAGGCATATACTTGAGAGAATTGAATTATATATTTGCATAAAGACTTGTTTAAAAATGCTCATATCAGTAATATTCATAATACCCAAAAGGTAGAAAAAACCTAAATGTTGATCAGCTGATGAATGAATAAGTAAAATGGGGCATATGCATACAATGGAGTATTATTTATCCATAAAAAGGAATGAAGTGCTACTACATGCAACAACATGGATGAAGCTTAAAAAAATTATCCTAAGTAAAAGAAGCCATACAGATTGTGTGATTCCATTTATATGAAATATCCAGAATAGACAAATGCAGAGATAAAGAAAGATTAGTGGTTAACAACAGATGGGGAAAAGAGAGAATAGGGACTAACTGATAGTAGACATGGGGTTTATTTTTTGGGGTAATGGAAATATTCTAGAAATAGATAGTGGTGATTTCTGTACAACATGGTAAACAGACTGAAGTGTACATTATTAATATGGTGAATTTTATGTTATAAGTGTTATGTGTTATGAGTGTTAAATGTTGTACTTGAGTCTCAAACATCATTTGGATCCTATCAACTGCTGAACAGCAGTATATGTGAAAATGACTTGGGATTTTTTGTTGGATTTAGCCTAAATGAGACAACTTTGTCATCTGACTGCTGAGAAAACTAATGTGATCTTTGATTGCAATTATAGAAGACCAGTGTTCCAACTGAGGAAGAACGCAGTCATTGTTTCTGCTATGTTCATCAGAGTGGACCATTTCTAGGGTCTTGTGTTCGGTTCTGGACATTTAAGAGCACTGACAAAATTCAAGAATAAAAAAGGACATCCTTATTGATGTAACAAAGTGGATAAATCTCAAAAGCATTATGGTAATCGATTCACTTTTTATGACTACACATTGGCTACATATTTGATTCACTTTTTATGACATCCTAGAAAAGACAAAACTAAAGCAACAAAAATCATATGGTTGCAGGTTGTTAGGAGGCAGGATTGACTGAAAGGGGCACAACACTTTGGGGAGATGTAAATACCTTGATTGTGGTGGTGGTTCCATGACTGTACATTTGTCAAACTCATTGAACTACACACTTCAACAGGTAAACTTCACTGTATGTAAATTATGCCTCAATAAGAAAAGAAGAGGGGTGCTTTGGTGGCTCAGTTGGTGAAGCAACTGCCTTCGGCTCAGGTCATAATCTCAGGGTTGTGGAATTGAGCCTGATGTCAAGCTCCCTTCTCAGAGGGAGTCTGCTTCTTTCTTTCTCTCTCCTTCTGCTCCTCTCCACTGCTTGTGCTCTCTCCCTCTCTCAAATAAATAAATAAATAAATAAATAAATAAACAAATAAATAAATAAAATCTTTACAAAAATAAGAGAAGAACTGACATTTAATTATTTAATTTTAGGGTGACCAACTTAGTCTGCACGTGACCAGTACTTTCTCAGTTTTAGCACTGAATGTTCTACATCTTGGGAAACACTTCAGGCCTGGATTACATATATATCTTGTACAGGATTAGTGAGTCCAGGATAGTGAAGAAACTTGAAACCATATCTAATGGGAGAAACGAGGGATGAAGGGTTGGCCCATAGAGAAGCCCTAGATCCAAGGTCTAGAACTTAAAGGGAGGCAGATTGGGCTTAAAACTTAAAAGCATTCCTATAGGATACTCTCCTACAGTGGGATGGGCCGCCTCGCCCAGCTGTGGGTCCATTCCCATGATAATATTTAAGTAGCTACCCAGGGATCACTTGTGAGGGAAATTTTGGAAAGAATCCATACATCAACAAAAAGCTGGGCTATATCAGTTGCTTTTAAGTGGTAGTGTGCCCCACTGTCAGGCTGGTGGTCTGAAAATAGTCAACGAAGTTGTTAGAAATACAGATTCTTGGGTCTTATTCCAGGGATCCTGATTGATCAGGTTATAGATGGGGCCCAAGGACCAATATTTCCTTTTTCTTTTTTAATTGAATGTTTTTATTTTGAGATAATTATAGATTCACATGTAGTTGTAAAAAATGATAGAGATCTTCGTACCCTGTATCCAGTTTCTCCCAATGGTAACATCTTGCAAACTATAGTACAAGATCACAACCAGGATACTGACACTGATAACAGTCAAGATACAGAAATTTTCATCACCACCAGGATTCCTCATTGGTGCTCATTTATAATCACATCTACTTCCCTCCCACTTATACTCCCTCCTTAACCCATGGAAACCACTAATCTCTTCTTCATGTCTATAATTTGTCATTTCAAGAATACTATATAAATGGAGTCATAAATAGATTACCTTTTGGTATTCTTTTTTTCACTTAACATAGTTCTCTGGAGATTCACCCACGTTGTTGCATGTGCCAATAGTTGGTTTTTATTGCTGAGTAGTATTCCATATTGTGTATAATATGTTTATTCACCTGGTAAAAGACATCTACGTTCTTTCTAAAAGTTTGGGGCTACTATGAATAAAGTTATTATAAACACTCATGTGCACATTTCTATGTGAACATTAAGTCTTGATTTCTCTGAGATAAATGCCTAGGAGTACAATTGCTGGGTCATATGGTAATTGCATATTTAGTTTTTTAAGAAGCTGCCATAGTGTTTTCCTTAATGACTCTACCTTTTTACATTCCCACCAGCAATGTCTAAGTGATCTCGTTTCTCTGCATTCCTGCCAGCATTTGGTATGACCACTACCTTTTAATTAAGCTATCTTGTTAAGTATGTAGTAATAACTCATCATGGTTTTGGGCGCCTGGGTGGCTCAGTGGGTTAAAGCCTCTGCTTTCGGCCCAGGTCATGATCTCAGGGTCCTGGGATCGAGGCCCGCATCGGGCTCTCTGCTTGGCAGGGAGCCTGCTTCCCCCTCTCTCTCTGCCTGCCTCTCTGCCTCCTTGTGATCTCTCTCCCGCTGTGAAATAAATAAATAAAATCTTTAAAAAAAAAAAAAAAATAACTCATCATGGTTTTAATTTGTACTTCCCTAATGACTAATTACATTGAACATCTTTTTATGTGCTTACTTGATACCTGTATATCCTCTTTGGTTAAATATCTGTTTAAGTCTTTTGCCCATTTTCTAATTGAATTGTTGGTGTTTTGCTGTTAGGTTTTAAGAGATATGTATATTCTAGATATTACTCCTTTGTTGGATACGTGGTTTGCAAATATTTTCTCCTAGCATGCAGCTTGCCCTTTCATCCTCTTAGCAAGGTCTTTCCCTGGGAGAAATTTTTCAATTGTGGTGCAATCCAATTTATCAGTTTTTGCTTCTACGGATCGTAATATTGAGGCTTAAGTCTAAGAACACTTTGCCTAGCTCTAGATCCTGAAAATTTTCTCCTATGCTTTTTCCTAAAAGTTTTATAGTTTTATGTTTTACATTTAAGCTTGTGATTTATTATGTGTTACTTTTGATATAAGGCATGCGGTTTAGGTTTAAGCTAATTTTGTTCTCTATCTAATTGCTTTAGTGCCATTTGTTGAAAAGGCTATCTTTCCTCCATTGAATTAGCTTTTGAAACTGTAAAAAATTAGGTGGGCAGGGATGCTTGGCTGGCTCAGTCAGTAGAGTATGCAACTCTTGATCTGGGGGTCCTAAGTTCGAGCCCCACATTGGGCATAGAGTTTACTTAAATACATACATACATACTTTAAAAAATCAGGTGGGCATATTTGCGTGGATATATTTCTGAGTTTTTATTCTGTTCCACTTATATATGTGTTTATTCCTTACCGGTACTACTTAGTCTTGATTATTGTTACTATGTAGACATATCATCTGTAAAGAGGAAGGTTTTATTTCTTCTTCTCAATCTGTATGCATTTGATTTCCCTTTCTTGCCTTGTTGCTCTGGCTAGAACTTTGAGTGTGTTAACAGTGGAGAGAACAGACATCCTTGCCTTATCCCTGATCCTAGAGGAAAAGTGTATTAGTTTGCTTGGGCTGCCAATAACAAAATACCATAGAATGGCTTAAACAGCAGAATTTTATTTTCTCATATCCTGGAGGCTAGAAGTCCAAGATCAAAGTATAAGCAGGTTTGGTTTCTTTTGAGGCCTCTCTCTCTCTGATTTGCGCATGGCTGGCCTGGCCTCTTGCTGTCTCTTCACATGGCCATCCTCTGTGCATGCACACTCTTGGTGTGGCTCTGAATGTCCTAATCTCCTCTGCTTATAAGGATACCTAATAGCCTTATTTTAATTTAATTAACTCCTTAAAAACCCTATCTCCAAATACAGTCAAATTATGAAGTACTGGGGATTAGGACTTCAATATATGCTTTCGGGGGACATAATTCAGCCCATAACAGAAAGCATTCTTTCACATTGAGTGTGTTAGCTGTGGATTTTATTTGACTTTTATCATATTAAGGAAGTTTCCCTTTATTTCTATTTTCCCTGAGAGTTTTTAATCATGAATGAGTGCTGAATTCTGTCAAATGCTTTTTCTGTATCAATTAACATGATTATGTAATTTTTCTTCTTTAATTTGTTAATATGATAGAGAACATCGATTGATTTCCACTGTTGACCCACCCTTGTATCCCTGCGATAAACTCCACTTGGTCATATTTGGTTCAAATATTGCTGAGTGTGGGCGCCTGGGTGGCTCAGTGGGTTAAAGCCGCTGCCTTCGGCTCAGGTCATGATCCCAGAGTCCTGGGATCGAGGCCCACATCGGGCTCTCTGCTCAGCGGGGAGCCTGCTTCCTCCTCTCTCCTCTCTCTCTGCCTGCCTCTCTGCCTACTTGTAATCTCTCTCTCTGTGTCAAATGAATAAATAAAATCTTTAAAAAAAAAAAAACAACAAATATTGCTGAGTGTAATTTGTTAATATTTTGTGAAGTATTCTTTCCATCTTATGCAGGAGAGATGTTGGTCTGTAGTTTTCTTTTCTTTTTGTCTTTGTCTAGTTTTGCTATCAGAGTATCCTAGCTTCATAAAATGAATTGAGAAGTATTTACTTCTAATTTCTAGAAGAGGTTATATAGAGAATTGGTGTTAATTCTTTTAAACATTTTTTAGAGTTCTCTATTAAAATTATCTAGGCTTGGAGATTTCTATTTTGGAAACTTTTAAATTATGAATCCCATTTCCTTAATAGTTATAGGATGGTTCCAATTATCTAGTTCATATTGGATGAGTTGTGGTAGTTTATATTTTTCAAGGAATTGGTTCATTTCACCTAAGTTGCCAACTTTCTGAATGAGAGTTGTTCATAGTGTTCACTTGTTATTCTTTTAGTGTCTGCAGAGTATATCATGATATCCTTGTTTTATTACTGATATTAGTAATCTGTGTTTTTGTTTTTTCTTTGTCAGTCATGCTAGAGGTTTGTCAATTTCACTGATAGTTTCACAGAATCAGTTCTTTGGTTCATTGCTTTTCTCTATTGTTTTTCTATTTTCAATTTCATTGATTTATACTCTTATGTTTGCTATTTTCTTTCTGATTTTTATCTTCTCTTCTTTTTCTAGGTTCTTGAGGTAGGAATTAAGATAATTGATTTGAGACTCTTTTTTCCTAATGTGTGCACATAGAACTATAAATTTTCTTCTCAGCACTGTTTTGCCCAGTGATTTTTGATATATTGTATTTTCATTTATTTTTGTTTCCAAGTGTTTGGAGATTTTCATTACCTTTTTTTAAAAAGATTTTATTTATTTATTTATTTGAGAGAGAGAGAGACCACGCACATGAGCAAGGGGACTATGCAGAGGGAGAGGGAGCTGCAGACTTCCTTCTGAGCAGGAGGCCAATGCAGGACTCAGTCTCAGGACCCCAAGATCACGACCCGAGCTGAAGGCAGACATTTAACTAACTGAACTGCCCAGGTTCCCCTCATTACCTTTTTTTTTTTTTACATTTATTTATTTTAGAGAGAGACAGCATGGGGGTAAGGATAGAGGGAGAAGGGAGAGAGAATCTTAAGCAGACTCCACACTGATCACAGAGCCTTACATGGGGCTTGATCCCACGACCCTGATATCATCACCTGAGCTGGAACCAAGAGTCTGACGTTTAGCCAACTGTGCTACCCAGGCGTCCTGATTTTCGATACTTTTTAACTATTGATTTCTAATTTTATTCCATTGCGGTCAGAAAACATACTCTGTACGATCTCAATTTTTCTAAATTTTGTTAGTTTTATTATAGTGCCCAGAACACACTATATCTTGGAAATATTCAGCGAAACATGAAAAGAATGTGTTTTCTGCTGATGTGGGGTGGAGGGTTCTATAAATGTCAATTAGATACAATTGTTTGATGTTGAACTCATCTGTATCCTGCTAATTTTACCCCTGCTTTGTTTTGATTAATATTTGCATGGTATATCTTTTTCAATTTTTGTTTTAAACTTTCAACCTGTTTCTTTCATTATATTTGAAGTGAGTTTCTTTAGAGATTACATAGTTGGGACCTATTTTTTTATTTTTTAAATTTATAAATTTTTAATTTTTAAATATTTTATTGTCTATTATTTATAAGTAATCTCTACACTCAATATGGAGCTTGAACTCACAACCCCAAGATCAAGAGTTGCATGCTCTACTGACTGAGCCAGCCACTCCCCCTGGGTTCTGTTTTTTAATCTTCACTGTCAACCTCTGTCTTTTAATTGGTTTATCTGACCATACTCATTTAGTTTAATTATTAAACTATTAAAGTGTGGTTTAAGTCTTCCATTTTATTTCTGTTTTCTGTTTGCTCTGGGGTTTTTTGTTTGTTTCTGTTTTCTTTTACCTGCCCTCCAATGAACTACTTGAACATTTTTATTTTTTTTTATTTTTTTATTTTTATTTTTATTTTTATTTTTTTTTATTTGACACAGAGAGAGATCAGATCACAAGTAGGCAGAGAGGCAGGCAGAGAGAGAGGAGGAAGCAGGCTCCCCGCTGAGCAGGGAGCCCGATGCGGGCCTCAATCCCAGGACCCTGAGATCATGACCTGAGCTGAAGGCAGAGGCTTTAACCCACTGAGCCACCCAGGCGCCCTACTTGAACATTTTTAGAAAGTTATCTTAATTTATAGTTTTTTGAGTGTGTCTCTTTGTTATAGTTTTTTAGTGTTTACTAAAAACATATATATTTCCATATTTATATTTTACATATATATACATTTTTATATATCATATATATAACTTATCCTGCAACTTTCTAATTTTTCACTTATTTTAAGCATGCTCATAATTTCTCATTGAAACATTTTAATAATGACTATCTTAAAATACTTATCAGATAATCCTAACATTTCTGTCACCTTGGTGTTGGCATCTCTTGATTGTCTTTCTCATTCAATTCGAGATCTTTCTGACTCATGGTATAGGTGATTTTCAGTTGAAATCTGGACATTTTCATTATTATGTTATGAGGTTTTAAATTTTACTCTGGACCTTTACATCTTTTGTTTTAGCTAACTTTCTATTATATCACTCTGGCAGAGGAAGAGAGCAGTGGGGTACCACCTTTTTATTGCCAGCTAGACAATTGCCAGGTAGACATCTAAAACTCTCCCTCAGCCTATGTTGACATCTAGTCGGGTGTGGGGGAGACTCCTCAATACTGCTGGGTGAAGATAGGAGTTCCAACTCCCCACTAAGCCTCCATTGATATTTCCCTGGCTGGGAGAGGTAGGAGTGTTTCATTATTGCTTCCCATATGGCCTCTACTGGTACCAAGGGGGGACTGGCCATCTTATTAGTGACACAAATCCTCCAATATCCCTCCTCTGACCCCACCATAACACAAAGGTGGAGGAAGGGTGGAAGTCCAGACTCCCCATCTAATTTCCACTGATACCATAGAGATGGCCTCAAACTGCCCATCCCTGTAGGGGTGAAAGTCCTGGAAACTTACTCAGTCTTTTCTAACACTCCCCAATGGTGGGGTTAAGGTGCCTCTTTACAGCATCGTCTGAGTGGAATTCTAGGATTCCTACTTGGCATTTATTGGTGTGGGTTAATGGATCCACAGTTCTTTTATGTAGCATTTGGCTAGAGTAGAGCAGTTATTGCCTGGATGGTTTTTCTCTTGCTAGGCTGCCTCTTTTCTTCTGTTTTGGTCAAAGAGGGCAGGCTTATGTAGGAGCTTTCTTTTGTCTGCAGCTGTTGACATTCCCAGATTGTTGGCTTCTGGGATATTTAGGGCAAAAAGGAAACCCCAGAAACTCACCACCATGTTGTTTCTTGTGATCCTGACAAGTCTGCCTTCTCTCAACTTTTCAGGGACTTTTTATGTTTATTTATATATAATGTCCAGGATTTTAAGTTATAACTAGAGGGGGGTGAATAGAGAAAATAACATTTCCACTTTTCTGGAAGGAGAAGCCCTGAGGGTTTTTTGTTTTGTTTTGTTTTGTTCTGTTCTGTTTTTGACACTTGTAGCTGAGTCCAAGTGTGGGACCACTGGATTGGTAATAGTGAGGTTTATTCCAGCTCTGAGATGCAGTGTTCTGTGTTCTGGTCTTGGATTTGGGACCTTAGAAGAGATCTTGCAGGCAATTAGACATTCTCCAATTTACCCAAGTGATCACTAAACCAATTGCCATAGGGTATGCCTTCCTCCCAGACTTCGATGACTTTTTATGAAAAAGGTGGGAGTTGGGGTACCTGGGTGGCTCATTTGGTTAAGTGTCTGCCTTCAGCTCAGGTCATGATTTCAGGGTCCTGGGATCAAGCCTCAGGCCAGGCTCCCTGCTCAGCAGGGCATCTGCTTCTCTTTCTCCCTCTGTCCTCCCCCCACCAAGCTTGTGCTCTCTCTTGCTCACTCTCTCTCTCTCAAATAAATGAATAAAAGCATTTAAAAAAAAATGGTGGGCAGCTGTTGCAAATGGCAATTATCAGCTTCCTTCAGCCATGTATTAAGGTGTTAAATTGGGAGTCGCTCCTCTGTATGAAGAAACTGAATTTCCCTAAACCAGATGAAGCATAAACTTACAGCTCTGAATTCCCTAACAGAACAGAAGTTTAGCAATCTTTTTTGAATCTTAGACTGAAATCCCCCTAATTTTAACATCCTATCTTAGTTTTTTCTCAGTTGATATTTGTGCCTTTTAAATAGATATTTAAATATTGATATTCAATATTAATAATATTAATTATTAATTATAAATATTAATATATTAACTAATTGTTAGTATAAATATTAATAATAATTAAATATTAATAATAATGATATTTAAATAGATATTGTTATTCATGCTTATAAAGTCATAGCTAGAACTGCCAGAAGTGGTGTTCACTATCAAAATTTTGGTTTTAATATCAATATGTATACATAGGAGAGGAAAAATTTTCTCTACCCTCTTAGGTTGTCTGGCTGGGTCTGAGCAGTAAACTGACGAAAGGCAGGTTAACAGGAGGAAAGGCATACAAATTTATTTGATTGCAGGTGCGGTGGAGGGGAGGGAGGTGTGGTCATAGAGAAGGATCAGAGAGAGGAGCACACAGGGGAATACACAAGGAGAACATTTCCTGAAAGCCACTGTCTTAGAAAATGAGAGGGGCTGAATTTCAAGAGTTCTTGCAACCAGTGGGGCTTAAAGCCTGGAGTTTTTAAGGTCAGCAGACTTGGCTGGGCTAGAGTCCTGAGGGCACTGCCCTACTCCTGGAGAGAAGGCAGGCAAACAACCTTGGGGCAGACGGCATGGAAACAGTGATTTGAAGAACACTTGGGGCACACAGGGAGATTGTTTGCTCTTCTTGGAGGGCATTCCTGAGAAATAGTTTTCACAGAGACACCTCTCTGGGAACAACAAAGCTGGCTACTGCCATTTCCCTCTTCCACCCCTCAACATAAATCCAGAACCACCTGCAGGAAGCAGTGTAGCACCAACACTAGCTGCCTAACTTACTTACACTAAGCCCCACCTACCTTGTGCTCTGCTGGGACGGCTTCTCTCAGTTAAGCTTGCTTCATTCCCAGTGAAGACGGGCCCTCCCCCAGAAGACCAGCACAAATCCTTGCCCACACTATATCTCCTAACCAGAAAGTTCTTCAGGGCCTCAGTTCTGGTGGAAGTTGTGTCAGGTCCCATTTCACAAGCAGACCAGAGTGCACTTAGTTAAACTCACCACATTCAGACCAGGGCCCAAACATTGTCCACAGAAGGCATTGAGAACTCTGCAGATGACAGGCCTGAAGGACAGGGCAGCCAAAACTTATAGCAGAGTGCACACAGCACACACTGGAGACACTCTCTGAAGTGCCAGGCCCTGAGTGCTACATGGCCTCTTTTTCATAAGGCCATTACTCTCAGATGCAGGAGATATAACTGTATTTTCTAACACAGAGAAGAACGCAGAGACTTCGACAAAATGCCAAGACAGAGGAATTTAGCCCAAATGAAAGAACAAGATAAGGCCATTGCCAAAGACCTAAGTGCTACAGATATAAATAACATGCCTGATGGAGAGTTTAAAGCAATAATTATAAGGATAATCACTGGGCTTGAAAAAAGAATAGAGGACATCAGTGAGACCCTTATCACAGAGATAAAAAAGATTAAAAAATAATCAGAGATGAAGAATGTAATAAATGAGATTGGAAACAGGCTTAATGTAATGATAGCAGCCTGGAAAAAGCAGAGGAATGAATCAGTGATCTGGAAGACAAAATAATGGAAACTAATGAAGTTGAACAAAAGAAAGAAAGAAGAATTATGCAACATAAGAACAGACTTAGGGAGCTCAGTGACTCCATCAAGCATAATAACATTTATCTTATATGAATTAAAGAAGAAGAGAGAAAAGGAGACAGATAATTTAAGTAAAGAGATAATAACAGAAAACTAATCTGGGGACGTAAACAAACATTCATATACAGAAGGCACAGAAAACTGCTATCAAAATCAATAAAAGCAGGCTAACACCAAGTTATACTGTAACTAAATTTCAAAATACAGTGACAAAGAAAAAAATTTTAAAGCAAAAGACAAAAGAAGTCTTTAACTTACAAGGGAAAACCCATGAGGCTAACTGGAGATTTCTCAATAGAAACTTGGCAAGCCAGAAGGAAGTGGCATGATGTATTCAACGTGCTGAATGGGAAAAATCTGCAGCCAAGAATACTCTATCCAGCAAGAGTATTGTTCAGAATAGAAGGACAGATAAAAAGTTTCCCAGATAAACAAAGACTAAGGGAGTTTGTGACCACTAAACAAGCCCTGTATAAAATATTAAAGGGGACTCTTTGAATGCAGAGAGATCAAAAGTGACAAAGACAAGAAAGGGTCAGAGAAAGTCTCTAGAAACAATGACAAAACAAGTAATAAAATACGTATCTATCAATAATTACTTTGAATGTAAATGGACTAAACACAAGATATTGGGTGTCAGAATGATTAAAAAAACAAGAACCATCTATGTGCTGCCTGCAAGAGACTCATTTTAGGCCTAAAGACATCTGCAGATTGAATGTGAGGAAATGGAGAAATATTTATCATACAAATGGATATGAAAAGAAAGCCAGAATAACAATACTTATACTGGACATACTAGACATTATTTTTTATTTTTTAAAAGATTTTATTTCTTTATTTGACAGAGAGATAGAGAGCACAGTAGGCAGAGTGACAGGCAGAGGGAGAGGGAGAAGCAGGCTCTCCACTGAGCAGGAAGCCCGATGTGGGACTCAATCCCAGGACCCCAGGATCGTGACCTGAGCTGAAGGCAGCCACCCAACTGACTGAGCCACCCAGGCGCCCCTGGACATACTAGACTTTAAATCACAGCCTGCACCAAGAGATGAAGAAGTGGATTATATAAACATACAGGGGAAAATCTAACAAGAAGATGTAACAATTATAAATATTTATGCATCTAAAGTGAGAGTACCCAAAATGGGAGCACCCAAATATATAAAACAATAACAACATAAAGGAACTAATTGATAATAACACAATAATAGTAGGGGGCTTAAACACCCTCACATCAATGAAAAGATCATCTAAGCAGAAAATAAATAAGGAAACAATGGCTTTGAATGACACACTGGACCAGATGGACTTAATAGATATATTCAGAGCATTCCATCCTAAAACAGCAGCATATACATTCTTTTCAAGTGAACATAGAATATTCCCCATAATAGATTACCTATTAGGTCACAAAAGAGGCCTCAACAAGTACAAAACGATTGAAGTCACATAATGTACCTTTTCTGTCCACAATGCTGTGAACTTAGAAGTCAACCACAAGAAAAAAATTTGGAAAGACCAGAAATACATGGAGGTTAAACACTGTGCTACTAAACACTGAGTGGGACAACCAGGAAATCAAAGAAGAAATTTAAAAAATACATGGAAACAAAAGAAAATGAAAACGCAGTGGCCAAAACCTTTTGGATGCAGCAAAAGTAGTCCTGAGAGGGAAGTAAATAGCAATACAGGTCTACCTCGAGAAGCAAGAAAAATGTCAAACAATCTAACCTTACACCTAAAGGAACTAGAAAAGGGCGCCTGGGTGGCTCAGTGGGTTAAAGCCTCTGCTTTCGGCTCAGGTCATGATCTCAGGGTCCTGGGATCAAGGCCCGCATCGGGCTCCCTACTCAGCGGGGAGCCTGCTTCCCCCTCCCTCTCTCTGGCTGCCTCTCTGCCTCCTTGTATTCTCTCTCTCCCTCTGTGAAATAAATAAATAAAATCTTTAAAAATAAATAAATAAAGGAACTAGAAAAGGAACAATAAATAAAGCCTAAAGGCAAAGGAAAGAAGGAAATAATAAAGATTAGAACAGAAATAAATAGTGTGGAAACTAAAAAGCAATAGAGCAGGTCAATGAAACCAGGAGGTGGCTCTTTGAAAAAATTAATAGAATTGATAACTCCCAAGCCACTTATTCAAAAGAAAAGTGACCCAAATAAATAAAACCACAAATGAGAAAGGAGAAATAACAGCCAAGATCACAGAAATACAAACAATTATAAGAAAATATTATGAAAACTATATGCCAACAAATCGGACAACTGGAAAAAATTGATAAATTCCTAGAAACATATAAGCTACCAACACCGAAACAGGGAGAAATAGAGAACTTGAACAGACCCATAACCAGCAAAGAAACTGAATCAGGAATCAAAATACTCCCAATAAATAAAGTCCAGGGCCAGATGGCTTCACAGGAGAATTCTATCAAACATTTAAAGAAGAGTTAATACTTATTTTCAAATTATTCCAAAAAAAAAATAGAAAAAGAAGTATACTTCCAAATTCATTCCATGGAGCCAGCATTACCCCAATTCCAAAACCAGATAAAATCTCCACTGAAAAAGAGAATTACAAGCCAATATCTTTGATGAAGATGGACAAAAAAATTCTTAATAAAATACTAGCAAACTGAATCCAACTCTACATTAAAAAAATAATTCATCACAATCAACTGGGATTTATTCCAAGGATGCAAGGGTGGTTCAATATTTGCAAATCAAACAATGTGATATACCACATTAATAAAAGAAAGGATAAGAACCATATAATCATTTCAGTAGATCCAGGAAAAGCATTTGACAGAATAAAATGTCCATTCAAAAACCCTCAACAAAGTAGGTTTAGAGGGAACATACCTCAACATAATAAAAGACATCTATGAAAAATCTGCAGCTAATATCATCCTTAATGGGGTAAGATGAGAGCTTTTTCTCTAGGGTCAGGAACAAGACACGGATATCTACTCTCACTACTGTTATTCATCATAGTACTGGAAGTCATAGCCACAGCAATCAGATAATGAAAAGAAATAAAAGGCATCCAAATTGGCAAGGAAGAAGTCAAACTTCAATATTTGTAAATGACATGATACTCTATACAGAAAACATGAAAGCCTTCACCCAAAACTGCTAGAACTGATAAACAAATTCAGTAAAGTCACAGGATACAAAATCAACCTACCTACAGAAATCTGTTGCATTTCCATACACTAATAATGAAGCAGCCAAAGAAACTAAGGAATCAACCCCATGTATCATGCACTAAAAACCATAAGATACCTAGGAGTAAGCCTAACCAAAGAGGTAAAAGACCTGTATTCTGAAAACTATAAAACATTTATGAAAGAAACTGAAGATGCCATGAAGAAATGGAAAGACATTTTATGCTCATGGATTAGAAGAACAAATATAGTTAAAATGTCTATACTACCCAAAGAAATCTACACATTTAATGCAATCCCTATCAAAACACCACCAACATTTTTCACAGAGCTAGAGCAAACAATCCTAAAATTTGTATGGAGCCACGAATGACCCCGAATAACCAAAGCAAACTTGAAAAAGAAAAGCAAAGCTGGGGCATCAGAATTCCAGACATTAAGTTATACTACAAAGCTGTAGTGATCAAAACAGTATGGTAGTGGCAGAAAAATAGACACATAGATCAATAGAACAGAATAGAGAACTGATAAATGAACCCACAACTCTATAGTCAATCTTTGATGAAGCAGGAAAGAATAGGTAATGGGGAAAAGAGTCTCTTCAACAAATGGTGTTGGGAAAACTGGAGAGCTACATGCAAAAGAATGAAACTGGACCACTTCCTTACATCATACACAAAAATAAATTCAAAATGGATTAAGGACACAAATATGAAAACTGAAATCGTAAGAATCCTAGAAGCGAACAAAGGCAGTAACTTCTTTGACATTGGCTATAGCAACTCCTCTCTAGATATATCTCCTGAGGCAAGGTAAACAAAAACAAAAATAAGCTATCAGGATGCCTTTAAAATAAAAAGCTTCTGCACAACAAAGGGAACAACCAACAAAACTAAAAGGCAACCTGTGGAGTGAAAGAAAATATTTGCAAATGACATATCTGAGGAAGGGAGTATCCCAAATACATAAGGAACTGATACAACTCAACACCCAAAAAACAAATAGTCCAATTAAAAAGTGGGCAGAAATCATGAATATACATTTCTATTGCATTACACACACACACACACACACACACACACCACACTGAAATATTATTCAGCCATAAAAAAGAATGAAATCTTGCCATTTGCAATGACATGATTAGATCTAGAGAGTAGACTGGAATGTGCCAAATGTGCCATTTAACTAATTCCTGGGTTTTTTCATGTGAACCAGTTGCATGGTGGTTCTTTTCAAGTCAACAGTAATTATTAATAGTCTGTTAGGTCTAAGGCATGGTGTTAGGCTGTTAGAGAATATAAAATGTAGATCCTGCTCTTCAAGGTGCTAACAGTCTAGTGAAATACCACATAGATCCTTGAAAAAGTAAACAATGATAGCGGTTTAGGTTCAAATGTAGATGATATGAGCCAGCATATGATAAGTGCCTGAAAGAGTTAATTACAATGAAAATCTCTGTGGGAGTTTTGAGGAAGAAGAATCACTTCAGATTGGAGTTTTCAGAGACAGTGATAATTGAACCAAATCTTGAAGGTACGGTAGGAGGGATGTGGAGAGATGGAGGTGAGGGAGAATGGGCATTTCAGCCTTGAAATTCCTTCTGTTAGTCTTTTTAAAGGAAGTTGGGTAATTTTTGTGGATAATCTGAGTTACCCATGACCTAACATACAGATATCAGTTTAAAACACTTCTCTGCCCTTCATTCTTTTTTCTTGTTCCCTTTGTGGTCAGCCAATTGACATGGGTTGGGGAAAGAGTCAGTGGTCAAGGAATGAAAGAGGATCAGAGAATAAAGAAAATCCTCTTGGGAAGCCTGCTAATGATTTCGTTTAATTTTATATCTTAACGTGAATCAGTGCCAAAATAGATCCTCCTCACAACATACAATTTACAGCCAATTTAAAAACCAAATGATTATCCCTCTTCTATCCAGAGTAACACATTTTAGGGGCTGTGGTCCTTATGCTTCCAAAAGTGAACCAAGGGCATGCAGAATTGTGTCAACCTGGCCCAAGGTTATTGAAAGAGAAATTGCTCCAGCATGCCTGGTGATCAGCATCTAAAGGATGAAGATGGGAGATAATCACTTATCATTTGACAGTTGCAGTACATAGAGTCAGAAAAAAAAATAGGTCTGACACCTGGGCAATTAAATTCTTAATAAGTTAGTGATTACACTCTACTGTGCTGAATGTGTTGCAGGAAGACAATGAAGTCCATTTCTACCTAAGTTGCAGATTGTACCTCCCTGCTTAAGCTATTAAGTTCAAAGATGTGGCTCCCCCCAGGAAATAAAGCATGCTCCCTGCCTTCCCAGTCCTCTACTCCATGCTGGCTGAGTTTTCATTCTAAGCACTTGCTTGAACATTTTGGAGAATCTTCTTCTCAACAGGACGTTGGTATCTGAGCAGAAAAGAAAATTGTTTCTATTTCCAACTCAAAGGTGGTTGTATTTACATAAGCTCCTCTTTCATTTAAATCTGTCTTAATCCTCAAGGATTTAGTAGTTTAAATGCAAAATGCATTTTTTAATAAATGAAAAAACCATAAGAGAAAACAAACAGTACAGAGAAAGAATTTTAACAAATCACCTTTCCTTTTTATTTTCATTTGTCTTGCCTAAAAGCCGTGGGGTTTCAAGATATTTGCTTGTATTTTCCCAGTAAAAGGTTGAAATAAAAATGTATATGTATGCACATGTGAAATGAAGGAATGAGGTCATTATTTCTTCTGAAAGTACAATGTAATCATTTTAATCTTACTTTCAACCCATCTTTAAGGTAATTCTGTGAAATTTTATTTTGAGTTGGATAGCTGAATTGAAAGGCAGCCTGTCAACATCATTACTCCAACAGTTGCATTAAAACATGGTTTTATTAGCTCTTCGAATTGCAAAAGCATGGCCAATGTAGCTTTTTTTCCCCCCTAGAGTAATGTGCAAGAATTTATTCTGTGTCATGAATGGCTTAGTTGAGAGTTCTTAAAAATGTCTTCCCCGGTGATGTGCTAATGGCAGAGCTCAGTTCTGCAGTAAAGGACCTGCCAGCAGGGCAGAGACATGGCAAAAGCTCCTGGTTTGCGTTCATTTCTGGACTTGTTTTTCCATTTAATCGAGTCTACTTCCACTCTTGCCTATGTTGTAGAAAGGCATTTTGTTTTTTACAAACAAAAGTACTTTGTCTCTAAAGGTCCCTTTTTTAAAAAAATAAATGCAAAGGTTTCTTTCAGCTTTAAAATCCTTCTATGGATTGTAATTTTACTTAGGTCCTTTCACATTATCACCATAATCCTTATTTGCCTATACTTTTTCCTTTATAAAAATTTTTTCGTTTATGCATGAGATGCTGTGTTGAAGTAATTTTGATTTCTTGGAGAAATCAAGCCTATATAATTTTCCAGATTAGTCTGGTACCTTAGCAATGGAGTGAGTGATTTCCTTCTATCACTAAGCATGGTCTATGTAATGAAGAGAAGTAACATTTATCTTTCACCTACTGAGTGTCAACAACCTATATAAACATTATCTAATTTAATCCTGTTTTCTAAGCATTATTGACCTTATGAAAACTCAGGATGGCTACTACTGTCAGTACAACCCACAAAAAGTACCAGTCACCAGTTAGGTGACACTAATAGGAAGATACTTCAAAGCCTACACACTCCTGAGTCAATTGCTGCTGTAGTAACCAATCAATATTCAGAAACCAAAACACGGATAGGTTTCCAGTTTTGTTAAGGTTCTTTACAAGCCATAAAGATCATGGGTTCTTATTCCGGTTTCTTCCTTCCAACCTATTTCTGTTGCTTTTTGTTTTTCATAGCCAAGTTCTTCAGATACCAAATTGGTATCTTTTAATAGACTTTATCTTTGGTCAACATTCCTTGAGAAATATTGTGACTGGTTTAATCAAGGTCTCGTTAAAAGAAAAAAAAAGAATTTAGAAGAAAACCGACTAAAATGTACTAGTAAATATAATCCTATAGGACCCAGACAGTTGTTGCTTTTAAAATAAATCAGATTTGGGGGACCTGGGTGGCTCAGTGGGTTAAGCTTCTGCTTTCGGCTCAGGTCATGATCTCAGGGTCCTGGGATGGAGCCCTGCATCAGGTTGTCTGCTTGGTGGGGAGCCTGCTTCCCCCTCTCCCTCTGCCTGCCTCTCTGCCTGCTTGTAATTTCTCTCTCTTGTCAAATAAATAGATAAAATCTTTAAAAAATAAAATAAAATAATATAAATCAGATTCAACAGTATTAAAAAATGCACTATGCTTTCAAGAATTTATCCCATATATATACTAACTATGTGCATGTGAAATAGCCTACTTAGAAAATTAGTGCAGCCTCTTTATAGTAGTAAAAGATTGGAAAGAACCTAAAAGTTTATCAACAGGTAACTGACAATATAAAATTAACAGATCCATTTAATGGAATACCACACAGCTGTTCAAATGAATGAGGCAGCTCTATACGTATCAATATAGCTCTAAAATATATTATTGAGGGAAAAAAAACAAAGTGCAAAAGTGTACTTAGTATAATTCATGTACAGAAAGGGGAAGATAAACATATACCCACATATATACTTGAGTTATGTATTAAATGTTTCTGTATTACAGGCCAGGAGACAAAAATGAGCTTTAGGTGGGTAGGAGTTAGGTGAGTAAAAGAAGTTTCTTTTTAGTATATAGCCCTCATTCAAGGAAAAACAAAACAAAACAAAAAAACCACCTCTTGAAGCAAATCTTTGAGTTTGTATTTTTTTCTTCCTGGAAGGTTAGGCTGCTCCATCCCCACCTTTTTAAAGTGGGGGATGCTGGGCATGGAGCCCAGTGTGGGGCTTAAACTCATGACTGAGATCAAGACCTGAGCTGAGATCAAGAGTCAGACATTTATCTAATTGAGCCACCCAGGTGCTCCCCCACAAAGAAACCCCCTTTTCCAAGCATTTATCCATGGGAGTTGCCCCCTAAAACTTTTTTCAAGCATCTATCCATGAGAAGGAAGGGCTTTTGGTATTCATTTAATGCAATTTCATTGATTTTCTGACAAGTATCTATTACTTTTAAATAAAATGTGATTTAACTGGTAGTAGGATTACAGTTTTCACACCCCCTTACAATTAAAATTTTATGCTTTCTTACAATTAAAATTTTTTTTCTTTAATTTTTCTGAAAAAGCTGTTGCTGGCTATTTCTGTTGCTTAGTAAACATTACCAGGGTCATGATCTGCAGATGCCAATTCTCTCCTAAGGTTTATTCAGATTGTACCTTCTCTGGTAAATTTTTGAATCTAGCTTTATTGCATTAACACGTAGGTCTTCTGCCCTGTAATTCATCCATGTATCATCTCCTCAAGTTCTAGTAAAATCCTTTGGAAAGGCCTGGGCTTTTCATAAATTATCACACTTCTTAAGGGCACAACTTCCTGGGCCTGGACTGTCCATTAAGACAGGAGTCAATAAAATGCTTTGCTCTCTTGGTTAAAGTGGCAGAGTGAATAGCATAAAGAAATGGCATACAGAGGTGATCAGCTTCACAATGTGAATATTTGAATAAAGATATTCAGACAAAAAACCATACATACTTCAGAAGCAGTTGGTGAGAAACTGTTTCTACAAGTTATCTACCAGATCTCTCCAAAGCCTTATTATTATTTCATTTGATTATGTGACCCCTGATTTTAGGGAATTTGTTGATGTTAATTTACAGAATCAAATAATAGGCCAGTTCACACAACTGGTTGACAAAATAGAGGTGGACACATTACTCAGTTAATTTTGTTTATACGTCTTCCAGTTCTATCACGTGTTCTAGCTCTTATAACCTGTATACACTTTTGCTTCATATGACATTTAAAAAATGTACATTAAATTATTTGCCTTCATGCTTCCAATTAATAGTTCTTTTAAAGACAAGTTTGACTTGTTTTCTGGCTTATTTATCAAGTGGAGTGAAGGTAATGATAAAAGAAGCCAACAGGGAGGAGCAAGACTAGGTTCCTTCTTCCTCCTCAGCCTGCTGGTCTCCCTCTAGTACCCTTTTTAGGCGGGTTTTCAACTCAAGGAGCAGCTGGTAAAGAAATGTTTGCAGAGTCCCAACCCAGTGTCATAAGCATGTATATAACGGTGTGTTTGGAACTGAGAGAGAATAATTTAATAAATGGTACACATTCATGCTTCCTTTATATAAAATTTAAATGGATTCATATTAAATTTTGTTCTTATGTATCTGATTAACAGTTGTAAAACCACTTTGCACTCACTAGTTTCTATTTTCTACATCTGAAATGTGAAATGATATAGGTAGTTTTATGTTACAAATCCAACTAAGTATCTGAGTACCTAAGAGATTTAGAATATTGTCTATTATGTACAATGAATTAAGAACAAGTCTCCTGTCCTTATGAATTTTGGAAAAAAAGACTAATTTTTTTGAGTAACACTGTTTCTACTTGTAAGCTTAGATTGAGAACATTCCCACTAGCATACATTTCTGTGGCATTTACCAGTTATGAAATGTGTATTAGTCTTTATCTGCTATAGGGTAATACATCAAGGGAAGATTTATTACCTTTTCCTTCCATCATGAAAAATGATTGTTGTAATTTCATCAAATAGCTTTAAACTAATAACAGTATTTCTGCAACCTACTTAACAAATAATGTTAAAATCACATTATCCACAGAGCATGAGCTAATCTTCAAGATTTAAAAAACTTGAGTATTTTATAGCCTAATGTAGGTAATGTTTAAAAACACATTCTGGAGTAAATTGATTCATTATCACAAGGTAGATTTTCCTATCCTATTTAAATAGAAGAGAGGGGCACCTGGGTGGCTCAGTCGGTTAAGACTACAACTCTCAATTTTGGCTCAGGTCATGATCTTGGGGTTGCAATGCAGACGGGCTCCACGTTGGGCATGGAGCCTGCTTCTTGAGTTTCTCTCTCTCTCCTTCTGCCCTTCCTCCTGCCCCTTCTTTGGAAAAAAAAAAAAGTTGAATAGAAGAGATTTATCCTTTACTTTTTAACATTTTCTGTCTTTACTACCTTTCTCTGGTTTAAAAAAAAAAAAAAATCACAACCCCAAGCTGGGAAACATGCAAGTTTGTTTTCTGAAGAGAAATTAAATGTTAGCTGGAAATAAGAGTCTGAGTCATCTTCCTTTGAATATATATTTTATTTAGAATGCAGCACTAACAGCATGATGATAAACTGTCACAAATTTATACCAAGAAGCACATAATCTTTCAAATGTGTTGTTTTTCACAAGTAATTTAAGTATAGCATTATTGTTATTTGGTACTAGAATCAAAGACGACATTTAGATTCTTCAGCTTTAGAGCCTTTAGTAACATCGAAATGATTGTCTAGTCAGGCAGAAGAAAGAAATTCAAAAGCAGTTTCTTTTTCTTCTGCCAGTTCTTTTGCAGTTAGGTCCATCTTCTCACGTGAGAAATCATTAATAGTGAGACCTTCAACGATCTTCCAGGTCTTATTCTGTTTGAAAATAATTGCAAATAAAAGGTTTACAATTAAACTAGAACTGACCTTCCAGGAAGCAACAACTCAGACTGAACTTAAAAAGCTATGGGAGTGTCTGTGTTAAAGTCTGATTCTAAACAAGCAAATGAAAATCCAGATCTCAACAGATAATTCTGATAAAAGTTCATCACTTAAATTTAAAACTCAACTGAATCTAGAAAAAAATCTTTAAATGAGGATTTTAATTAGCAAACATTAAAAAGACCTAATGACTTTAGTATGGCTATAACAAAAGTAAGGTACTATTGGTAGATATCCAGTGTTAGAGTCATAATAACAAAGTGTCTAATGGCAAGAGTTGAATCTTGCTTTCCAGATTAATTTCAATCTTTTAGTAACCCGAAGTTGCACTTTAATTCACTTTGTAGAATTTTAAAGTTGAGAAAAATGTCTAATTTAGTAAAGGAACAACTTTCTAGACTAAATTATACCAGTATTAATAAAAATACACAACTACTTTCTCAGAAGGGGACAGAGGGAAATAACCCCAAAATACTTTACCTTGATTGTAACAGGGAATGAGTACAGCAAATCATCAGGAACACCATAGGAATTGCCATCAGAAATAATGCCCATGGACACAAATTCTCCCTGAAAATAATAATAATCAACATTTTACATTCTTGTGGTGCTTAGGGATTAGTTTATGCAACCAAATGACACATGAATTAACAAAACTAAACCAGGTGATGCTTTCTTACTATGTGCGTTAACTTCAATACTGTACAGGAAAGCATCACCAGGCACGTCCCTGACAGGGTAACTTTCATGGGTATTATCTCATTCCACTCTCCCAATCCGTGTGAAGTCCCCCAGTAAACATAATCCTCATTTTATAAATGACGCTCTGGCCTAAGATAAGTTTTAAGAAAAAAAAAATCACGTTCAACAGGCGTGCTAGGTGTTTTCCAGTTATCTCGTCTAACCCTTAACGACCCTGTGAGATAAATGCCATATAAAAGATAACCAAAGGTTAAGTAACTTTCCCAAGATTATTCAGCTCATAGGCAGCTGATCTGGGATATAAAACTAACCTGCCTGACTGCAAGGTTATGTTCTTTTCATGTCACAGCATAAAGACAAAAATCAAAGAGTGGCCTGTGCAAATCACAGAGTCCTCACCTCTGGGGTTCCAAACCAGATGTCTCTGACGTGGTCACAGATGGCTTTTGCAGCAGACATCGCGCTGGAGAGCTTTCGAGCCTTGATGACAGCAGCACCACGCTGCTGCACAGTCTGGTTGGGTACAGGCAGAGACAGCATTACTTGATCATGAGAGCACAATTTTCATCACTTCCAAATTAACCCTGCGGTGAAAGACTGCAACCACAGTTTAATGTCTTCCCCTCCAAAATCATACAACTACCCAGCATGGGCCTTACCAACCTATTTCAGTTATAAGCACCAGTCTTTAAAAAAAGAAAACTACAAATCCACATAGAAAGTTTACTACACTCCACACAGAGAAATGGATCTCTTTATAAAGATTAACTGGATGACTAGAAGAAACTCTAGTTTTTCCCCCACTTTAGCAATCAATCTGGGCTGCCACACAGCAGATAAGATAGATCGGATCATGACTGGCTCTGTCTGTATGCTGTCATCAGAGCAACCGTGAAAGGCCTGCTCTCAAGAACCACGCCACCAAATGGAGAGACACTTGGAGACAGTCTTGGAGAGACAGTTGGGTTAGCAATGTGGTGTCTCTCTGAAGAGTTCTTTATGCTTGGCTGTTAAGAGATTTTTCTTACTGTGATGAATTCTCCCTTGAGCCAGCTGTCATCTTTCAGAGCGTCATAAACACCAACTTCCTTTCCTTGCAGTTTCACCTTGGCATGGCTGACATCTGGGTACTGAGTTGAGGAATGGTTTCCCCAGATAATGACATTCTTTACATCATCAGAAGTCACACCAAGTTTAAGAGCAATCTAGTTAAATAGAAAACAAATGCATTACTACGACAAATGCTTTGTATTTCAAACTGTGCCTGTTTGACAAACATCTTTAAGGCCTCTGAAACTTCGAGAGAACCCACAAGTTATATTGATCTGTTAAAAAAAAATATTGCTTGGTAATTTCCTAAAGCTTAACAATGTAAACAAAATGTGAACCTGAAACATTACAGGGTAGAATATTTAAGAGTAGAGAGCATCCTACAGTTTATGATTAACTTATCAGTATAGGGGGTTTATTAAACACAAAACACCAACATAAAACACCAAGCAAGATGTTAAGAATATATAAAAGCGACCTCTGTTGTTTATATTTACTTGGAGATGTCTCCTCAGCACTTCTGAGCAATCAGGTTAGAGTATAGGAATTTCCCCATATTTAGGTGAAATTTTTATTATATACCACATACATAAATTAGCTAATTTTCAAGTAACCCTAAACATGAAATTTTGGAGTTGGAAGGGGCTCAGATTACTGAAAGCAAGTTGTCTTCAATTTACAGATTAGGAAACCAAAGGAAAGAGCTTAAATATACTACTAAAATGATACCAAATGTAACAGTTTCTAGCTATAGGTTCAAAAGGCATTTTAGAAGGGACGTGCTCAGTTGGGGGAGCATGTTCCTCTTGATCTTGGAGTCGTGAGTTCGAGCCCCACGTTGGGTGTGGAGATTACTTAAAAATAAATTTAAAAAATGTAAAAAACAAACAAAAAAACCCACTTTAAGATCCTGTATGACTTCTAGTCACATGACTATCAATTATATTATGTACCACACTAGCCACAGATAGGGTTAGAAAGTTATATTTTGAAAGATTTAAACAAAATCAGTTCACTTATTTTATTATCCACCTGATAAGGGAATGTGAAAAAAGAAATTATGGTTAGTTGTATGAATAATATGTTCTTAATTAGGTAGCAGAAGTGTGATGAACCAGATGTTTTGGAAAAAAACTTTTACGATTTTATGAGCTGATATGTTAGGGTATCATTGTGGGTGATTTTTCCTTCTTTCATATTACAGTAAGAATGGGAGAAAAAAATAGCTTGCACCAGAGTCCACTGCTTTTACATGAAAAAAGTCAGCCTCAAAAGGTCACTTACTCACTACATGATTCTATTTTTGTGACATTCTCAAAATGACCAAATTAATTGAGATGAAAAACAGATAAATGGTTGTCAAAGCTTAGGAATGGAGAAGGAGTATGTAACTATAATGAGGCAGCACAAGGAGGTTCTTTTATGGGTGATGAAACAGTTCTGTATCTTCACTGTGGTTATTATAGTAATCTACATATGTGATTGAAGACAAAGAAATGAATGTAAAAACTGCAGAAATCTGAGTGAGTCTATTAACAGTGTTGTGTGTAGTTCAGTCAATTTCCTAGTTTTAAGAAAGCTCTATAGATATGGAACATGTTACCAATGGGGGAAGTGCATTGATGGGGGGATGTGGGATTCTCTGTACTATTTAACTTCTTCAGAGTCTGTGATTACTCCAAAATAAAAAGTAAAAAACACAACAGCAACCAACCAAAAAAGAATACTGATGAAAAAGGCCAATACCTAAAATGTTTGCGTGACTTGAGTCATCTTTTCACCAATTTATTCAGTCAAGTAAGAATCCAGTTGTGTGGGGTGCCTGGGTGGCTCAGGGGGTTGAAGCTCTCTGCCTTCGGCTCAGGTCATGATCTCAGGGTCCTGGGATCGAGCCCCGTGCATCGGGCTCTCTGCTCGGTGGGGAGCCTGGTTCCCCCTTCTCTCTGCCTGCCTCTCTGTGATCTTTCCCTCTCTCTTTCTCCCTCCGTCAAATAAATAAAATTAAAAAAAAAAAAAAAGAATCCAATTGTGTTTACTTTCACTATGACCTAACTTAAAGTGAGCTGAGACTTGTTTCTTAAATGCTAGAATAGTTAAATGATTTTAATTCACTTAAAATTCTGTTTTTGACATTTAAAATTACTTCTCAGCTAAACCATTCTTCATCTAGAGTTCTGCAAGTATCAGGGCTACTTACCATTTAGTCTTCACAAATTAGCTGGATAGCTGGTTTCTAGAGAATCCAGCTACTCATCTGCTTAGTGGTTGATGCACAGTGGTGTGCTGTGCAATGAGTACCATTTTCTGTGTGTGCCATGACCTTCAAGGACTTGGGAAGGACTGCCCTTACTTATACTTAGCTGGTTATCATAGAGAAAAAGGAAAATTTACCTGAGGCAAGTAACCCAAGATGTCTACTACCAAGAACTCAGAACCTATAATTTTGCTGAATGTCAGTCCCAACTGCTCCAAAGTATGGTGAAGCTACAGGAAGTTCCTTACTTGCTTTGTCCTGCTGCCTACTTCCTCTCCTTCCTTCCTCTCCTTCCTTCCTTTCCTCCCTCCCTTTTCTTTTTCTTTCTTTCTTTCTTTTTTTGTGTTCTTGAGCTAATTTACTTCTGAGTGGACAGCCAAGGTCAATAGTACGCAGATGCAGTTTCTGAATTTTATTCATGTCAGAGCTAGTCTAAATTAACATGTATCCAGGATTGCACTTCCTTGCACCCTTAGACCTGTCATGTCTGGCATGTAGATCTTTTAAACAGTTTTGGACTAACTCTCCAGCCCCAGTAATTCCTCCTGCTCCTCCCCCGCCCCCCATACCATCTAACTAGCTTTATTGCCAAAATACCCTGTCAGCATTCATATGCAGCTCTGGTTTGCAAATACACAGGGGAATTCTGCAGGTGATAATAGTCACTAGGTAGTTAGGACTTCTGATTTCCAAAATGAATTATGTAAGACTAACAACATTCATGTAAGAAATTAGTCTTCGAGCTTGTTATTTTTCTCACTGGATGAACAACTCCTACAGGAGGAAGAAACTGCTCTTCAAAAACTTCCCAAAAGGTCTCACTGTGCCAGACTGACATACTGGAACATATGCCAAAAGTTAAAGTCTAACAGCTTCTTCTCTCTTTTCTCACTCAGACTTTCGCCCCTACAGGGCAAACAGTGTTTCAGGCACTGGGACAAAGTATCACTTAGTAGTACCTCTCTGGAAGCAGAATTTTCCAGTGCCTGCCTCCACCAAGGCCTCAGATGAAACAGCAAAAACCAAGTTTGTCAGTGGTGTCCTTTTAGCTCTTTTTCCCTGTTGCAAGTAAGTTACCATCTGGCCATCTAGAACCTACAAATGTTAACATCTAAAACCATCTTTTCCTTCATGACTGTTTTGTAGTACCCAAATCTCCTGCCTCCACTCATTTAAACAAACTCCCACTCCTTTCACCTGCTAGACTTTAGCTTAAAAGTAAGGAAAAAGACTCAATTCACAGCCTAAAGCCCCTCAGGAAATATTTGCAATTTAAGCTTGTTATCTAATGACCTTCTAAATTAATGGAATATTCAAGGTGATATATGAGGTGTGGCTCTTCTCAACTCTTTGTTATAGCCCTCTTAATAATAACACTACTAATAAAAATCATTACTACTTAGTACAGCCAATCTTTATTAAGTTTTACTATGTGGCAAGTACCATGAAAGAACGTAACACAGATCTTATCTCATTTAATCCACATAACCTCCCTTTGAGGCAGACAGAATTATTATCCCATTTTATACCTTGAATATACTTCCTCAAGGTCACAGAACTAGTAAGTGGACTTAGGTCATATAATCTCATTATGTAAGAACACACCTAAGGGTTTGGGAGTCAGGTAAATCTAGCTGGCTCCATCATTTACTAGCTATATGACTATGATCTTAGACCATTCTGGGCTTCAGGTTTGTGTGTAAAACAGAGATAATAACATATCTCATATGGTTATTAGAAGAATGAAATAAGTTACACATAGAGCATTCACCTTAGGGTAGAAGTGTAATAAATGTCAATTCTTTTCTCCATTACTGGCCAACTCCAAAGCTGACAAAGATGATCAATTCTCAGTTTAAAGCAGTGGTTTTTCAACTTAGACCTCACACCATCTTTTGATAAAGTGTTTGTTTGTTTTGATAAAATGTTTTCTTGAAACTAAACAAAGCTGTCTTCTTTAGAAGAAAAAGGACTAAATTCATAGACCTATCTAACAGTGATGACCTGTGGATGAGGAGGTATAGCCAGAAAGATGCTAGATAAAAGGAAAGAGGTTATGTCCAAGAAACCAGATCTCTGTTATGGCTTTGAAGCGTACCAGGATCATCTAGACCCTAGAAAGCCTAGGAAACCAGCACAAATGACTGGCGGTGGCGTCTCAAAAAGGAAGCAGGACCACACAAAACACAAAAAGCTCAAATCTTTTTTTTTATAGTGTTCTACATATCTGGCAAAAATAAACTATGCATTGTCCTACTAAATTTTTTTTTTTTTTTTAAGGTAGGCTCTATGCCCAACATGGAGCCCCAGGCAGGGCTTAAACTCACCACCCTGAGATCAAGACCTGAGCTAAAAGAGTTGGACACTTAAATGACTGAGCCACCCAGGCACCCCTAAAGACTGTTTTTTTTTTTTCCCCCTAACTCCTGTAGTAGGAGGACATTAGGAACAGTATTTTGGCATAGTTAGCAAATGAACTATAGTTGAGAAAATTAAGTACGAGTTCAGCCTCCTTAGGAGACTAGATGTAAAGACTCCCTAACAAATTAGAATAGGTTCTTACTAAAACAAAAACAAAAAATAAGATTCAGCTACTTCAAAAGTGAGAGAAAAAGGGTTTAAAGCTGAACATTCAAGATTTTAAAAGGTGTTTTTCTACCTGAGCTTTGGCTCGGTTATGATCCAGACGAGTCAAGCAACTGAAGTTCTCCTTGGGGATGGACGGTGCCGACTTGGCAGCAGTCAGGCAGTTGGTATTGGCTGGGTTCCCCACCACAATAACCTAGGATATATGGAAAGCACTGCGAAGTTACACACCACATACTGATGAACTATCTTATAATATGACTGATAAATGTGTAACATGTAGACTTTGTATCAAGTTTGTATGAGCTAAGTATAGTTACCACTGTAGTTTCTATAGTGTTTCCACCTCACTGTTGGTGTCTGGTGTGATTACTGAAATCATGTCTTTAATAAAGCTACCAACATGTATACAAGTTGCTTTCCAGGTGGCAGCGTCCGAGACCGAAGGTACATGTCTATTTTGTTTTGTGTCAAAACAAAGACAGAGCATTTATTTACCACACAAACACGTATTCCAAGGCTCCGAGAGAACAATTCATTCATAAAATTTCTTTCTTATAAAAGTAGTCCAAGGAAGAAATTCTACTTGGGCAGTTTAACTTCAGGACAATGATTTATCTTTATTAATTAAAAGAGTTTTTAAATCTTGCCTAATCCTAAGAATTAACTGGAGTTTGTGAAAATATAGATTACTAGGTCCTATCCACTCCATACCTGCTGAATCAATCCTTACTGGGGAGATAAAGGATATACTATATTATAATACAACATAGGAAAATGTCCACATGTACTTTACCTTTTAAGTTTTAGATTCTCTAATAAAACTATTAACTTACTGGGAAATAATGTCAAACTTACTGGAAAGCTGCAAGCTTATTACAAAGACTACCTCCCACATCCTCTTTACCCAGATTCCCTAATTTTTTCCATTTCTCTCCCTCTGTCTACACACACACACACTCTCTACCCTTAGTGATTCTTTCTGGCCTGTTTGAGAGCAAGCTGAAGATCTAATACTCTAATGGCCCTAAGTACTCCAGGGTCGGTATGTGTTTTCCCAAAAAGGACACTTAGCTGAGGGGTGATTATAGTGCAAGCAGCATGACTCCAAGCAGCCTGGAGCAGTCCAAACAACGCTGTCATTTTTTATTAAGAGACCCATGGATTTCTACTCATTTCTACTATTTTCTGTTAATGATTACAGAAAATAAAAGTAAGCTATTTAAAATGAATTCTACAGAAAGCAAAAATTCAGATATGTATAAAATATTTTAATAGAACATTGTAACTGGCAACTTTAAAATTTTAAACATTTTCTTTTACCTTGGTTTAAAGTCAGGATTGGGAAGAACAAAGTCTAACAAAATCAGTAAAACCTCTACCCAATAAGCCTTTTTGCTTACTTATTTGGTAAAAGGAGGCTTTATTGTAATATTAAGGCAAATTCAGAAACTAAAGTAGCTTGCACACAAAGAGACAGAAGAGGAAGTAATACCAACGCAACTCCTCAAGAGAGAAGCATATCAGAATTTCTCTGGCTTGAGAAAAATCTGAGCATTTCAGGAGCCACCATCTCTCACTGCTGAGAACATAGCTTATAGCCATCTCTCCCTACTATCATACACACAAATCCAAACATCTAAACAAATATTCCCATGTAGTGAAAAGGCACCAGAAGGTTCCGTGCTTTCTCTATAGGTCTGTTAATTAATATTAAATTTCCATACCACAGTAATGAGCAAAATATTTTTGAGCACCTCTAAATCAAGATTTCTATATTTTAAGACAAAAAACTCAGAAAAGGAGAGCTTATCAAGTAAAACTCTATTTGTATTTACAGTCCACTGCAGAAAACCAGGGGGGGAGAGAAGGCAAATAATTTTGTCTTTACTTAAATGCTAAAAGAAGAAGTTTCAAATGCTGATAATGAAAACCCCATAAAATACTGTATTGGTCACCTTAACTGACTTCTTGGCATACTTCTCCAAGGCTGCACCCTGGCATTTGAAGATTTTCACATTTGCTTTGAGTAAATCTTTCCTCTCCATGCCATCCCTTCTTGGCATGGAACCCACAAGAATGGCCACATCCAGGTCCTTGAAAGCAACATCTTCTTTATCTGTTGCGATGACATCTGTGAACATGGCAATAAATATGCAGAGCTACTGAAACACCCAAGTCTGAGGTTTTCTTTTTCATACTGAATCTAGTCAGTAATTCTTTCATTTTGTAGCAAAAGTTTACTTTACATATCACAATGAAAAAAGTTTTAGGGGCCTAAGAAAGGAAAAATTATATAATCAACAAACATAACATTAGCAGAAATGTAAATTACATTTATTTTGCTTTTTCTATTTCAGCAATTATTTCAAGTTTGAAAACTCTACAGTTTATGTTCTATGATCAGATATGATGGCAAAGTACAATACGGAAACTTTCAACTCTGCAACATTTGTTATTCAAACCATTTACCAAAGACAACATGAAAGAGAAACTAATTTACCTAACTTTAAGTTGTGATTACTGTAAGGTCTAAGATATGAATCACAGATGCAAAATAATGTTTACTGAGGAGTTTCATGCCAGGAATAATACTACAAATTTTGTTGTATCAAATTTAATCTTAATAATTTATGAATGAAGACAAAGGTTTAAGGAGGTTAATTTGCCATCAAAAAACAGTGAACCTGTAATTCCAGCCCAGGCTAGTCCAGAAGTCAACCACTATTCCACTGTGCTAGTCCAATAAACATATACCACTTACTCTTTGATTAAAGAACATACATCATCCATCACTCTCCTTTATTGACAGTATTAAAAAGGCCATGACCAGTGCTATAGAGTGAATGTTTCTGTCCCTCACAAAATTCATGTTGAAACCTAATCCCCAATGTGATGGTATTAAAAGGTAGAGCCTGTGGAAGATGATTAGGTTATAAAGGTAGAGCCCTCCTGAATGGGATTAATGCCCTTATAAAAGAGGTCTCAGAGAGATTCTTTACCCCTTCTGCCTTGAGGACACAGGAAGAAGATGGAACCAGGAAATGGCCTCTCAACCAGAATATGAATATACTGGTACCTTAATCTTGGATTTCCCAACTTCCAGAACTATGATTATTAAATTTTTGTGGTTTATAAGCCACTTAGTCTATGGCATTTTTTATAGTAGCCCAAGCAGACTAAGACAACCAAGCTTCAGCATTGTCACTGGTAAATTTTTAGGGGAGTGCAATCTGTGTTATAGTAAGGCTACTGTAGAGCCCCCAACAGGTATACAAAGAAACACCAGTTGGTGAGGGGAATCTTCTTCCCAGCCATGCATCCTTATTTGCAGAATCTTCCCTTCCTGTCATATTCACAGCTGACTGAGGACAAGCTGACTGTAACCTGGACCCATTAGAGAGAGCAGAAGAACTCAGCAGAGAAAGGAATAAAATTGTGACAATGCAACAAAGTTGATTTGGAAATAGAGGGTGAGTTGTGTGTCAACTATACTTCAGTTTAAAAAAAGAAAGAGAGCATGAGGAAAGGGAGCCAGCAGAACAGCTTGGCAGAGCAATGTAGTCTTTTATATAACTATGCAACCAAATGATTCAGACAACAGAGTACCCCTGTGTAAATGTTTATTGAATGGACATATGAATTCTGAGCATGATTTTTTTTCTTAAGATTTATTCACCTATTATCTTAGAGTGACAGAGAGAAAGCAAGACTCACAAACATGCAATATGTGGGAGGAAGACAGAGGGAGAGAGGGAGAGTATCTCAAGCAGACTCCCGCTGAGTGTGGAACCTGATGCAGAGCTCGAGACCATGACCCAAGTTGAAACCAAGAAGAACTGGACACTTAACCCACTGCGTCACCCAGGCACCCCTCTGAGCATGGTTTCCATTGGGTGTGTATATATTTTGCTCTGTACAAACTTGGGAGAGTATTATTAATTAACCCTTACTAAAAGAAAATGATCATAATGAAGGTATACCTAAAGAATACTCAAATTAGTTTACAAGTTGACCTAACATTTTAGTGAAAATCAAATTTAAGACTTCTGTTTTACATTTGTGTAATAGTTCAATGATTCCTAAAGGCTCTTAGCAGAACTCTCATGGGCTTTTTCAAACTATGCAGCATACGATTAGGACAATCTATGCTGTATTCAATCTGATGACTGGCTGTGGGTTAGGACTACATGTGAGGGACCAAAGAATTTCCAGCCTCAAGGTAACATATGACTCTGGAAGACATCATTTAGAGCTGCATAATTTAGGTACTACTACTACTTTTTAAATAGATTTTAAGTAACAACACAATGTAGACAATCTCAGATGTATAAGCCTTGTGCAATACTATGCTTAATTAATAAGGTAAATTATGTATAAGTATGTTGGAAAAAAGCATAGTTTCTTAACTGACATTGGTTACTTCTTGCTTTACCATTATTTATTCTTGGTATACTTCTTACCAAATAGTTGTAGTTCAAAAAACAACAAAAAATACTTTCATGAAATACATTTCTAATTGAGAGGCTAGTTAAAAATCTAAACCTATTTTTTGAAGGACATAAAATACTATAAACTCCTTTTATCCTCCACCTCCCCAACTCACCTTTCAGGAGGGGAAGGGCACAGTCTTGCAGTTCCATTAGGACACCATCTAGGACACCCATCATGGGAGTGATATCCAACAGCACAAGAATTATTGGCTGCCAAATAAATAGCAAGGACAACATCTGTCAGTGTAGGTTATGTCATTTAGTCACAAAAAAGTCCTCTTGTAAAGTTTTTGCTTATTTGGTGTATATATGTGTATAATTGCCATTAATTAGTTATAATTATTTTAGGAGGTAAGGTATCTAACATCATGCCATTTTCAGAAAAAGGAATTCTAACAGACAAAGTAAGAGAAATCACCATTACTGAATTTTAAAGGAGTATACATGGAAAAAATAGCAAATTGAAGTGACATGCATAGCTTACTCTTTTTTTTTTTTTTTTAAGATTTATTTGAGAGAGAAAGAGCTGCACGGGTGTGCCTGCACAGAGTGGGAGGGGCAGAGGGAGGGAATCTCAAGATGTCATGACCCCAAGAGTCAGATGCTGAACGAACTGCACCACTTACGTGCCCCAGCCAGTTTACTCTTATTGTTCACAGCTATGTATCTAATTTTAGTTCACAGAAAGCTAAATATTATCTGGCATGAAAGAAGAACTTGGTATCTATGGGTGAAGAGAAGGACTAAATGAATACTTTAGAAAGGATTTTAGTGGAATAGGGGAATAAGAATGGGGGTATCTCTTTAAACTGGAAAGCAGATCTGCCTTCTTACTATATTGGGTCTAAAGACCATTTATCAATAAGTTAGTGCTAATTCAGCAACTTTTTCTCCCAAATGACTTTCCCTAATAGTTATTCTTACTAGTGAAAACCTTCCAGTGACCGATATCTGCTGGCTGTACCAAGTCAACTAAATAAAGTATGTGAAATAGTTGATTTGCAAAGCATTTTCAATGGCTGGAGGGGTACATATAAATAAGATACCAGCTTACATTTATAGCAGTGTGCCCACTACATTTATTGGGATAACCCATCCCTTTATCATTAAAGTATTTCTCCGAAACTAAATACAGGGCTTATTGATGATATTCTTATTTTGACTTGAGATACATAGATAGTTCACCTACCTGGTCTTTACCAAAGACAGATCCATTTCCAATACTGTACAGCAGTGAATATGCAATTTGACCAGCTGCTCCAGTCACAAGGACTCTGATTGGTTCAGACTGCAATGAAAGAGACCCATTAATTAACATCTTACTGAAAAATGCTACTTTACCCTAAAGACATTCAGGATTTTCTCTATAATAAGACAACCATATACTTTAAAAGTTAATGTAAAATTTTAAAGTCTTCTTCACATTTGGCTTAGTGGAAGACAAACTTTATTCCAGGCTTGTCCCAGTAAATATAGCATGCACAAATCAGCTGAGCAACTTCTGGAACATGTGTCCTTTGGCTAGATATTTATGCAGTGTTACTTAACTCTCACTGTTACCCTGGATTTACTTACAAAATCTTACCCATTTCTTTAAGGCTATTTTGCCACTGAAATAGGCCTAACAGTGTTGATGTGCTTTATATGGTGATACAAACCCTGGCAGGGACTTGCACCTCATAAATCCTCTTATGTAAATCCCCCCACTCCCCATCTGCTAGAATAGAATCCCTCACACTAGGAAGAGGAGTGACAGTGGTTAAAAATTTCCACTTACAATGAGTCAGAAAGTTTTAATAAAACTACTAATCATGATTCAACTTGACTACTTGAAGGAGGAAAAATAAACCTTTATTTTTTATTTAAGGAGAAAGAAAAGCAAGCGAATACTGGATTATAATAAATTTTACTATTAAATAACTACATCAAAATATAGTGACATTTGACAACCTGAGTCCAAAGGAAAATTAATTTTAAAACAGAGGAAGGAGAAGTACAAAGAGCATAATAGTTATAACAGAAGTCGCCTTATAGACCTCAATAGACCCTGAACAAAATACAGACATATGGACAAAAATAATAACTAATATTCAAAGTAATGATCCTGGTCACTAAAAAAAGAAGCTCAAGGAATTAAAAAGATAGAAATATTACTATTAAAAAGAGCTGAACAAAAATGTTCGGAAACTTAACAGATACATTAGATGTACAAATTTGATCAAGGTGAACTATTCCTCTCCTTGACAATACTGTGTAAAGGGATTTTCACTGAGTCACCTCTACTGTTACCTGCATGAGAAAAGTGGTCCACTGAAATGAATGGGGACAGAAGCCTTTGATTTCTTTATATTTACAATTCCCTCTTCCAGGTGAGTCATGTCTTTGGGAGGGAAGGAGACTATATACTATGACCTTCCAACCCTTACCTCTGAAAGTCAGAAGCATTTAGCAATTTGACACCCAGAGAGATCAAAGGAAAAGAACTCTCAGGAAAGAAGTGTCAACTGCTGCAGAGAAATGAATCTGTATGTAGCAGACTATGTATGCATTTCTTCCTCACAGATGTGAACAGGGTGCGAGTGCAAAAAAGAGAAAACTATGGAGAGTTACTCCCTGACCTTCTGCAACAACTTTTCCCCTAGGCCTTCATACCCCTAAGACGACAAAATACGGTTAATTTCCCAAATAAAACTTTTTTTTTTAACAATACATTCTTATGTTTCCAAACAGACTTTGGGTTTATAAAGAACACTAACATTATCAAATATGGTTATTTTTTAATCATATTTTTTAATCATATTTCTCTTTAGAATGCAAGCTCCTTAAGGACAGGGGCTTTGTCTGTTTTATTTACTATTATATTCCAACTGCCTACAACAATGCCTGGCACATAGTTGGAGCTCAAATACTTGAAGGAATAGCTGGATCTTGTAAAATTACTACCCTGAACTTGGAAATGTAAAAGAATTGTTTGGAAACAAAACTACCATGTTTAAAAAACTGTTTAAGATATTTTATTCATATATAACTTGCATTGAGAGGGTTGGAAACTTAGTGACCATAATAATTCCAGCTATAGTTAGGAAAATTATGTCTTAGTTCTAATGATATAGTTTCATTAACAACTGATGAACTGTTATCTTACTTCATTCATTAAACAATACACTACTGAATCTCTATTATGTATCTGGTACTATTTTAGGCCAGAGAATCCATTAGTAGAACCATATGCAGGAAATCCAATTTTTTAAATTTTTTAAATTGGATTTAGGATAATCCAATTTTCTAAAACAGGGGGCTAGAGAGGTGGTGGAGTGTAGTAAAGAGAGAACCTCTAGAGCCAGATGTTCTGGGTTCAAATCCTGACTTTACAACTCATCAGCTGTGTTTTTGACAAGTTATTTAACCTCTGTATTCAGTTTCCCCATTGTAAAATGGAGACAATGATAGCAGCTACCTAACAAATAAGGTAGTTGTACAGACTGAGAGTTAACATACAAAGCATTAAGAACAGTATGGAGCAAATACTATAATGATAGGTCTCTGTCACCATAAAATTTTCCTCTAAGGATTATTCTACCCTATGGTGTTCTACTTACATATCTGTTACTCTGTAGTCTAGACTGTGAACTGCCACCCCCTTGCTGTGAGAGCAGTCTGCCTTTGACTCAAATTTGTACTCCCATACAGTGTTCAACAAATATTTGTTGAGTTAATAAAAGAGTTAGGAAAAATATAAACATATGCTACTTCAATGTAAAGCAAGCCAGGAAAAGAAATAAAGGGGAAAGTGAGTATTGCTATCTGTAAAGCTTATAGGTAGATGGTTAGAACACAATAATATAGTCAATCTTAGGCATTAATTTTAGCTGCTAAAAAATGTGTTCCCAGTATCACAGTCCTTTGTGAAGTGCTTGTGGCCAACTAATGAAGAGCTGCTAATTCCATCTCAGCAGTTTCCTTCTTCTATGTCTATGAACAAATTATTTTCACAGATAGGTAATTCTTAAGAGTAGGATGAAGCCTTGTAAACGCCTGAATGTTTGATTATGAAATGGGAAAGGATGTGCCCCTTTGGTTCTTTTTGCTCTTTGCAACATTGCAGTAGAAAAGCAGGAGGGTGGGAGATTCCTGCTGACTTTCTACAATGTTACAGTGTTAAGACAGGTTACTATTCTTTGCTTAGATATCTGGGCAGTCTGCCAAGATCCAAAGAAGGAATGTCTCTGCTCTTGGCAGGGCTCTAATGACCTTCCTGCAGATTCAGACTGCCTTGCGCATGTGCTCAAGTCTCAGTTGTAAAGCTTGAATATAAGTGTTCTTTCTGTTATCCTACAGAAAGACCCATGTATTCCTTTTTTACTTTTAATCTACGTATATTTCTGTAATATAAAAAACAAATTATCGTTCAGATTCCTTCATACAGTTAACCTTGCTGTCCCTTCCTATTTCCTCTTTTAAAAAAACTGCTTTGAACAGCTTACAAAAGATGGCTCTTTTTAAACTCAGTGATTGTTCACAGAGTCTCCTGAGGAGACAAGGAGATTCTGAGTCACCTGAGAGGGCTGTCAGTTTCAGTAAACTGACAGCAGTGTTCTTTCTTAGGGACATCTCTGTGTTATCTGGTGTTCCAGTGACCTTCCAGGGGTGAGGCCTGTCTTATCTACGGTGTAACCAAACAACCTAAGAATGGGGGCCCAGGAGTCTCCCTGTGACCTTGGGAAAATCATTTAACCTCACCAGGCTACCTTTTAAAATTAGAGTAAATAATCTCCAAATTCCCTTCTAATTCTAGAATTCCAATATTGTGAATTACAGGGAATAAAGCTATCAGGTAATAAAAATGCTGATAAAATACTTTAGTTTGTATTTGCAATATGAATTTGTATGTTCCTCCAGAACTTCAGTTACTGAAAATAAATTTTCAAATGTCTGTATGGCACAATATGGTATAATGGAAAGAGCTATAAGGCTCTTGTGTGCAAACTGCTGTATGACCTTGAGTAAATCATTCTCTTTGGGTTTCAATAAAGTCAATTTTAAGATATGAAGTGGGGGGAGATTTATCAAAATGATCTTTAAAGGTCCCATGCAGTTCTAAAATTATTAAGTCTCAGGTTCTCTGTTACCTCTGTATTCTTGCTAAGCTTATTACATCAGAGATCACTGAAACCATCATTTAAATGACTAAATTTTAAGTAGGAAACTGAGATTTAACATTTACTGAGAATTAGTAGCTGTCTCCACTGGTCCCTTATCCTTATAAAGGTGGAGGAGGCAGTAATCCCCTTACCTTAAAAATATGTCTTTCCAGGTTCTGGAGAATTTCCAATTCATTCAAATATTTCCCCATAATCCCCACTTATCTCAGTATTTTGAGATAATGGGGAAAGAGTAAGTTCAACTATAAATACAAATACTGGAGAAATTTGTCTGATGTCAAATGTCACCTTCAAACAGCATGCAAATTATTCATACGTCAGAGGTCCCTCACCAACACCCCCCCCCACGCCCGCCTTCTCGCTTTCAGGAGAGACAAGATATGGTGATCTAGGTATCCAGACCTTCACAAGATGGTTATATTGTGTAACATTAAGAGTAGTGGCTCTAGAATTCATAACCTACACAGCAGCAAAGAACATCTGCACTAGTTATCTGGCTAGTGATGCCATCACTGCAACACGTCCCGTCATTATAAAAGGAAATCAATGAACAGGTTTTAAGTAACATTTTATGAAATTAGATATGGCGGAAACACGGCTCTCGAAAACGTCGATCGTAATCTGGAGTACCTGGTAAACACAATCTACAACTAAGGACCTTCTGCTTTCAAGGGCTTTTTGACAAAAAGCCTTTAAAAACACTGTTGGCTCAAAAAAAAAAAGTTAGAACCCAACACCCCCGTCTCCCCAATCAAACCTTATCAAACCCTATATCGTGCTTTGGAGAAAACCCGCAGCTTATTTTGTACCCACGCCATGCGGCAGGACTGAGATCAAGCCTCTCCAAGGACAAATTTCTCCAGAGTCCTTGTAAGAGCTCCCCAAGTGGAAACCAAGCCCCTTCCAATTACTGGGTCACCGCGACGGTCCCCAAAAGATGAGTCGGGTTTTTCCAAAGGGCTCGAAAGACAGCGCTTTGCACAGCCGTCTCTCGCCCCAAAAGTCCTTCAAGTGCAAGAAACCCCACACAAGGGCTCGAAGGTCGGGGGTACGCAGGATCCAGAGGCCAACACTCACCATGATTAGGAAGTGCGCGAACAATTTCAGCACCTGCAAAACGAGCCTCAGGGAATCGGGTCACCTCTACTGCGGAACTGACTTGGGGAGGGCGAGCGATGTTGGAAAGCAAATGCTCGCCTCCCTACCGCAGCGCCCTCTGGGAACTGTAGTTTATGCAGCCCGGATTGTGGCGCACTCTTCAACGCATTTCCTTCAAGTGTTGAACTACACTTCCCGAGCTCAGAGGGTCTCCTCACGCCCTTCTCCCTGCGCTCTTCGCTGATTGCAAAGTAGTCCCTGAGGGCGGGCCGCTATGATTGGAGGACAGCGATGAGCAAAAGATTTGTGCTTAGAGGAAGAACCCGCCTGTTGGCGCCCAGTAATTGGTGGGAGGGGAGGCGTGTGGAACTCGAGGGTGGAGATACAGGCCCTTTAGCTACATCACCCACTCGTGGGCAAGTGAGACTTATCTTACCCCCAAGGGTAAACGTGGGAGGTAAAGAGACCTTCCGCTGCGTAAAATTGGCTCGACCCGGAAACGAAGTCTTTTTAAAAACTATTCACACTCTGGAGGGGCGAGAGGAATTGACGTGTCGCGAAGACTGGAAGGCTTCGCAAGTTGCCTAGCGACGAGGCGGGAGAGTGTGCGCACGCACCAGCGGCTGGGGAGTACCTGAGGGATCTGCGGTTCTGGCAGTTCCGAGACAGAAGATTCCGAGCGAGTGCGCCGCGGCCTGCCGGGTCCTCTTTCCCTAGTTGCCAGGGGACCCTCCGCTCTGGCTAGTGTCCGGTGACGAGCTGAGCAGCTTGCGGGGACGCCCCTCTGAGGCGGCCAGTGGCCGCGCGTCTTCCCGACTCCAGAGGCAGGTGAGCCGGGGCCCGAGGACAAGGGGTTTTCTCTTAACCTTAGGGTCCGAAATGCGCCGTCCCGCGTTGCTTTTATCTACCCAGGTGCTGACCAACTGGGCGGGTGTCCGCAGGCTCGCCGGTCCCTACTCAGCGCTGTTAGGGCAATAGCATTCGGGAGGGTGTAGTGCCTTGAAGTTCTCGCCCCCTCCCTTCTGTGAGATGTAGCTCTTTCAAAGTTAAATGAAAAATAGTGAGCGCTTGCCTTGTGGGAAATGAAGTGAGCCCTTCCCTTCCTGGAGCTCACAGTTCACGGATCTTTTTCTTAAGTCCTCCGTGAGTGTTGACAGTTTAGCCCATGCGTTTTTGGAGACTGACTGCTGTATAAACCATCTTGACCTTGAGATGATGCCAAACTTTCATTTCTACGTGAAGTGTGGCAGTCGTATGGGAGACACTGGTGGTTTCAGGCAGAATCTCAACTGGTAAAAACAACTTACCAGAAAAACCAGAGGTTTTCATTTGAAATTAATGCTGCCCAAAAGAGTTGTAGTGCTCCTTGAAACCTTGTTTGATGTGGATATTGAAAGGAAGATGTGGTGTTATGAAATAGCGTATCTGTAAGCAAATGAGTGCAGTATCTATATTAGATAATGTTGTACTTCTAGTTTTTCTCTATCACTGGTAATTGAAAGCCAACTGGTACCTTTCAGTTTTACTCTCTTCATTTTGGAGGGTTTGCTATTGTGGGAAAGAACATAACACCTTTCCAATTTGTTTTATCAATAGTATTTATTATAACTGAGTGATTCTGTCTTCCTTTAATCACTTTATTCACTTCTTATTCGTATGCTTTCCCAGTTTTCCTCTTATGTCACTGGTTGCCCCTTTTCAGTGTTCTTGCAGGTTCTTTTTTTTTTTTTTTATTAACCTCTGACTCCTTAACATTGGAGTGCCTTTGTTCTTCTGTCTACACTTAATCCCTAAGTGATATAAATCATGAGTTGCATGGTTACAAATGTCAAATGCCTGGTTACATCTATGTCAGAAAACTCCCAAATTTGTGTCTTGTCCTGAATTCCAGATTCTATGTCAAACTACTTTCTCGTTATTTTCACTTGATTTTCTAAATTCAGCATTTTCACTATTTTACAGTGTTTTCTACTGGACAATCATATATAGAGGTAAAACACCACAGCCTTTGATATAGATAAAAATGACCTGGAATTTCTCCAGTTCAAAGATATTTGTTGTGGATGGGATTATGAAATTTTAAATGGTAGAGTGGTAAAGAACTGGGATTGGTTAGATGAAGACTGGCTTAATAAATTGGCCAGGAAAATGTAGGGCAAGGGTCTTAGGATGTGGCACCCTACTAGACTGTGGGAATTTAGAGATTACTAGGACACAATTGCTGCCTTTTTTGAGCCCCCATTATAGCAGGAAATACAACTGTGTAAACCCATAATGTCAAGATGGTATGACCTGGTTAGTAGTAATAAAGAATTAGTAACGCTGGGGTGCCAGAGCTTTGCAAAGGAGGTGCTGCCTGAATGAAGACAAATGGATGTTTTTGCCAGGCAGCTAAGGTAGGAGGTAGAACCACATTTTCAGTGTTGTAGTAGGGGTTTGGGTTGTCAGTAAGACAATTTGCAACCATACATGCTTTAAGTTCATTTTTTTAAATGATTTTTTTAAGTTGATTTTTTTTAAACTAAGAATCTAGAACTGTATTACCCAAGACTGTAGCTATGAATTATGTGGCTATTAAATTTAAATTAATGAAAATTAAATAAAAATAAAAACCCAGTTCCTCAGTCGTACCTGTATTTCAAGTGTTCAATAACCACATGGGACAAAATATCAGACATTTCCGTTATCACAGAAAGTTCTTTTGCACAGCTCCTAGAACTTAGTGGAAGCAAGGCATCACCTAGAGCAGGCACAGCTGCAACATATCTTTGTGAGGACATTTCTTTTGCCCCTTGTATACAATGGCATGCACACCTGTTTGTGATACTGACTACACAGGAAGAGCTCTGTCAGAGGCAAGAAAGAAACCCAATTCTAGTCTTGACCATGGCATTTGTGTTTTGGAAGAACTTAACTTTAACAGTCTTGGTGTGTCTGTTTGAACGAATGTTTCCAAACATTGCATTGTCCTGGATCTTTTTTTTTTTTTTTTTTAAACAGAGAACATGAGAGTGGGAAGGGTTAGAGGGAGAAGCAGACTCCCTGCTGAGCAGGGAGCCCTGCTGCGGGACTCGATTTTGGGACTGCAGGATCATGACCTGAGCCGAAGGAAGTTGCTCAACCAACTGAGCCACCCAGGCGCCCCATTGTCCTGGGTCTTGAGCCAGACTTTGCATCAGGGAGCCCAGAAAGGATTGAGAAAGCAGAGGTCATTGCCTGGGTGATACCACACAACATCTGTCGCCGTCTACTGTTTTGGAATACCTGTGTTCCTGCCACATTCTAAATAGATGGAGGAGCATACAACACATGCAGAAGCTTGAAGTAAAATGGCAGGTTCGGACCTTACCAATAATGGGGATTAGGAGGGAAAGGAGCTTAGTTGGGGTATCTGTATAATGTGTACAAAAAGTCCATGTTCTTACGTGCTTCTAATGAGTTGTCGTATGTTTTTTTGGATGTATTTGTTTTCTTTATCTCTTTTAGGAGTTCTTCCTATTAAATATCTAACTGGTTTTATAATTTTTAATATTTTCAGTTTGGATGAAACAAACATGCTTTTTGTAAATCAAATTTCACTACAGTTGTCATTTCTAAGGAAGGGAAAAGAAGAGAGATGTAACTGGACACTGGCCTAAGGGTGCTTTAAATGTGTGGGTGGGTAGAGAAAATATTGAGTATTCATTTTATTATTTGTTCAACTGTACTCACCACTTGGTTTGATAAAGAATATTACCAGTCCCTTCCCAGAGATCTTATGTTGACACACATGTACATATACTTACTCTTGTGTATATAGATACATTTTGTAATTATAAAAAAAGTCACAAGTTGTTAAATAATAAAAAAAATCAACTAATGATTTTTCTTATCCCCTACTAACTAGATATTATGGAAACTTGTTTTATGTTACTGCTGTTGACTTTAAATGCAAAAAAATACTGGTGTATAAGCACAGACACATCTATGTTTTGTCATAAATATGTCCAAAGACATATCATTATGCCAATGTTTGAAAAAATTAAGATACAAAAAACCACAATGGATCAATTTATGGCTCATAAGAAGTGAGGAAGAGTGGGAAGAGCTAGACCTTGGACAGTATGTAGAAGTATAGGCAGAGCAGGGACAGGAGAGTAGGCCAAAAGAAAGCAATTGAATGTGAAAAATTAATACAGAAGTGAAAGAGAGGGGAAAAAAAATCTTACCACGTACATTCATTTGCGTTTTATGTCTTATACGTTAGCCAACCTACTTGCTGTTGCTAAAACATGTCCTTTGGTTTTCTGCCTCCATATTTTATATGTGCCTTTTCCTTAACTAGAGTCTTATCCTCTGTTTCTGCCTGTTAAAAATCCATTCCACCAGGTTCCTCATAAATGCTTTGGCCATGGGCTCCTGGGTGGCTCAGTGGGTTAAAGCCTCTGCTTTCAGCTCAGGTCATGATCTCAGGGTCCTGGGATCGAGGCCCGCATCGGGCTCCCTGCTCGGCGGGGAGCCTGCTTCCCCCTCTCTCTCTGCCTGTCTCTCTGCCTCGTGATCTCTCTCCCTCTGTGAAATAAATAAATAAAATCTTTAAAAAAAAATAAAATAAATGCTTTGGCCATTATGAAGCCTTTCTCCCCCCAACCCCTTTTTAAAAAGTATTTTTAAATTTTTAAAAAATTTTTTTAAAGATTTTATTTATTTATTTGACACAGAGAGAGAGATTACAAGTAGGCAGAGAGGCAGAGGCAGGCAGAGAGACAAGGAGAGGAGGAAGCAGGCTCCCCGCTGAGCAGAGAGCCTGATGTGGGCCTCCATCCCAGGACACTGAGATCATGACCTGAGCCGAAAGCAGAGGCTTTAACCCACTGAGCCATCCAGGCGCAAAAAGTATTTTTTTAAAGATTTTATTTATTTATTTGACAGAGAGAGAGAGAGAGAGAGAGATCACAAGTAAGCAGAGAGGCAGGTAGAGGGAGAGGGGGAAGCAGGCTCCCTACTGAGCAGAGAGCCCGATGCGGGGCTCGATCCCAGGACCCTGAGATCATGACCTGAGCTGAAGGCAGAGGCTTAGCCCACTGAGCCACCCAGGTGCCCCCCCTTTTTAAAAACCATTACAGGAAATTTAAACCATAAACAAATGAAGAGATAGTGGTATACTTTTCTCAGTCCATCATTCAACTTTAACGATTATTAACAGTTTGCCTATCTTCTTAAATGTGTCTTTTTGCTTCTCCCCTCCCCTAACATTTTCAAACATACAGAAAAGCTGTACAGTGACTAACCCTTTATAGTAGTCTGAGTTTAGTCAGGAGACAGATCTCTGTTGGTTATTTGAAAATTTAATATGATGAAATATTAACTAGAACAAGGAGGGGTGGTTATACTAAAAGGCATAAAAGAGCTCTGAGTGTAAGGGTCCCAGAAGTAGCAGATGTAAAAGAGCAGCTAATATTTCTTGGATGAAGAAGAAGGAGAGGGCCCTTTCCCAGAACTTGTATGCAGATCTGTTCAGTAAAGGCATGTGTACTATTGCTACATGGTCTGGAAAAGTGCCCACTGTCAGTGGGGAAGCTGGAGCTGTGGCCACAGCTGGAACTTGTCTCCTCCGCAAGGCTCTTGGGCCCTCATGCCGAAAAGTAATAGTAATAATAATAATAATAATAATAATAATAATAATAATAATAATGGATTCCTGAATTCAGAAGGGAAGTATCTTTTGCTGCTATCACATTGTAGGGTCACTCCATTGCCTTCTCTAAAGCTGGCAAAGGAAAAGTATTTCTAGTGTCACAAAGTAGGACAAAGAAAAGTAGATTTGGAGTGGAGGGATAGTAAATTGATAACTGGCACACCCTTGTGTCCACCACCTAATTTCTATAATTGTTAAGTGTTTTGTTATATTTACTTTATCATCTATCTACACATCTTTCCATCCACATGAAGTCTTCTTTGATTCCTCAGTCTGATGATCACTTTTAAATTTTGAGTTTTAAAATTATCTGCAAAACTAATCTATGGTGGAGAAAAAATACTAATAATGGTTCCCTCTAGGTGGAAGTTGAGGTGGAAATTGACTGCGAATGGGCAAGAAGGAACTTTTTAGGTGACAGTAATGTTCTATATCTTGATAGGGGTTTGGATTACAGAGATGTAAGCATTTGTAAAATATGCAGTTGAGACACTTAAGATTTGTACATTACATATTTGTAAATTTCCTCTAAAAAACCTAAAAATTATTAAGTTCCAGCTAGTGATAGGTATGCTGAAGTATTTAGGTGTGAAACATACTTATGCCTACAACTTTCTTTAAATGCATTAAGGGCACCAGGCTGGCTCAGTTGGTGTTACATGGGACTCTTGATCTTTTGGTTGTGAGTTTGAGCCCCATGTTGGGTGTAGAAATTACTTAAAGATAAAATCTTAAAAAAAAAAAGATTGATGGATGTATTGAGGGATGAATACTTTTGTCCACAAAAAATTAAAATACAGATAAAGCAAATATAGTTACAGGAAATGCTGTGTAGTAAAATGTTAATTATAAAATTTAGGTGGTATTCACTGTGTGATGCTATCAACTTTTCTGTATCAATTATTAGGCTAATAATTTCTTTGAGTTCAGAGACTGCATCTTATGCATCTATGTATGTCTCATGGAATATGACATGTCTTCCTCATAATAGGTACAAGAGAAATATCTTTAAAGTTGCTGTTATTGAAGCTGAAAGACTAATAATCTTGGCCTAATGGCCTAATGAAACTTATCAGTTTCAGACTTTTCTAGCTAAACAGAAAATTTTTAAGTGCAAAGTATATTGGAAAATGTTTGGAAGAACTTGTGAAATACTGAGCGTATCTGAAATTTCACAGATGTAATTTGATACTTTAATAAAAATTTATATATTTTTGGTAAATAGCTTATTCATTTGAGTACCAAATCATTTAGCTAAATTATCAGGCTTAACCTATAGGCAGAATTAAGAACAGTTTTGATTATAAAATGTGTATGTTGGAAAATTATTTTTTATTTCAATATGATCTATTTATTATCTAGTAGGCTCGGTTTGCCTGGGGAATATATTTGGCTCCATCTAAGTGGAACTACTGAGAACTGTAGTTGAAGGCCCAGAAGATGGGCATGTTACTCCCTTTTCATAACTTTGCTGTATGCTGGAGTCCAGCTCCAGCAACAGTCAGGGTCCCCGAAGGAAAGGACGGCGTCGGTGATACGAAATGAGGAGACGGACTCGAATGATGTCTCAGGAGTCTCCCAAAACCTCAGGGCTCGGGGTCCTTTATTTATATCATTGTAACAGAGGGTGATAAAAAACACAATCAGAATGTTTATTTATTAATTGAAGGAACCTTCGTAGATGCACCTGGTATTTCTCAAAAAGCTTGATAGATGAGGCCCATTCTGCTTATCTGTATAGTGCCCCTTTTTTATGGTTACTCTTAGTTCTGATGTAAATCAAGGGTTTTGTGTAAGGTCATTAAGCCCTAAAGTTAAATGCTATATATCCTGGGGGGGAGGCACAGCATGGTGCCGGATTCTTTCTAGGCAATTATCCCAGATTCCATTTGGGCCTGTTTATCTATACAAAGAGTAAATTATCTACACCTCGAAAAGTCAATTATCCGACTATATTTCTTCCAGTAACTATGTTTATACTATATATTTTTACATTGATTGTTAATACGGGATCTACAAATAGTAAATTCAACCTATGTTTAACAAATCTAGTCTAATCTTACCATTCCTACTGATATGTGTCATTCGAACTGCAAGCCGCTTTTAACTGGGAGGGGGTGATTAATGCTTTACCCATTGCGATTCTCCTGGCCTTGCAGGAGGGTGGTGCCCCATGCCGTACAGAGAGGGTCTCACCTTGTACCACGCAGATGGCTCACGTCAGCTTTAGGCCTAAGAATTTATGTTACAAAATACTTATTTTAAGATAGAAAATTGTAAACTGTCCCCAAAAGATGGGATTGACTGGGTAAGGATGGCCCTCCATAACATTGTTTCTAAATCTAAGTTCTCTGTTTTACATTTCAGTGTCTTAGTTCCCAAGTCTGGTTTTGTAATACCCTCCTCTCATATTTGGTTAAATTTAATTTTAAAGAATCATGGCACTCGAGTTTAGTTATTTATAGATTAATTTAATATATAGCCCCTGGAAATGAATCAAATTTTCATGACTTACAGCTGGGATTTGTCATGGGATGTCTTCCTGGTCTACTTCATATAAAAAGGACTCAAAATCAGGGGAGTTGTTAGTTTCCTAGGCCCTCCTAAATTTAATCATATTATTTTACATTTTACAAAAAACATAGATAGTGAATATGTTTAATATTACATATGTATAATCCTGAGGTAGAGTGAATATTATTCTCATTTTATAGTTTAACAAACTCAATTTCAAAGGTTGTTATTTGTTCAAGTTCTTCTAGCCATGTCTAGAAAACTAAGATCTACTTACACTAAGAAAACAAATTACATATTCCCTTGTACATTTAAAAATGAACATTTAAGCGGTGCCTGGGTGGCTCAGTTGGTAAGGGTCTGCCTTCGGCTCAGGTCATGATCCCAGTGTCCTGGGATTGAGCCCTGCATCAGGCTCCCTGCTTGGTGGGAAGCCTGCTTTTTCCTCTTCCGCTCCCCCTGCTTGTGGTCTGTCTCTCACTGTGTTTCTCTTGGTCAAATAAATAAGTAAAATCTTAAGAAAAAACCAATATTTTATTTCTGGATCACTTTAACCTTGACTTTCTTGGTTTAATAATCTCAAATGCATTCCATAATTTATTTCTCAGTGGTTGTTATAGTAATGTAATGTATTGCAAGAGAGGATTTTTGTTCTGGTGGGCATATTAGCACATTTCCTTTTCTTTTAGTACATTTCCAATTATACTAATAATAAGGTTGTCTTCTTTACTTTCTTTAAGAGCCATCTCTGGTAGTAATATCAAGTAGCACAATATGTCATTGCAATTTTGTTGTGAGTTTGAGTCTTCAGGTGGTTTCTGAATGCCTCATAAGCATTCACTTTCGTTAAGGCAACAAACAGTAATGCATTAATCTGTTATGTTAGATTTGGAGATGTTTTTAACTTTTTTTCCCTCAGCTCAGCATTATTTAGGTAGTAATTCAAATGACAGAAAATATTTGAAATACCGTTCTAACAACATCCAACAGGGCTATTAAAGGAGCATTAAGTTTCATATCCCTAAAATTGAATGTTGGCTCTTGATACTCTGGGTATTTTGGAGCTTACAAGATTTTATACTTACACAGTATGAAATTGTTTAGCTTATTAATTTTATTTATAGCATATATAAAATTGGTATGATTCTGGTTAAAAAATCATTCATTTTAATGTTTTCTTTAATGAATTACAATTAAAGTTCTTTATATAACAATTTTGTTATAATCTGATTCTATTTCATTGAAACCAGTGAAGTAATATTTAGGGAGTAATCTTAAGATAACTTTGCTTTTGGTTTAAGCATCTGCATGTTTAGAAATACGTGTTTTACATACCATCTGTGTAATTAATAAAGAGCCATGGTATATAATAGTGTAACTAAAAACAGGATCTTTTATTTTTATCCTTATTTTTTTGTTTTTTAAAGATTTTGTTTCTTTGGGAGACAGAGTGAGAGAGCACAATGGGGAGAGGGGTAGAGGGAGAGGGATAATTAGGCTCCCAGCTGAGCAGATCCCAGGACCCTGGGATCATGACCAAACCTAAGGCAGACTCTTAACCAACTGAGCCACCCAGGTACCCCAAAAACAGAATCTTTTAAAAAGCAAGATTAAGACTTGTTAAATCAGAGACCAAATTATTATAAAGTTTTTTTTTAACATGGTAAAATACATATAAGATTTACCATCTTAGCTATTTTTAAGTATACGGTTCAATGGTATTAAATGTCATAATTTTGGGCAACCACCACCATCATCCATCCCCATAACACTTTTCATCTTGGCAAGCTGAAATTCTATACCTATTAAACAATTATTCTCCATTTTCCCCTCTCCACAGCCCATGGTAACCACTATTAAAATTTCTGTCTTTGTGATTTTGACTGCTCCAAGTACCCATATAAGTGGAATCATAGTTTCTGACTTTTTGTTACTGGTTTATTTCACTAAGCATGATGTCCTCAAGGTTCATCCATGTTGTAGCATATTGCAGAGTTTTCTTCTTTTTAAAGGTGGGCTAATTTACCACTCATTGTGTATGTATGCCACAATGTGCTTTTCCATTCATCAATTGATGGCCACTTAGGTTGCTTCCATGGTTTAGCTATTGTGAATAGTGTTGCTATAAACATGGGTGTACATATACCTTTTTGAGACCCCACTTTCAATTCTTTTAGGTAAATACTCAGAAGTGGAATTGTTGGATCATATGGTAATTGTTTTTAACTTTTTAAGAAGCCACCATTTTGCTTTCCATTTACAGCTGTTCCATTTTGTATTCCTACCAGCATTGCATGAGGGTTCTGATTTCTCCACAACCTTGCCAAAGTATATTTTCTGTTTTTTTGATAGTAGCCATTCTAGTGGGTACGAGATTATACTTTATTGTAGTTGTTATTTGCATTTCCCAAATGACTAGTGATTTGAGCATCTTTTCATGTGCTTATTGACCTTTCATATATTTTCTTTGGAGAAATTTCTACTAAAGTCTTTGCCCATTTTTGAATTGGATTTTTTTTTTAAGATCTTATTTTTTTAAGTAAACTTTATACCCAGCGTGGGCCTTGAACTTACAACCCCAAGACCAAGAGTCACATGCTCTCTACCAGCTTAGCCAGCCAGGTGCCCCATTTGTTTTTGTTTTTATTGAGCTTTAGAATTTATAGATTCTAGATGGTGATGTCTTACCAGATATATGATTTGCAAATATTTTCACACATTTTGTGGGTTGCCATTTACTCTATGGATAGTATCTCTTTTTTTCTTAGTAGTTTTTTTCTTATAACCTTTTTCAGGTAATTGTGGATATTCATCTTTAATACTAAATTAAAATTACACCGGTGGTAGTTTCTCAAAGGTTATTTGCAAGATGGAACCTGAAACGGTATCACTGAATATTTCCTATTTGATTACATTAAAAATGTATAGACCTTTCTTGCACATTAAATGGCTCTTGTACCAATGCATGACTTTTTAGGTAATTCATTGTTTCACTAGGGATAGTGTCTTTTGATGTGTAAGATTTTAAAATTTTCATGTTGTCCCATTTGTTCATTTTTTCTTTTGTTACTTGGACCTGGTGTCATATCCAAGCAGTCATTACCAAATCTAATGTCACTAAGCTTTTGTCCTATGTATTCTTTTAAGAATTTTATTGTTGGGGTGCCTGGGTGCCTAAACTAAGCCTCTGCCTTCTGCTCAGGTCATTGGGATCAAGTCCCATATCAGGCTTCCTGCTAAGCAAGGAGTCTGCTCCTCCCTGTCTCTCTGCCCCTGCCATGGCTTATGCTCTCTCTCACTCATTCTCTCAAGTAAATAAATAAAATCTTAAAAAAAAAATTTTATTGTTGTAGGGCTCATACTTAGGTCCTTGATCCATTTTGAGTTAATTTTTGTATGTGTTGTTAGGTGAAGGTCCAGCTTCATTTTTTTGCCTGTGCTTATTATCCAGTTTTGCCAGCATCATTTGTTAAAAAGACTCATTTTCCCATTGGTCTTAGCACCCCTGTCAAAAGTCATTTGATCATATATGTCAGTGTTTATTTCTGGGCTTTCTATTCTGTTCCATTGGTCTATATATCTGTCTTTATGCCACTACCACACTGTTGTAATTACTGTAGCTTTTTAGTAAGTTTTGAAATGAAGAAGTATGGGCCTCCTGTTTTGTGTTCTCTATCTCTCTCCAATTATTTTGGCTCTTTGGAGTCCCTTGGGATTGTATATGAATTTTAAGGTGAGTTTTTCTGTTTGGGCACAATATGTCATTGGGATTGCATTGAATCTGTAGATTATTTTGGGATGTATTGACATTTTAACTAAATTAAATCAGTCTGTGAACATGGGATTTATTTATGTTGTCTTTAATTTCTTATAGCACTGTTTTGTTGTTTTCATTGAACAAGTCTTTCACCTGCTTGGTTAAGTTAATTCCTAACGATTTTATTGTTTTTGATGCTGTTGTAAATGGAATTGATTTTATAATTTCCTTTTCAGATTGTTCATTGTTGGTGTATAGAAATGCAACTGATGTTTATTTGTTGACTTTGTATCCTGCTAATTTGTTATTAGTTCTGACAGCTGTTTTGTGGAGTCTTTAGGGTTTTCTAAATATAAAATCATTTTACTTCTTCCTTTCCCATTTGTATGCCTTCTTTTTTCTTATTTTGCATAATTGCTCTTAGTAGAACTTCTTGAACTCTGTCGAATAGAAATGGTGAAAAGTAGGCACGTTGCCTTGTTCCTGAAGTTAGAGGAAAAGCTCTAAGATCTTCTAAGCTTCTAAGTCTTTCACCATTGAGTATGATGTTTTTCATACATTGTATGGATTTTTCATGTATGGCTTTTATATTATGTTGAGGTAGTTTTCTTCTATTTTTAATTTTTTCAGTGTTATCATGAAAAGATGTTGAATTTAAGATATTCATATAAATGTGATCACACTTATTTGTATGATACTTTATAAAAAATACATATTGCTTAGAGCTTTTTCTATTATATGAAATAACACCTTTGAAAAAGATTTAAGTCTCTCATAAATCTTCTACCTAATACCCAGATTTACATTTCTGTATATCCCATTCAGATTTTCAAGGTTAGATTTAAATTTTTCATGTTGCCATTTGTTTTCTGTTTGTCTTATATGTTCTTTGTTCTCTCTTCCCTCATTTTTTTCCTTCTTTTTGATTAATTGAAATTTTTTTATGATTCTATTTTATCTCCTTTGTTGACTTATTAGTGGTAAGAGTTTGGTTATTTACATGACTGTTTTGAGGTTGATAGCATACATCGTTTTCTCATATCTACCTTAAAGTGGTGTTATACCACTTCACTTAGAGTATAAGAACATTCAGTAAGTTACTTGCATTTTTCCTTTCCTGGCCATTGTGCTTTAGTTGTTATGCATAAGTTTGAGCCACATACTACATTGTTATTTTTGTTTAAATGAATGCCTTTTAAGGAGATTTAAATAATGGGGACAAATATCTAATATTTATTCATGAGTTGCCATTTTTAGTACTTTCATTGTATAGATCCATATTTCTAATATGATGTGATTTTTTTTCTGCCTAAAGGATTTTCTTTTTAAAATATTTATTATAGCACAGAGTGAATGGTGAAAAATGTTCTTATCTTTGTATGTCTGAAAAAGTCCTTGTTTTACCTTTTATTTAGAAGGATATTTTTCACTGAGTATAAAATCCTACGTTGACAGTTTTTTTTTTCCCCCAGCACTTAAGAGATGGTGGTCCATTGTCTTTTCCATTTGTCTTGTTTCTGATGTCATCTGCTGTCATCTTTATCTTTCTTTTTGTATGTATCTATTTTATTCTTTATCACTGATTTTGGGTATTGTTATTACACCATGCCTTGGTTTAGTTTTTCTTATGTTTCTTATGCTCATGTTCTTTGAGATTCTTGAACTGATGGATTTGTAGTTTTCAACAAATTTGGGAAAATTTGGTTATTATTTCTTCAAATATTTTGCTTATTCCCCATTCTGCTACTATCTTGAGGATGCAGATTATATGTATAGTAGGTTGATTGAAGTAGTCCCAGTGCTTACTGATGTTCTGTTCATTTTTTAAATTACCATTTCTTTCTAGGTTTCATTTCATAAGTTTTTATTTCTGTTTCTTCAAGGTCACAGTTTTCTTTTTTTATTACGCATAATCTGCTGTCAATTCCATCCATTGTACTTTTCATCTCACATAGTTTTCATCTCTAGAAGTTTGATTTGGGTCTTTTTCATATCTTTCATGTGTGCTAAATTTTTGGAATCTGTGAAATACATTATAATTGTTTAATATTCTAGTCTCTTAATTATAATTGTCAGAATTGAGTTAGTTTAGATTGATTTTTCTTCTTATTTTGGATCATATTTTTATGTTTCTTGGGATGGTTGGTAATTTTGTGTTGCATGCCAGATGCTATAAATATTACCTTCTGGGTGTTGGATATTTTTGTTTCTCTATAAATAATTTTCAACTTTATTCTGGGATACAGTTATTTGGAAACAGTTTGATCTGTCAGGACTTGCTTTTAAGATTTATTAGGTAGAACTGAGTAGTGTTCAGCCTAGGGCTAATAATTCTTCATTCCTGAGGTAAGACTTTGGTAAACAAGACTTTTCTGGATACTCTATACAATTACTATAAATTAGCAAGTTTTTCTGTCAGGCTGGTGGGAGAAATAACTATTCTTAGCCCCATATGAGTGCCAAGCACTATTATCGTTATTCATTCCTGGTCTTTCTGTCCCTGGTCTTATGAAATTTTCTTATATGCATATACTGTCAGTAATCAGTTGAATTCTCACGGGGAACCCTGTGAAGATCTCTGTAGTTCTACCTCTATGTGGCTGTCTCCTCACCAGAGAATTTTAATCATCTTGTCCTCCCCAGTCTTCCAGCACTGTCTCCTCAACCCAAGTTGTTTCCTGGGCTCCTCTTGATTTCCCTTATTTTGTATCAGATCATCTCTCTCCTAACACAGCTTCAGTATGCCTACCGGTTTTGTTTTTAGTTCCTGCTTTCTTTTTGGTAAAAGGAACCCCTTTTTCTTACAAGCTCAACTATTTTTTTCTTCCTATAGACCAAGTGTTGTGCTGCCTTGGCCTCCGTGTTTGCCTTGTTCTTGATGGAAGCTGTTGGAAATGGTGGGTGCTTTTCTCAGGAGGTTTGGCCTCACCTACAATCCAATAGCTGGTCCTTGGTATAGCCAGGAGAGCTCCTTGGAGACTGATGTGCTCACAGGGGGCCCTATCAGCCTTAGGCACTGGAATGGATTGGATTATTTTCCAAGTGGAAGAACATTCTACTCCTCTAGTTTAACCTCTCCTTGCAAACTAAAATGGGGAAATCACTTTCCAAACAGACAAGCTCAAGTGAGAATAAAAAATACCCTCTACTAGGTAGCCTGACAGTACCTGCATTAGTTAGTGTTTGGATAAGAACAAGCCCTTCAAGGGGTAATGGAACCCTTCTTTGGACCTTAATTGATCTTTATGTTTGTTGTGCTTTTAATTCTTTGTGGAAAAGTGATTTGTAGTGCAAAATGGCTTTCGATGTTATAGGTGCTTTATTATGTAATATTGTTCTTATCAAAAGGTCATTTTTGCATTGTTTTGACTTTTTAAATTTCTGATCCAGCCCATGTTTATTTTTATTTTTCATTTTATTTCTTCTTGTTTTTTACAGTTCTTTTTCCCTCTTATTTCTCCTGCTTTACCAACCCCTACCCCCATCATCTGCTAGAGGAATGGGAAGGAATAGGGGCACTTGGTTTACTCCCTTTTTCTTTTTTTAATTTTCCAAACCAGTTGGCTAGATATCTTCAGAAAAGTCACCTTTCCTTGGTGAGTTTGTTACGTAAGGTGGAGCCTCACTAGTTATAACTCTGACCCCTAAGAAACTGGGTTATGTTTATTACTAAGGATTAAGGCCATCTTGACCTGGTTGTCCCTTTAGGGTCTGTGTGTTATCTACCCCTGATGACCAGGGTGATCCTGGTTCATGAACAGGCAGCTACTTAGAGAGGTACCCTGTTTAAGAAAGTTCTATAGAATAGTGGTGACTAAAATCTCTTTTGGTAAAATGAGGTTGTTAAACAATTTACATAATAAATATAGAACTTGGAGACTCAAAATGTATTAGCATGGGTTCTTTTTTATTAGTTTATTTTATTTTTCTTCATCATGATAAGTGTGCTCTTTAATCCCCATTTCCTATTTCACCCATGCCCGCCAGCTACCTGCCCCCCTGGCAATCACCTGTCCATCCTCTAGACTTAAGAGTCTGTTTCTTGGTTTGTGTGTGTCTCTCTTTTTCCCTTTGCTTATTTTGTATCTTAAATTCCACATATAAGAGATCATATGGTATTTATTTTTCTCTGAATTATTTTATTTAGCATTATACTCTAACTCTATCCATGTTGTTGCAAATGCTGAGATTTTATTCTTTTTTATGGCTGATTAATATTCCATTGACTATATATACCACCTCTTCTTTATTCATTTATCTGTATTTAAGCTGCTTCCATAGTTTGGCTATTGTAAATAATGCTACAATAAACATAGGGATGCATGTATCCCTTTGAATTCATGTTTTTGAATTTTGGGGGTAAATACCCAGAAGTGTGATTACTGGATCATAGAGTAGTTCCATTTTTAACTTTTTTTTTTTTTTTTTAAAGATTTTATTTTNCCTCTTCTTTATTCATTTATCTGTATTTAAGCTGCTTCCATAGTTTGGCTATTGTAAATAATGCTACAATAAACATAGGGATGCATGTATCCCTTTGAATTCATGTTTTTGAATTTTGGGGGTAAATACCCAGAAGTGTGATTACTGGATCATAGAGTAGTTCCATTTTTAACTTTTTGAGGAAATCCCGTACTGTTTAACACAGTGGCTAACGAGTTTGCATGCCTACTGCCTACTAACTGGGCACAAAGGTTCCTTTTTCTCCACATCCTAACACTTATTGTTTCCTGTGTTTTTGATTTTAGGCATTCAGACAGGTATGAGGTGATATCTGATTATAGTTTTGATTTGCATTTCCCTGATGATGTTAAGTATCTTTCCATGTGCCCGTTGGCCATCTATATGTCTTCTTTGGAGAAATGTCTGTTCATGTTTTTTGCCCATTTTTTAATTGAATATTTGTTGTTTGGGTATTGAGTTGTATCAGTTCTTTACGTATTTTGGAAACTAACCTTTTATCATATAGGTCATTTACAAATATTTTCTCCCATTCAGTATGTTGTCTTTTAGTTTTGTTGATTGTTTCCTTTGCTGTACTTTTTGGTAAATATGAACTTTTTCTTGAAAGCTCAGCTATTTTTCAATATCTTTTTTTAAAAAATAATTTGAATTTCCTGAAGAATTGTAAGAATAAGAACTTCTGAGACCTTTCATCAGTATTTACCAATTAATGTCTAGTCACATTTGCTTTATTACACTTGCTTTCTCTCTTTCTTTACTTTCCCTCCAAATGTTATTTTTTTTCTTAACCATTTGATACTAAGTTACAGGCATCATGCTCTTTTTTACTCCAGTATTCTTCAGTGAATATTTTCTAAGAATAGGGACATTCTTTCCCATAACAATCAAACAATATAAAATTCAGAAAATTTAACATGTTTGTATACTCTCATGTAGGAAAAAATTTAGTCTTCCCCGTATGTTTCTCCTTTGCAGTTCATACAAAAGACTTCACTTCTGGTCATCCAGTGTATGGAAATTTTTCATACACCAAACAATTCTGCAACATCAGCTGGCTGTCCTATAATTTCACCCAATTCTGACACTGTCTACCTAGAGATAGTGTCAGATCCCACAGGTTAAGACCCTACTCCCTTGAGATTGCCCCTCACTTCAGTGCCAATAGCAAGTGGTAAATCCCCAGATTACCCATAATCTCTGTCCAACTTGGCTACAAATGAGAGGCAGATTTGATTTTTTTGCCAGAGCAGCACACAGAACTCAAGGAAACACCTCTTTTGTGTGCCAATGTTTTATATAATAAAGGATATGATAAATAAAACAGATGAATAGCCAGATAAAGAGATACACTGGGCACGGTCTGGGAGGATCCTGAGTACAGGTGCTTTTATTTCTCTGGAATTGATGTGCGTCACCCTCTTGGTACACAGATGTGTTCACCAATCTTAAAACTCTCTGATCCTCAAAGGATTGAGATTTTGGGCGCCTGGGTGGCTTAGTGGGTTAAAGCCTCTGCTTTCAGCTCAGGTCATGATCTCAGGGTCCTGGGATCGAGGCCCGCATCGGGCTCTCTGCTCAGCAGGGAGCCTGCTTCCCCCTCTCTCTCTGCCTGCCTCTCTGCCTCCTTGTGATCTCTCTCCCTCTGTGAAATAAATAAATAAAATCTTTAAAAAAAAAGGATTGGGATTTTTATGGAGGTTTCATCATATAGGCATGATCATTTATTAACTCCACTTTTAGCTCCTTTCCCCTCTAGAGAATGCAGGGGATAGGAATGATAATTCCAAACTTTTAATCATGGTTTGGTCTTCTCGTGACCAGCCTTTATCCAGGAGCCCATCTCATTAGTACAAAAAACAGTCCTACCATCCAGAAAATTCCATGGATCTTAGGAGTCCTGTATCAGAAACCAGGGTCAAAGGCCAAATATTCACCTAGAAAACATTAATAAATGCCTAGAAACATATAATCTTCTATGACTGAATCATGAAGAAATAGAAAATCTGAATAGACTAATTACCAGCAAGATTGAATCAGTAGTCAAAAACCTTCAAACAAACACAAGCCCAGGACTATGTGGCTTCACTGGTGAATTCTACCAAACACTCATAGAAGATTTAAAACCTATCCTTCTCAAACTGTTCCAAAAAATTGAAAAAAAGGGACTGCTTCTAAACTTATTTTATGAGGCCAGCATTACCTCGATACTAAAACCAGAAAAGGACACCATTTAAAAAAAAAAAGAAAAGGAAAAAGAGAGAAAATTACAGGCCAATATCTGTAAACAACATAGATGCAAAAATTCTCAAAAAAAGATGAGCATACTGAATTCAGCAATACATTAAAAAGATCATACACCATGATAGAGTGGGATTTATTCTCGGAATGCAGTGTAGTTCAATATCTGCAAATCAGTCAGTGTGATATACTACATTAACAAAATGGAAGATAGAAATCATGTGAGCATCTCAATAGTTGTAGGAAAAAGGCACTTCAGGATCCATTTATGATAAAAACTCTCAACAAAGCAGATGCAGATAGAATGTACCTCAACATAATAAAGGTCACATATAACAAACCCATAGCTAACATCGTACTCAGTGGTGAAAACCTGGAAGCTTTTCTGCTAAGATCAGGAAAAAGACAAGGATGCCCACTCTTACCGCTTTTATTAAACATAGTGTTGGAAGTCCTAGCTGGAGCAGTCAGGCAAGAAAAGGAAATAAAAGACATAGAAATTTCAAAGGAAGAGGTAAAACTTTCACTGTTTACAGGTGACATGAATTCATATATAGAAAACTCTAAAAACTCCATCAAAAAGTGTTAGAACCAATAAACAAATTCAGTAAAATTGCAGGATACAAAAATCAATATACTAAACTCGTTTCCATTTTTATACGCTGACAATGAACTATCAGAAAAAAGGAGTTGGCATCAAAGGAATAAAATACCTAGGAATAAATTTAACCTAGGAAGTCAAAAACCAATATACTGGAATCTACAAGCCATTGATGAAAGAAATTGACAAAAATACAAATAAATGGAAAGAGATTCCATGCTCATGGATTGGAAGAGTTCATATTGTTAAATGTTTTTATCACCCTAAACAAACTGTAGAGTCATTATAATCTCTTCAAAATTCCAATGGCATTTGCCACAGAAATAGAAAAAACAATCTTAAAATTTGTATGGAGCCATAAAAGATTCTGAATAGCCAAAGCAATCTTAAAAAAAAACAAAGCTGAGATTACTTTATTACAAAGTTATAGTAATTAAAACAGTGTGGTATTGGCATAAAAATAGACACATAGATCAGCGGAATAGAATAGAGAGCCCCCCAAATAAACGCATGCATATATGACCAATTAATTTATGACAAAAGAGGCAAAAATATGCAATAGGGACAAGACAGTCTCTTCAATAAATGGTGCTGGGAAAACTGGACAGTTATATGCAAAAGAATGAAACTGAATCACTATCTTACCATACAATACAAAAAGTAACTCAAAATAAAGATATTCAAAAATAGATTAAACACTTGAATGTAATCCCAGGAACCATAAAACTTATGGGAGAAAACAGAGGTTGTTAGCCTGGCATCACTCTTGGAGATTTTTTTTTTTTTTTTTGCCTGAGGGGTCCGACTCCAAATGCAATGGCAACAAAAGCAAAAATAAACAAATGAGACTATATCAAGCAAAAAAATTCTGGTCAGCAAAGGAAATCAACAAAACAACAAGGTAGTGAAATACATGGGAGAACATATTTGTAAGTCATATATTTAATTAAGGGTTGACATCCAAAATCTATAAAGAACTCCTACAACTCAATAACAGAAAACCCCCCAAACAATCTGATTACAAAAAGATGGCCAGCAGGTACATGAAAAGATGCTCAACACTCACCATCCAGAGAATGCAAATCAAAACCACAATGAGGTATTACCTCACACTCGTCGGAATAAATATTATCAGAAAGATAAGAAATAACAGGTGTTGGCAAGGATGTGGAGAAAAGGGAGCCCTTATGCAATGTTAATGGGAATGTAAATTGGTGCAGCCACTATGGAAAACAGTATGAAGGTTACTCAAAAAACTAAAGATAGAGCTACCATACAATCCAGCAATTTCACTTCTAGGTATTTAAGAAAATGAAAACAATAATTCGAAAAGATATATTGCACTCCTATGTTCATTGCAGCATTATTCACATAGTCAAATTATGGAAACAACCAGTGTTCACTGATGGATGAATGGATAAAGAAGAAGTGGTATGTATATGTACAATGGAATGCTACTCAGTCATAAAGAATGGAATCTTACCATTTGTGACAGCATGGATTGATTTGAGGATATTATACTAAGTGAAATATATCAGACAGAAAAAGACAGATTCCATATAATTTCACTTATATATGGAATCTAAAAGCAAAACAAAGCAAAACCCATTGCAGAGAAAAGATTGGTGGTTGCCAGAGGGGAAGGCAATTGGTGGTTTAATGAAACTGGAGAAGGTGGGGGGTCAAGAGTTACAAACTTCCAGTCATAAATAAGTCATGGCATTTTAATGTATGGCATGGTAACTATAATCAATAATAATATATTGCATATTAAATAACTTAATATGGTGATGGGGAAAACTAGACTTATTGTGGTGATCATTTCACAGTATATACAAATATCAAATCATTATGTTGTATACCTCAACTAAAGCAACGTTATATGTCAATTTTGCCTCAAAAGAAAAAAGACCCAAATATTCAAACTAAACGTGCTCATTGTATGTTATCACTTAGGAAATTATAAGAGTTTTCACACCTCTGTGCTAAGAACTGGGGTCAAAGCCTAAATATGAGAACAAAAGATTCTCCTGGCTCCCCTTTTACAAGGGTTTTAAGAACTCTCTGTCAGGAACTAGAGGGTGAGACCAATTGATATATTTCTTATTTCACAACTCTTATATAGTATACTCTCATGCTCACATTCTGCCAGTTGTCTCAATGATAAAACTTTTTTTTTAAAAGATTTTATTTATTTGACAGAGAGAGAGAGAGAGAGAGAGAGAGAGAGCAAGAGAGGGAATACAAGCAGGGGGAATGGGAGAGGGAGCAGCAGGCTTCCCGCTGATCAGGGAGCCTGATGCAGGGCTCAGTCCCAGGACCCTGGGATTATGACCTGAGCTGAAGGCAGAGGCTTAACAACTGAGCCACCCAGGTGCCCCTCCTATAACATTTTTTTAAAAAGATTTTATTTAAGAGAGAGTGAGTNGGGGGGGGGGGGGGGGGGATGACGGGGAGGAGCAGAGGGAGAGGGACAAGCAGATTCTGTATTGAGTGTGGAGTCCTATTTGGGTCTCGATCCCATGACCCTGAGATCATGACCTGAGCTGAAATTAAAGAGTCCAGTGTGCTCAACCAACTGAGCCACTAGGCGCCCCAACATTTTTTTTTTAATTTTTAAATAATCTGTACACCCAATGTGGGGCTGAACTTACGACCCTGACATCAAGAGTTGCATGCCAGCCAGGTGCCCCAACATTTTTTTCTTCAATACACAATCATGCCCTTTTCCCTTTGTAATTAGTAAGTTATCAGTGGTGACATTGTATGTTAAAATCTATTTTCTCATCAAAATTTAACCAATAGTTTTAGCTTTCACTGATTTTTTTTTCTCAAATCAGTTATTAGTATGATGGTAAAATGCTCTTCAAAGTCTTATCATTTTTCAACATTTATCAGATGTAATTCTGCTGTAAGTTTGTTTTCCCTTATCTGTTTATCAATATATCATCTATTCTTACTACCAGCACTTCTGACACGAAGTGTATATGTTTTCTACAGCAAACAAATTATGCATTTCTCTGTGGACACCAATTAGGTGTCCTACAATTCAGTTCAATTGTTACACTACCTGGAGTTAGCAAGATCCTACAGGTTAATGGCTTAGCCACACAAGACTGCTCCCCACTTCAGAGCCATCACAAGTACAGACCTCCCATAATTCTGACCAACTGGCTATAAATCACTGGTTTCCAAGACCACTCCTTGGGTTCAGTAATTTGTTAGAATGGCTCACAGAACTCAGGAAAATACTTTGTTTGCTATTACTGATTTATTATAAAGGGTACAACTCAGGAGCAGCCAAATGAAAGAAACATATAGGGTAAGATATGGGGGAAGAGGCATGGAACTTTCATGCCTTCTCTGCACATGTCACCCAGCACCTTGATGTGTTAAAAAAAAAACCTGGAAGTTCTCTCAACCCTGTAGTTATTATGGACATTTCATTATGTAGACATGGTTGATAGAATCACTGGCCATTATTGATTAACTCAGTATTCCTCTCTCACCTCCTTGGACATCCTGAGGTGGGGCTGAAAGTTCCCAACTTTTAATCATGCCTTGGTCACCTCTGGTGACCAGCACCTCAGCCAAGTACCATCTCGTTAGTATTACCAAAGGCACTCTTATCACTTAGGAAACTCCAAGGGTTTTAGAAGCTCTCATGCTAGGAAACCAGGGTTGAAGGCCAAATGTTTATTATATCACAGTATCACTCTATCTGGTTAGTACAGGCTTGTGGATTTTTATTTAGTGAATTACATTAGTATCTTAAGGGTTTCTGTCTCTATTTTTTAAAAATTTTATTTATTTACCTGAGAGAGAGCACATGACTTGGGGCCAGGGTTGGGGGGGGGCAAGGGAGAAGCAGGCTCCCCACTGAGCAGGGAGTCTGATGCACGGCTCCCATCCCTGGACCCTGAGATCATGAGTTGAGCTGAAACAGAGACTTAACAGACTGAGCCACCCAGGTGCCCCAAGGGTTTATTTTTCTTTAAGTAAATGATGATGGCTTTTTTCTAATTTGGCATGACCTAGTAAGAGGAAATGAGCTAAAACCAAAACCAAAGGTCTTTATTTAGTATTCTTGGTTTTTTAGGAACAGAGATTACCTCAGATGCTTTGTAATTTTGAAGCTATACTTTAAGGATACATGTAATAAGGAGAGGACAAATCTCAGCAACTTGGCAAGACCTTTCAGAACCTAGAGAAAGTTTAACTGTCAGATTTTAGTCCCACTCTCCCTTTCCCCAAACAGGAATAAATAGGACAATTATGTGAACCTCATGGAGAATAGAACTGATAGGCCACTGTAGAATCTCAGAAGGTTATGGATTCTTGGTTATCTTGTCCACCTAGCTTTAGAGGTTCACAGATCCACCAAATAACCTGGCCTCTTTTTAAGTCTTTCTGCTTTTCTTTATACTCTTAACTGTCTGGTATATCCATAATTGCTGAGAAAAAGAGAGAGAGGAAGAGAGGCATGGGAGGTTCTCACCATTGTTGCTTGGGCAGAGCTTCCCCTACCCAGAACTCTCATAATTTGCTTACCAATCTTCAGACTATGGCAGGTGCCCATTCCCAGCCCACTTAGGTATATATGGAGTCATGATTTTCAGAACACATTCCTTTTCATAGAATATCCCATGGCTAGCTCCCCTTGTAGTAGGGTTGTTGGAGAGGGCATTTCCCTAAGTGGTTACTATGGATATAGTTTGCAATATGTATCTGCATCCTGGTTCTTCATCCTTCCAGAACAGAGCATTATTCTGTAGGTAGTATAAGCTAAGTGATTGACTTTCTGAGTTATTTTCCAAATATTAACATGTGATATTTATTTTATTTTCAGTAATATGCTGAAAATTGGTATAAAACGTAGACAAGGATTTTTAATGATCTAATACCTGGTATTATTCACTAAAAATATTATGAAAGCATGACTGTTAATTAAGTGGGCCTCATTAATTTAGCCTGATTAGAAGGTATAAATATAACTGTATATTTCCTTATACTTTTGTGTTACTACAGCATCATCATTTAGTATTTTCCTTAAAAGAGCTATTTGGCACTTTCTATGAAAATCTGTGTAGACTAGACTGTTTTCCCTTAACATTTTCTGGAAGCCCAAAATAGACTTCCCACATTGTATAATTTACTTCTGAAAATTTCCTGCATTGAGTTTCCCTTGTTCATGTGTTCCTGTTATTTAATATGACTGAAATATTAATAACTAATTGTTTAAAGTAGAGTATTTCAGTTAATTCCATGTATAATTAAAAAATTTAAATACATTAACATTTCACAACATAGTTTGTGATTGGGATTAGGACTGTTTGTGTTTGCTATTCAGACACTCAGTATAATATTTGACGTTTGGATAAAATGCTATTTTTCATATCAGGTATATTTGTTTAAAATTTTAGAGGGGATATACTAGGGAGCTTGGAAAATTTGTATTTAATGTAAAATTATTTGATTATTTTCAGATATTAAAAATACAGAACAGTTTTTGGGAATCTCCCAGGCTTATATGACTATCAGACTTTGGAGGTTTGCATCCTTTAATGTTATGTGCTTTTTTTTTTGTCATACATAAAACATTTGATCTCTAGGTTTTGCTCAAAATGGAATAAAGGGTGGGAAAAGTGAAATGAGATTCCCTTTCAATTCTTTTTTAGAGAACATAAAGCTATCTCATTTCTTTTAAGCAGACTCTCCCAAATGAGTAGCTTTATTTCATAAGAGGAAACAAACCTTTATTTCAAAGTATAATACTTTCCTTGTACATTGTGTGAATTGTTAAATGTGTTGACATTTAAAAAAGCTGCCTGATGGAACCAACTATTTACAACAAGTCCAGGCCAGCCAGAACTACTTGGGAAGGGCATATAGATGTACTGAAGTTAAAACTACTACAAGACAAGACTATTCTAGAGACATGAAGTCTGGGTTTTGGCTTCAGGAAATATCACTTTGAAATTACTCCCTAGGTAGGATTAAATAAAAATTTGAAATATGTATCTAAAATGAAGTCACCATACTGAATAGAACTCATTGCCAAGGGATTTTTAAAAGCATTTTGGTTACTGTTATTTTAAATGCTTTAAGAATGTTTGAAACTGAATTGTGGAATTACTTTATAATGAAGGCTTTAAAAGAATGTGGTCTTTCCTGGCTGTGAAAATGTGATTTTATTATAAGTTGATTATGAGAAGGCTATTAACTAGTGATACATAACCTATGTCTGACTGAAAAGATAAAATTACTTGACTGTGTGCCTGTAAAGAGAAAATAAACTCTCAATGCCAGATTATGAATCATGCTTTTCATTATAATAAACAACTGAATGAAAAGTTAAAATACAGGTATCTAGGATTCAGTTATTATCTGAATTCTTATTTTAAGTGGTGGAAATGATCATTTAATATAAGGAAAATTCTAATTCTTTATATTGTCTGTAGGATTTATATATACACATATATACATAGTATACACATATATACACAAACTATGTGCTGTGTGCTATATACACTCTATACTGTATAAGATATTTTTGTATTTATATTTATAATATACAGTTTATACACAATATATTGTACAAGGTATGTATGTATATATATAGTGATATATATTTATGTAGTGTGTGTGTATATACCTATACATAGAGAAACAGAGGCTGACAGATATACTGTCTATAGAAGAGAACAGTGCATTTCTAGGCTATTACTGTTATGTCATATGGAGAAATAATTATATCAGTAATCCTAAGTCTTTTTAGTTATAGCAATTATCTTATGAGCAGGACTTCCTTTGCCATGTATTTTAAGTTTGTATTATACAGAATTACTGGTGTCAGTTGTGTACGTTTATCTTTTCATTTTAGCCCTCTACTAAGCAGACTGTAGTCAGAGGACATTTTTTTTTTTAAGTAGGCTCCACGCCCAATGTGGGGCTTGAACTCATGATGCTGAGAATAATAGTTGCATACTCCACTGACTGAACCAGGCAGCCATGCCCAGTGTGGGGCTTGAACTCAGGATGCTGAGAATAAGAGTCACATGCTGTACTGATCCTCAGCCACCCAGGCACTCTGTCAAAGAATACATTTTAAAAGAGAATGTGATCATGACTTTTATTTAAGTAAAAATGAATATATTTTAAAGATTATATTTAACTCATTAATTAATGATATTATGATATTGTTGCCCAAAGTACCACATGTTTATGGTCAAATAAGTGATGCTGAAATCAATGTACAAGTGAATACAGAACAGATAAAACTGATCAGTATTCCACTGGACTATAATGAGGACCAATTTGCATTTCTAGGATCTGTTTGTATTATTATCCATTTCACAAGTTAACTTCTGTTTCTACAGAGTTATAAAAAAGTCTAGTCAATGACAAATACCTGAACTAGTCAAGACACACATTAAATTTCCGTCTTTAACAGTATTTCCTTACTGTTCACTACCGTTTTCATTTCTGGTATTTTATATTAACTTGATTTGAGTAGTTGACAGAGAGAAATTGCTTTGTGTCCATCTACTTATTTCAGCTTAGTCATGTAAATTCTGTGAGGGCAGGTACTCAAAAATGCATGAATCTATAAATCAATAAAATTATGTTCTGGGTGTAAGTGCAAAAGTTGAATGGTTAAAACGTGTGTCCTGCTTCAGAAAGTAGAAGAAAATAAGGTTTTTTATAAATCTAATATTATTTTAATGGTAATGGAGTCAGTTACTTGAAGGAATCCCACAATGAATACTTTTGAAAAGCAAGAATTCTCTTTGGATAGAATTAATTCCTCCTTGTCTTCTTATTTCATTAATGAGAGCTTTGTATATCACATTTTAAGTTGGGTATAACTTTAACTCCAAAATAATTAGAAGCACCATGAATGAAGCAAGTATGGCATATTATATTTATGAAGAACTCATATTGTATGATTTTGCTCTGATGTTTGCTCTCTTGCTGATCATTGTATTTTCCATTTTATAACTAATAATAATATATTAGAACTAACTTAGAGTTACATACCTTTCTCATTTTGAGGAATACCAAGTACGGTGAGGTAAACTCTACCTATAACCCTAGCAGTTGGACTGAGTCAGTCAGATAGTACTGTTCAGGGCATTGACTCTTAAGGGAGTGATGGATGTTAAATTAGATGAGACGTTGCAGCTGTGGAGTAGTTTCAACAGTATGGGTGTGGAGAGTGGGAATGTGTATTCAGTGGGTTCTCAGGTTTATGGGGCCTGAGTTTATGGCTTAGGATTTTCATCATACCTTGCCTCCCTTGATTTCCTTTGGAGTCTGATTCTCTGGGCTTCCATTGATTCTATGATCTACCAGTTTGTTTGTTTTGTGTTTTGTTTTGTTTTTGCAATCAGTTTCTTTTCTGCTAAAGTTTACTGGACTTTGTTTCTGTTGTTTATTAGGCAAACAAAAACCAAAACAAAACTCTAATAGAAGAAATCATCAAGTACACAATTATGTTTCTAGTTATATGATCATTATCAAATTTACATAGGACAAAGTGAAGTATATATTATTTTATGTGGGGAAAATAGAAACAATGCTGAAATCATTAGATTGCTGAATTGTAATCTAACAGACCACATGAATCAATTTTTGGAGTAATAGTACAGCTATGAATATATCATTTTGAAGTATTGTAATCCATCTTTTACCTTAGAGTCCCATGCCCAAGAATATCCTTTGAATATTCAAAACTTCTCTGGCATCTTAAAATAGCTCTTTCTAGTAATAGTGGAGTAGCTCGTATTGAACTAATCCTCCTGCAGAAAACCATTATAAATTCTGGACAAAATACAAAAACCCCACAACTCTGAAGGCACTGGAGAGTGACCATAAGCAGGCAGAAATGGAAGGGGAGTGAAAACTTGAAGAGAATAACACTGCATAAACAAAAAAGATTTTATTGCCAGCAGACCTGCATTATAAGACATGCTGAAGGGGAGTTCTTCAGGCTGAAGGGAGATGATACCAGATGGAAACTTGGGTTTTCTATAGGAATAAAGAACACCAGAAATGAGAAGTATGTGGGTAAATGTATTTATTATTCCCCAATTCCTTTAAAACACATGTGACTGTTTAAGGTAAAAATTATAATGTATTGTGAGGTTTCAATATGACATATGTAAATGTAATACCTACAATGATTATAACATAATGTTGAAGGGAAATTGCAAGATTTCTGCATTTTCATGAAGTGGTACAATATTAACTCTCAGTAGACTCTGGAAAGTTAAGGATGTATGTTGTTATCCTTTGAGCAACCTCTAAAAATAATGCAGAGGGATTGCTAAAATATGAGGTTAACAGTTTTCAATATGCTGGCATGCAGCTGAATCCAGATTTCAAATTTATTTAAATGATTAGATTTCAAACATAAGGCAATTTTTATTTTTATTTATTTATTTTTTAAGATTTTATTTACTTGAGAGAGAGGAGAGAGAGAGAGAGAGAGAGAGAGAGAGAGAGAGAGAGAGAGTGCGCACATGAGAGGGGAGAAGGTCAGAGGGAGAAGCAGACTCCCCATGGAGCTGGGAGCCCAATGTGGGACTTGATCCCCGGACTCCAGGATCATGACCTGAGCCAAAGGCAGTTGCTTAACCAACTGAGACATCCAGGTGCCCCACACTTCAAACATAAGATAATTTTTAAATGGTAGAGTAGAAAATACTAACAGCATGTAAAGTACTGAAACAATGCAGAAACTCCCTGGTAAATAATAATTATTATTGTTATAATTTATTAAGTGCTATGTATCAGCATTGTATTAAGCTCTTTACATATATTATCACATTTATTCATTACAATGTCCTTAATAGGGTAGTTACTATTATTAGTTCCATTTTACCATAAGTGAGGTATTAAATAATGTGGTTTTAAATAATTTACCCAAGGTATCTTAGCTAGTAAGTGGCAGAGGCAAAATTTGAACCCAGAATACCCAATTTTAGAGCTTGTGCTCCTAACTACTATATTTCCTCAGAAAATGAAACTTGAATTAAGCTTTATGACCAGCATATATTGCAAATAAAGTACAGTATATGAATAAAACTAAATTAAAGGTGAAGCACTTGTTAAAATATGAAATATGAGAAAACATCAATTCCTATTTCTAATATTCTTAGCATTCTCTTTTCCTCATGTGTGATATATACATTTCAGTTTCTCCTCTATAAACTTGGTAATGATCATCTACTTAAATGTATCTCTGGTTAATCCCTGGAGTGGATAATTTCTATCCCAAATTCTCTATCCTTTGGCTTTATTTTGTCATGTAACACTTTCTTTACTTTGGTGTCCCCCTCTTTCAATATATCTGGCTGGAAAACAAGAGCTTCTTATAGTGTGGAGTAGGAAAAATGAGGGAAAAGTTTGTGATTCATAGGCCATGGAGATGAGGAAAATCAGGCTACTGTTGGTGGGGAAGGACATAGAGTTATACTGAATGCCCTCTGTGCATCAGGTTCATAAAAATGTTCTGCATTCTGTGGTCTGCCATTTCTGTTTAACAATGCATGGTATAGCTACGTTTTCAAACTTTTTTTGTTAAATAGCAAAGAACCTTTTTTCCAAATTAAAAACTTCATTATTACAATGTGTAAAACAAAAGTATTTTATTTACACAAATGTTTTAGTAAGTTTGCATTTGTAATGTTTGCCTCAAGTCAGTGAGATTAATCACATTTTGCTAAAAGCTGAATTTGAAAATAATTATAGATAATTATGAACTTAGTCTCACTTATGTATGTGGTTTTAGTTGCTGAATATTAAAGTGGTGAAAAATGGCCCTACTAACAGAGGGGCAAGGGGTCACTGTTTCCCATCCCCACCCCTTTTCTTGGGTTATCTTGAGTGATTATAATTATATATAGACACTTGAGGTTTAAGGCATGTAAAAGTCTGAATGGTTTTTTGAACTGCTTATTAGGGGTACTTCCTCTGGTTGAAGTCAGGTAGTCTACTCTGAGGGACCACTGACTAAACTAAAGATAATGCTTGCGAGCCCTATCAACCAGGATACAGCAAATACCATGAAAGTGAAGAGTTTGGGGGGTATTAGTCATTACATATACTATGAGTTCTTTTTAAAACTGCCTTTTTGCTTTTGTATGTCAGGGATGACTCCAGTGCACCTTTGCCTTACCCATGTAACTTAGCAAAATGTTTGTAATCAGGAAATTGGGTATAGGCCCCAGCTCCAAAGATAAAGAAGGAAGAAAGCCAGGTAGTGTTCATTTTCAGGTAGGATAACACTTAAAATCCTTGGGCCCTCCCATCTGTGTTTTGACATTTCTTCTTTGGGCTTCTCTCCATCTAGTTGGAACTTTGCATAGATGACATAGTGTAGCTTTATCTAGATATATGCGAAATAATTCATAACATATATGAGGCATGATGGAGAAAAATACATAAATGTCTCTCCACCTCCCCAGTTTAAGAAATAGAACATTACTAGTGCTTCTACAGCACCTATAGGTCCCTTTATGGTTTCATTCCCTTCCTTCCCTATCAGAGATAACCATCCTGAGTTTTAAGTTATTCTCTTGCTTTTCTTCATAAATTCCTCATTTATATTCTAAGACATGTCTTGTTTAGTTTTGATCATTTTAAAATTTTATATAAATGAAATCATATGTATTTTTCTTCAGCTTGCTCCTTTGCTTAGTATAGTTGAGAGTCAATCATGTTGTTGTCTACTGTATACTTTATTCATTCTCTATATCAGTGACCTTTGAGTTGTTTTTGATTTTTAACTATTTCAAACACTGCTATCATATACATTTTTGTACTTGTCTCCCAGTACACATGAGAAGCTCTCACAGAATTTTTAAAGTTCTTCAGAGGACTGTCTTTGGGAATCTCCTTAGTAGTTTCCACAGTCAGAGACTTCTTCCTGTTTTCTTATTTAAAATAGTTATATTATAGTTTAACCTGTTTCTTTATGTTCTAGAAAGCATAATGATTGAACCAGCTTCAAAACTCCCAACTCTCTTATGTCTATGTAATTTTGGGCAATTTATTTAACTTTTCTGGCCTCAGGTCCTCACCCACAAACTGCCTCATATGGTTGTTGTAAGGATCAATGAATTAATCTATGTAAAGTGCCTGAAACATGGTAAATGTTTGATAAATGTTAATTTCATTATTCAGTTGTAACCATAATGGAAGTGGAAAAAGCTTGTCATTATCTTTTATGAGAGACCTATCTATACACTTAAATCTATTACTTCCCAGTCCTCTCCTTTTGAAAGCTTACTTATCAGTAAAAATTTACCTATTTATTCCAAAAACTTAAACATTGACTAGATGCATGGCATTATATAAGTCACTGGGCAGACAATCAGCAACTAAACTGATGTCTCTGCCTTTAAGAAACTTCACTTGATCTTAGCCAAAAGGCCGAGAAGCGATCTGCCTTTAAGAAACTTAAGAGTTTAGTAGGGGTTAGAGACATAAAATAAATACACAAGTATTGAATTTCAAACTGTTATTAGTGCTATGAAAGGAAAGAATATGGACTATGAGGGGGATAAGAACAAGGGAATGTCTCTGAGATGGAGGGACTTGCGAAAGCCCCTTTTAGCAACTGATATTTAAGCTGCAATAAAAGCAAAGTAGGAAGAAGAGTGTTCCCTATAAGAGGTCATCTTGTGCCAGGACTTTCTGGTGGAGAAGAGCCTGCTGTGTTGGGGGCCTAAGGGAAGCCAGAGAGGTTTTCTACCCAAACAATTATTATATTTCTTGTGTGTTTTCCAAGTTATTTTTTTGGAAAAGAAAATCACTCAGATCTTTAGGGAGTGCATGTTGTTATGTTGGCTATGGTCTTCTGAATTTTAAGTTACGTAAAATCATAAATTTAGCTATAGTCATTTACAAAGGAATGAAATTCAGAACCTCAGAAGTCTTAGCACAGTTTTAAGTTTTAATAACTTCAGAAGTATAAATGCTACAGACTTAAAAAGAAATCATTTGAAAATTTATTGAAACTTCTCTTATATTCATGTTTTTATGAATTTCAAATAGCAAAATTTTAATTTTAATTTTTTGTTTCAATCCTTTTGATTGAAGATGGCAGGCATAGAAGAAAAAGTTACCTGTGCTCTTGATTAGCTGAAATCAAGTTCACAATAACAGTAAGAAGAAAATTCACTTCCTGTTACAAGAAGGAGGCTCCCCACAAACACATAATTAACAACTAGATGGAAAACTCAAGGACATTGGACTTAGTTTATGTTAAACCTAGATCTGGGAGATTCCAGCAAGGCAGAAACTATGGCTAGAATTGAGACAGTGTTGGCACAGAGTCCCAAAAACATTCATTGCACATTTGCTGAACCAAATAATCTAAAAACGTCAGGCTACAGAACTTTTAACAGTGAAATTCCAAAGCGTGCCTACTTGTTCAAATACTGCAAAAGAGATAACCATGCTAAGTTAGACTTTTGACAACAAATAAAGTGAAAAATTGAAAAATTTAATTATATTTTTGACAATTTGACCTTTTCTGATGAAGCACATTTCTATCTAAATGGCAAGATTGTCTATCACACATTAATTGTGGTGTTTGGTGTACAGAAAAGCCTCAGAAAATTTGGCAACATGAGAATCCTCAAAGTTAACATTTGGCGTGCTGTTAAGAAGTCTTGAATAATTGGCCCCCCTTTTTTTTATTAAGATAAAATTCATAGACCATACAATTCACCTTTTTAAAGTGTACAATTCAGTGATTTTTAGTGTAATCATGAAGTTGGCAACCATCATCACTCTGTAATTCAGATCATTTTCATCATACCTAAAAGAAATCCATATGCATTAGCCATCAGTCCCCATCTTTCCCTCTGTCCAGCCCCCTGGCAACTAACCTTCTTTCTGTCTCTATGGATTTGCCTGGTCTGTATGTTTCATAGAAATGGAATTATGTAATATGTGACCTTCTGTGTCTTTTGATTCTTACTTTTTGAAGAATCTACAATCAAAGATGAATCTGACTTGCAGTATGTTAGATTTTTTAAATTTCCACATTGTGGTGGTTACTTTATTAAGACCACTTTTCAACAAGACAAAATACTTGTTACTGTTTTTTTAGTGTATGTGACAGTTTCTGCATGACACTTCCTTGAACTAGTGGATATGTTCTTGCTTGCTCTCTTCTGAGGTAAATCATAAGAGACCGATTTGTAGAGAACAAACTGAGGGCTGCTGAAGGGGAGGTGGGTGGGGGGATGGGCTAAATGGTTGATGGACATTAACGATGTTACGTGTTGTGATGAGTATTGGGTGTTATAGTAGGTTATCACTAAATTCTATTCCTGAAACCAGTTCTACACTATGTGTTAACTAAGTTGAATTTAAATAAAATATTGGGGGGGAAATTACCTTTGGCAGTCCTCATAGCAATAATTTATTTAGGCAAAATATCAGTGGATACTAAAGTGAGTGAAAGTTTGATGAAAAGCAGGATATTTGCATAGTCAAAATATCTCCCCATAAAATGCTTAGTAACTATTTTTAAATAAGAACAAAATTCTTATTAACTTTACCGAGGTGAAGTATCATCTTAACAAGTGACAAAATTTACCAGCCCCAGTAATGAGGTAAGTCAACATTGTATGCCTCCTGATAATGAACCTGAAGAGCATAGCCTCAGTTCTATGATATTCTTGCCAAAAATATGTAAGTGGCATCTATTCATGATAAGGGGAATTCCCCATTGAGGAATATTCTATGAAGTAGCAGCATTTATGTTTCAGAAATGTCAAGGTCATCAAAGACAAGGAAAAACTGAAGGAGCATTCCAAATTGAAGTTGTCCATGGAGACATGGCAATGAAATGCAAAACATGATCTAAATTGGATCCTGGACATTTTTGGAACAATTGGTAAAAGTCGAATTGGTCTCTGGTTTAAATAGTAAAATCCTGTTAAAATTGATTTGTTCATTTTGGTGACCGTGTTATGGTTATGTAGGATAGTGTCCTTGATTGGAGGAAATATACAAAGTGGTATTAAAGGGTAATGGGATGTCATGTTGCAACTTAATTTCAATTGGATCAGAAAAATATTTGTGTATACACGAGCAAATGTAAGTTTAATGAGATAAGATGTTAACAATTGGGGGAGCTGGGTCAAGAGTGTATAGGAATTCTTTGTACTGTATTGCCACTTGTCTGTTTTAAGTTATTTCACATACATTTTTAAAGAAATGCTGTCTTTAAAAGTTGAATATCTCTGTGACCAAATTTACATTGAATGCTCTACTGACCAAAAAAAAAAGTTTTTTAAATATAATTTTTGTAAAAGATTTTATTTATTTGAGAGGGAGAGAGAGAGCGTGCATGCATGTACATGTATGCGCGAGCGTGTGCGTGCGCAGGCGCGCACACACACACACACACGCATGCATGGGGGAAGGAGCAGAGGGAGAGGGAGAAGCAGACTCCCTGCTGAGCAGGGAGCCCAACACAGGGCTCAATTCCAGGGACTCAGTTCAGAAATCATGACCTGAGCCAAAGACAGATGCTTTAACTGGCTGAGACCCCCAGGTGCCCCAAGTTTGTTTGTTTGTTTGTTTGTTTGTTTGTTGTTTGTTTAATCTTAAATGCTGAGATTGATGCAAAAGTGAGTTTGAGTATTTATACAAAATAGATGAATGGACAGTTGTGCCTTGACTATAGCAAGGTTGACATGGGACTTTTGATTTTTTTTATCTTAAAAAAATACCCTGTCCTCCAAAGTACATAAATCATCTCTAAACAGAGATGCATTAAGGAAAAATAGCATCTTAGAGGACAAAACACCTCAGGCATTTATCTATTGACCTTACCAGATGACAGACTTTGAAGGAACTTCAAAGTTACAAAATAACTGGCTCTGACATGTACCAAGATGGGGCAAATACTTTCCACAACTTTGAAATAAGTGCTTAGTCTTTAAAAAGAACAAAAGAAAAAGTATCATTTCATAAGTAGAATTTAACAGTTGAATAATTCACATTATTCATTTGTGATTTTGTTGTTACTTGGGAAAAGCTAATAAAGTTAAGTCAAGTTTATTTTATATATTCATTCTTTCCCTCCCCACTTCCCACCTCCCTTCTGGTAGTGTGCAGTGAAACTGAAAGCTTTAAAAATTTCATTGCTCACTCCAGGTGTCAGTGAAAGTGCATTGGATGCTTTTTTTTTACTGCCATTAGGGTTACACAGGTCAAATTTCAGTTTACACATCTTAGTTGGCATTTGTGTTCTGTAGTTTAGTGGAAACCTATGTTTCTTACTTTTCGTAACTTTACTACCCTGTGGAAATCATGTCGACACATTTGTATTTATTTTACCCTGTGAGAAATTTTTTGCTTCTAATTACATGTGATTCTCTTATCTCTGTTCTTCTCTGAATGTTTGCTGCTCATCTATCAAAATGCATTGTGGGTTTCTGTTTCTTCTGGGAAGCTGTTTCTCGTCCTTTTGGTCCATGGCGATTTCTCTGTATTAAGACATCTTACAGCTTATTTGTTAAAGCCTTTTCTTTGACATTTAATCTTTACATCTTATACATTTTAATTTTCTCAACTAATATGTAACTCAAAAAGAGGAGATACTGTATTTGTACCTCCCAGTCTGATAGTGCCTGTCTTTTTAGTTGAATTACTTTTTAATGCACACAGTTACCCTTTAAGCACTTATTACCTAAAATGGATATAAATCCTTTAAAATTGGCATATTGTTACTACTTTTTGGAATCTGTTTAAAATTAAAATGATTTTTCAAAATGAATTGAAGTAAGTAGGTATACTACTGGAGTAGGTATACTATTTTATCTTGGAATAACTGGGAAAAACAACATGAAAGAGAATGAATAGAGAAAATTCATCTTTTATAAAGGAAGTTATCTCTCAACGTTCTGTTCAGTTTAAGAATGCCCAAACAGGGCGCCTGGGTGGCTCAGTGGGTTAATGCCTCTGCTTTCGGCTCAGGTCATGATCTCAGGGTCCTGGGATCGAGGCCCGCATCGGGCTCCCTGCTCAGCGGGGAGCCTGCTTCCCCCTCTCTCTCTCTGCCTGCCTCTCTGCCTCCTTGTGATCTCTCTCCCTCTGTGAAATAAATAAATAAAATCTTTAAAAAAAAAAAAAAAAAGAATGCCCAAACACTCACATATTAAATATGACACCAGTGAAAGAAATGTTTACAATTTTCTTTGGGGAAATATGATATAGCACTTACCTTTTTAATAGAATATAGAATATAAATTTTTAAAAAATATTTATGTGAGAGAAAGGGATAGAGTACAAACGGTGGGGAGGAGCAGAGAGAGAGAAAGAAACAGACTCGTTGCTGAGCAGAAAGCCCAATATGGGGCTCAATCCCAGGACCCTGAGATTATGAACTGAGCCGAAGGCAGATGCTTAACCAACCAAACCACCCGGACACCCCTAAAACGTTTTAAAGGAAGTGAAAAAGTATGCATGCTTAGTTGTTTACCAGGTTAAGAAGAATTAAGAAAAAAATAACATGTTGGGTATACGTTAAAGAAGGGTAACTAGAAATCTAGATTATAAAAAATATTCATTATCCTTTCAGTTGGGTGCCTCTGATTTTTTTTTTGAAAGATTTTATTTATTTATTTGTTGGAGAGAGAGAGATCACAGGTAGGCAGAGAGGCAGGCAGAGAGAGGAGGAAGCTGGCTCCCTGCTGAGCAGAGAGCCTGGTGGGGGACTCGATCCCAGGACCCTGAGATCATGACCTGAGCCGAAGGCAGAGGCTTTAACCCACTGAGCCACCCAGGTGCCCCTGGGTGCCTCTGATTTGAACAGATAATTCACAGGTGTGTAGTTGCTTTTAGGGAACCAAAGCATTATGCCAGTATTTTGTTTTTAATATGTTTTGGGACTTAATTCTTTGACGTTGTCTGAGATCACTGTGGCCAACATTTGTTGCCATTATAGTAGTTGTACTTTTGACCAGATTTTTAAAATATCCAAAGCTCTCAGTATGGGAAATATCTTTTTTCTCTTTCAATTATTGCTTTTCAAAAATAATAAATAGGCATCTGTAAACTTACCATTGGGGGCAGTGGGGGAGGGAGGAAGCAGTGATTCTGACAACAACCCATAGCTTAATGTTATATTGCTGAGGTTCATTCATGTTGTTGCATGTCCCTATGGTTCCTTTTTTTAAAAACTGCTGTATGCTATTCTCTTTGACTATTCCATGGTTTATTCATTTATTGTCTTGGTTTCCAGGTTTTGGTGTTCTGAAGACAGGTACATTCTTATACATTTCTAGTACATGTTTTGGAGAATGCATACTTATTTAGAAATGGTAGGCCATATGGTAAATGAATGTTCAGTTTTAGGAGATAATGTCCAACACAACTATTTTCCAAAGCATTAATTCCTTCAAGTTGGCTTCTGAATCATTTTTACACAATCCCCATAGTTTTGAGAGCTTCCATATATTCAAGTATGATAAGATGTTTGAAGCCCATCTTGTAGATTTCCTGTTCTAGACTGGGAATTAGCTGTTTCTCTAAGGAGCCTTGGTGCTTTTGGAAATATATGTAGAGGTCACAATTTGGGCAGGGGGAGTGTGCATTATTGGAATTGCTGTTTTTTTTCTAGGCCTTCTTAGTGGATAGAACTAGGAAATATGTATCACGAGTTCACTCTGACTCAAATTCAGTAAGACAGGGTTTTTAACTTCTTTGGTTTTATTTGTTGTATCTTTTCTCATGCTGGAAATTTTGGTTCTAAATGATAATCAACATAATTGCTGAAACTGAATTTGAAACAAATAGGATTTTAGTGTAACAATATCATCACTATTAATATGACTATCAAAAACAGTAATTTCTTGGGATTTCTCCCTTCTTCTTCCCTTAGGATATTCCATGAGGGCTGAATAGCAAATTGCTGTGTTTTAAAGTCACTTAAAGTAATTCTTGTCATGTTTTTGAACTTCATTTCTTTTTTAATGTTATTTTATCTAAAATTTTTTTATTTAAGTTTTTTATTTTAATTCCAGTATAGTTAACATACAGTGTTAGGTTAGTGTTTCAGGTATACAATATAGTGATTCAACAATTCTGTACATTACTCAGTGCTTATCATGATAAATGTACTCTTTAATCTCCATCACCTATTTCACCCATCCCCACGAATCTCCTGGTAAACATCAGGTCTCTATAGTTAAGAGCCTGTTTCTAGGTTTGTCTGTCTCTTTTTTTTTTTACCCTTTGCTTATATGTTTCTTAAATTTCACATATGAAATTTCACATATGAAATCATGGTATTTGTCTTTCTCTTATTTTGCTTACCATTAATACTCTAGCTTCATTAATGTTGTTGCAAATAGTAAGATTTCATTCTTTTTATGCCTGAATAATATTCCATCGCATATACATACATATATACATATATACACACACACACACACACACACACACACCACATTTTCTTTATTCATTCATCTATTGATGGACACTTGGGCTGTTTCCATAATTTGACTATTGTAAATAATGCTGCAGTAAACAGGGTGCATGTATCCCTTTGAGTTTGTGTTTCTGGTTTTTTTTGGGTAAATACCCAATAGTGTGATTACTGGATCACAGGGTAGTTTCAGTTTTAACTTCTTGAGGAACTTCCATACTGTTTTCCAGAGTGGCTGCACCAGTTTGCACCACCAACAGGTTCCTATTTTTCCACATCCCTACCAACACTTACTGTTTGTTGTATTGTTGATTTTAGCTATTCTGACAGCTGTGAGGTGATATTGTGGTTTTGATTTGCATTTCCCTTAAGATGAGTGATGTAGCATCTTATGTGTTTGTTGGCCATCTATGTATCTTCTTTGTAGAAATATATGTTCATATCTTCTGCCCATTTTTTAATTGGATTATTTGTGGTGTTGAGTTTTATCAGTTATTTATATATTTTGGATACCAGCCTTTTACTGAAAATGTCGCTTGCAAATATTTTCTCCCATTCAGTAGGTTGTCTTTTAGTTTTGTTGATTGTTTCCTTTGCTGTACAGAAGCTTTTTATTTTGATGTAGTCCTAGTAGTTTATTTTTGCTTTTGTTTTCCTTGTTTAAGGAGACATATCTAGAAAAAATTTGCTACATCTGATGTCAGAGAAATTACTCCCCTGTGCTCTCTTCTAGCATCTTTATAGTTTCAAGTCTCACATTTAAGTCCTTAATCCATTTTGAGTTTATTTTTGTGTATAGTGTAAGAAAGTGATCCATTTTCATTCTTTTGCATGTAGCTGTCCAGTTCTTTCAATACCCATTGTATATTCTTTACTCTTTTGTCAAAGATTAATGGAGCATATATACATAGGTTTATTTCTGGGCTCTGTATTCAATTTTATTGATCTGTGTGCCTATTTGTGTTCCAGTACCATACTAGTTTGATTACCAGAACTTCGTAGTATAGCTTAAAATCTTGGATTGTGCTACCTCCAGCTTTTTTTTTTTTTTTTTTCCTTTTCAGGTTTGCTTTGCCTATTTGGGGTCTTCTGTGGTCCCATACAAATTCTAGGATTGTTCATTCTAGTTCTGTGAAAAATATTGTTGGTATTTTGATAGGATTTCATTAAATTGGTAGATTGCTTTGGGTAGTGTGGATATTTTAACGTGTTCTTCCCATCCATGAGCATGGAATATCTTTCCATTTACTTGTGTCATCTTCAATATCTTTTATCAAGTGTTTTATAGTTTCATAGTATAGGTCTTTCACCTCCTTGGTTAACTTTATTCCTAGGTATTTTATTATCTTTGGTATAATTGTAAATGAGATTACTTTCTTAATTTCTCTTTCTTTTGCTTCATTATTAGTATATAAAAATGCCACAGGTTTCTGTGTGTTGATTTTTGTATCCTGCAACCTTACTGAATTCATTTATCAGTTCTAGTACTTTTTTGGTGGAGTGTTTAGGGTTTTCTATATATAGTGTTATATCACTTGCAAATAGTGAAAGTTTTACTTCTTCCTTACCAGTTTGGATGCCTTTTATTCCTTCCTCATGTCTGATTGCTGTGGATAGGACTTCTAGTGCTATGTTAAATAACAGTAGTGAGGGTGGACATCCCTGTCTTGTTCCTGACCTTAGAAGAAATGCTCTGTTTTCCCCCATTGAGTGTAATATTTGCTGTGGGGTTTTCATGTATGGCTTTTATTCTGACATATGTTCCCTCTAATAATACTTTGTTGAGAGTTTTTATCATGAATGGATTTTGTACTTTGTCAGATGGTTTTTCTGCATCCACGAAATGATCATATGGTTTTCATTCCTTTTTCTATTGATGTGATATATCATATTGATTGATTGGCAAATATTGAACCACCCTTGCATCTCAGGGATAAGTCCCACATGAATGATTTTTTTAATGTGTTGTTGGATTTGATTTATTAATATTTTGTTGAGAATTTTTGCATCTATGTTCATCAGAGATACTGCTCTGTAATTTTCTTTTTTTGTAGTGTCTTTATCTGGCTTTAATATCAGGGTAATACTGACTTCATAGGATAAATTAGGAGGTTTTCTTTTCTCTTCTGTTTTTTGGAATAGTTTGAAAAATATAGGTGTTAACTCTTCTTTAAATGTTTGGTAGAATTTACCTGTGAGTCCTTCTGGCCACAGACTTTTTGTTTGCTGGGAGTTTTTTGATTACTGATTCAATTACATTGCTGGTAATCAGTCTGTTCAAATTTTCTTTCTTCCTGATTCAGTTTTGGGAGGTTATATGCTTTTAGGAATTTACCTATTTCTTCTAGATTGTCTGATTTGTTGGCCTATAAATTTTCATAATATTCTCATGATCTTTTGTATTTCTTTGGTGTCAGTTGTCACTTCTCCCCTCTCATTTCTGATTTTATTTATTTGAGTTCTCTCTGTTTTTGGCTTGATGAGTATGGCTAAAGGTTTATAGATTTTGTTGCTCCTTTCCAAGAACCAGATCTTGGTTTCACTGATCTGTTCTATTGTTTTTTTAGTTTCTATTTTGTTGCTACAGCTCCCTCCTCTTGCAGGCAGCTCCTGACCACTATTTCTGCTCTTCCTAACTGCTCAGGTGCACCTTCTTCTCTTCATTTAGTTGTGGTGTTTGTCTTGCCAGCCTTCAGTTCACTTTCTGGTTTACTTACATGGATGCGAGTGATCTCTAGTTGTAAATGTGGAATGGGGTGAGCTTAGGGTCCTCCTACTCCACCATCTTCCCAGGCTCCTCCTTTTTGTTTGAACTTCATTTTGTTTTTCATTTTGGGGAATGGCTTTTCCCCCTTCATTTTTATTTAATTACATTTTATAGTTTTGTAAACCATCGCATGGTTCCCAAATCAAATGATTAAAACATGTAGAGAAATCTAACTTCATTCTTTTCTACTTCAGCTTGGTGTCTTTCACTCTTTCTCTTACTCTCTAGGTAGCTTTTTTCTTTTTTCTTTTTTTGTACTTTTTGATTTATCCTTCCATTTAAAAAAATAAGCATTTGTGTATCTCTTTAGTAGATAAAAAGCAGGATACTGTACATTCTGTGCTTTCTTTCTCTAATCAGTATATCTTGGATATCAAACTGGGAATATATAGAGATACCTTATATTCCTTTTTCTTTAATTTTTAAAGGTTTTATTTATTTATTTGAGAGAGACAGATAGTGACAGAGATAGTGAGAGAGAGCACAAGCGGGGAGGAGAGGGAGAAGCAGGCTTCCCACCGAGCAGGGAGCCTGACGTGGGGCTCCGTCCCAGGACCTTGGGATCATGACCTGAGCCGAAGGCAGATGCTTAACCAACTGAACCACCCAGGCACCCCCTTATATTCCTTTTTAAAGCTGCTTAGAACTCCACTACATGGATATACCATGGTTTATTCATCCACTTCCATTTTGATGGATATTTGAGTTGTTTCCGTTATTTTGCTATTATAAATGATGTTGCAGTGAATTGCATTGGGCATATGACATTTTGCATTTTTGACATTCTTAGAAGGATTGTTGGGTTTGAAAATAAATGCATATTTCTTTTTTTTTTTAAGATTTTATGTATTTGAGAGAGAGAGCATGAGAGAGTGAGTGAACACGGGGGGGGGGAGCAGAGGGAGAGAGAGAGAAACTCAAGAAGACTCCACACTGAGTGCGGAGCATGATGTGGGGGCTCAATCTCATTACTCTTGAGATCACGACCTGAGCCAAAACCAAGAGTTGATGCTTAACCAACTGTGTCACACAGGTACCCCATGCGTATTTTGTATCTTAATCTTTAGAGTGTAGTTTGACAAAGCCCCTTGGGTGAATCTGAATCCCTGCCTACCTCCTTACTTGAAAAATCACCCTCATTATTAGAACTATTTGAGGAAGGGACGGTGGCTCAATTGCACCCTAGGCATGGCACCCAGCTGCTATTCCTATATCTATCTCACTTGATTGATTGGGTTGACTGGCTTAGGTGTAGTTGGATTTTAATTTGAACAGGGCCCTTCTGAAATGGAAGACAATTGGAATATGAACTCATAACCTTTAGAACCAGGTATTTCTGAAGTCTAAACACCTCTCAGTGGAAAATAGGAAATGTCTGGTACACCAGCGTTTGAGGATTCATAGGTGGCAATCCTGATAAGGCTGGCAGTGAGGATACTCCAAGGAATCTGATTTCATGTGTTATCCTGAAAAGTTTGGTTCTATGATTTAAGCCTTCACATCCCACAGGGACTAGGGTTCAAGTCATGGGGCAGTGTGAATTCTACTTAGCTATCTTCTTTCTTACCTATGAATAATTTTATTGTATGATCACATGTTGCACTTCTACCTGCAGTATATTAAGGACACCCTTGATCTGATATCCCAGAGCCCTCTCTTTAGAAGAGTGAGATCTATTGGATTTGTTTTTCCTATACTATACAATATTTTTAAATAAAGGGCTTGTATAGCAAACTCGATAATCATTTAGCACGGAGAGTCTGTTTTTCATTTCTTAGCACAGTGGCTGGAATATATCAAGTGTTCAAGAAATCTTGGGTGAGGGCGCCTGGGTGGCTCAGTGGGTTAAAGCCTCTGCCTTCGGCTCAGGTCATGATCTCAGGGTCCTGGGATTGAGGCCTGCATCGGGCTCCCTGCTTGGCAGGGAGCCTGCTTCCCCCTCTCTCTCTGCCTGCCTCTCTGCCTACTTGTAATTCTCTCTGTCAAATAAAAAAAAAAAATCTTGGGTGAATGAATTAATTGAAAGAATTAATTCAGTTGGGAGTAGAAGGAAATAGGAGTAGAAGGGTTTTTGTTTTGTTCTCCTTTTCTAAATATGGGAGACACTAAGCATAGTTGATCATATGGTTTTTATTCTTCCTCTTGTTAATGTGATATATCACATTGATTGACTTGTAAATATTGAACCACCTTTGCATCTCTGGAGTAAACCCCATTTGATCGTGATGAATGGTTTTTTTTAATGTATCATTGGATTTGGTTTGCTAATAGTTTGTTGAGGATTTTTATATCTATGTTCATTAGAGATATTGGCCTGTTGTTTTCTTTTCTTTCTTTTTTTTTTTTGTAGTGTCTTTATGTGGTTTTGGTACCAGTGTAATGTTGGCCTCATAGAATGAATTGGGAAGTTTTCCTTCCTCTTCTGTTTTTTGGAATAGTTTGAGAATAATAGGTATTAACTCTTTTGTAAATGTTTGGTTAAATTCACTTGTGAATCCGTCTGGTCCTGGACTTTTGTTTGTTGGGAGTTTTTTGGTCCCTGATTCAGTTTCATTGCTACTAATTGTTCTGTTCACATTTTCTTCTTCACTGATTCAGTTTTGGGAGATTATGTGTTTCTAGGAATTTATCCATATCTTCTAGGTTGTCCAGTTTGTTGGCAAATAATTTTTCATAATATTCTCTTATAGTCCTTTGTATATCTGGAATGTTATGTTATTTCTCCTCTTCATTTAAACATAGTTCAGTACGGATGGATAAACTTTTGTTATAGAAGTAGGAAAAGTTTGTATTGTTTATAAGAAATCATGAATTTTAGGGTCTTGATTTTTGAAATTTTAGAATAAATGATGCTATTTTATTTATTTATTTTAAGATTTTATTTATTTATTTGACAGAGAGAGACACAGTGAGAGAGGGAACACTAGCAGGGGGAGTGGGAGCGGGAGGAGCAGGCTTTCCCGCAGAGCAGGGAGCCTGATGCCGGGCTGGATCCCAGGACCCTGGGATTATGACATGAGTTGAAGGCAGATGCTTAACGACTGAGCCACCCAGGCACCCCTAAATGATGCTATTTTAGAGAAGAGATTCAGATCAATTTGAAAGTCATTTATAAAGTAGAGTTTAGTAGATATTGATTGATTGGATCTGAACAGCAAGGGAGAAAGAGTAAGCAATCTGTAATTTTTTTCCTTGAGCAGTTCAGTGAATGGTAATACTGTTCACTAAAACTGGAACCACAAAAAGATGGACAAGTTTGCTTGGTGAAGATGAGGGCTTCAGTTTTGGTTCTTGATAAATAACATATTCAAGAGTTCTCATTTCAGGAGTTAGAGTAGGTGGAGGAGGGACAGCATACCTTCCAGTGCATTTGAGGATATTTAGGACAGATTCAGAGGCTATTCATAGGGTATGCAGAAAGGTCTGGCATGGAAAGGAGCAGTGGAAGACTGTGCAGGAAAGGAAGAACTGGGAGAGAATATCTTTCCCGCTTAATTAACTGCCGTATTTCAGATCTTCATTCCTTACCATTTGGAACTACAAATCAGAATCTTGGGTAGACTAGCATTCACTTGGGAGTGTTCTTATGCCTTTCTAGTTCTTAATTGTTTATGGAAGTAGTTTTAAAACATCTTTTATGATAATGATTTTTCCAGTTTCTATTAAAGTGCTTTGTAGGTTCTGTTTCTGAATTTATTATTCTATTTTTGCTATTTCCTTCTAATTACTTTGAATTTACTTTGTAGCTCTTTTAAAAGTTTATTACTAATTTATTTTGACAGATAAAACTCATATACATTTAAGATATACAATATGTTTTGATATATGTATACATTATGAAATTATTACTTCAATTAAATTAGTTGATATGTCCATCATCTTCCATAGTTACTGTTTTATGTGTGTGGGGGGTGAAGACACTTGAGATCTACTCTTTTAGCAAATTTCAAATATACAGTACCTTATTATTGTCTATAGTCAGCATGCAGTACATTAAGTCTCCAGAACTTAACATTTTATAGCTCAAAGTTTGTATCCTTTGATAATATCTCTCCTTTGCCCCTATCTCGCAGTCTGTTAACCACCATTCTACTTTCTGAGTTTGATTTTTTTTTTTAGATTCCACATAAAAAATAAGGTCATGTAATACTTGTCTTTCTTTGTCTAGCTTATTTCATTTAGCATAATGTCCTCGAGGGTCATCCATATTTATTTCAAAATACTTTTTCTCTGTTGATTTTTATCCTTAAGTCACGGTTATACAAAAGTATGTTTTTTGATTTCTAATACATGATGATTTCTTTTAATTCCAGTTTTGCTGTTGATTTCTAGCTTAATCAGAGAATGTGTCCTATAGAATCTAAATCCCTTAATATTTGTGAAGACTTGTTTTGTTCCATATGTTTTTTATTTCCAAATGGAGTTTGAAAAGAGTATATATTCCTTTGCCTTTGAATATAGTGGTCTCTATATATCCATTGAGATAAGTTTGTTGATGGTATTTTTTAGTCCTCTATTGTCCATTTTTTTCTGATTACTTAGTCAGAAAACGATTTATTTGTCCTTTTAATTCTGTTAATTTTTGTTTTATATATTTTGGGGTTGTGTTATCAGATGCATACTCATTGTAAATTTTTTCATGGTGAACTGAACCTCCAGTATTATGAATTGATCCTTTTCATTTCTAGTACTGCCTTTTATCTTGAAGTTTTACTTTTTTGTGTGTGCTTAATGTTAATGTTACTATACTAGCCATTGTTTGGCTAGTATTTTCATGGTGAATTTTTTTTCCTTCTTAGGTTGAATTTTTATGTATCGTTATATTTAGATATATCTCTTTTAAATGTCACTTGTTTTTGCTTGTTTGTTATGTTTTATCCAGTATGTACCTAGAGCCATTAATTCATTTACATTTGATGTAATTACTTATATTTTTAGGTTCATAGTCATTATCTTATTTTGTGGTTCTTGTTTGTCTTTCCTATTTTATGTTTCTTTTTCTCTCCTCTTTTGCCTTCTTTTGCACTGATTGATTTTTTAAAAAATAGTTTTTAGAACAGTTTTAGGTTTGTAGCAAAAGTGAACAGAAAGTACAAAAAGTTCTCATGTACTCGTTGCTCCTCACCACCCACAGAGAGCCACATAGCTTCCCAGACCAGAATGGTACATTGGTTGCAGTTGATGAACTTACATTGAAACATCATTACCCAGAGTCCATAGTTTACATTAAGATTCACTTGTGGTGTTGTACATTATCTGGGTTTTGACAAATATATAATGAACTTATCCACTATTATAGTATGGTGCAGAACTGTTTCACTGCCCTAAAAATCTCCTCTGCTCTGCCTATTCCTCCCTCCCTTCCCCCAACCCTAGCAAACACTGATCTTTTTTACTGCCTCTGTAGTTTTGCCTTTTCAGAAATGCCATATAGTTGGAATCATGCAGTATCTAGTCTTTTCAGATTGGCTTCTTTCATTTAGTAATATACATTTAAGGTTTCTTTATGTCTTCTTCTTGACTTGATAGCTCATTTCCTTATAGTGCTGAATAATATTCCATTATCTGGATGTACCACAGTTTATCTGTTCATTTACTGAAGGAAATCCTGGTTCCTTCTAAGTTTTGTCAACATTGAATAAAACTGCTATAAACATCTATGTGCTGGTTTTTATGTGGGCAAGGGTTTTCCTTTCATTTGGGTAAAATACCAAGGAGTGTGATTGCTGGATCATATTATAAGGGTATATATTTATTCGTAAGAGACTGCCAAACTGTCTTCCAATGTGGTTTTATTCCAGCCAGCAATGATTTAGAGTTTTTTTTCCCCCAAAAAACAAATAATCAAGTTAAAAAATGGGCAGAAGACATGAGCAGATACTTCTCCAAAGAAGACATACAAATGGCTAACACACACATGAAAAAGTGTTCATCATCATTAGCCATCAGGGAAATTCAAATCAAAACCATATTGAGATACCACCTTACACCAGTTAGAATGGCAGAAATTGACAGGGCAAGAAACAATATTGGAGAAGTTGTGGAGAAAAGGGAACCCTCTTATACTGTTGGTAGGAATGCAAGTTGATACAACCACTTTGGAAAACAGTGTGGAGGTTCCTCAAAAAATTAAAAATAGAACTACCCTAGACCAGCACTTGCACTACTGGATGCTTACCCCAAAGATAGAGATGTGGTTAAAAGAAGGGCCATGTGCACCCCAGTGTTCATAGCAGCAATGTCCACAATAGCAAACTGTAGAAAGAGCCAAGGTGCCCTTTAACAGATGAATGGATAAAGAAGATGTGGTCCATATACACGATGATTGAGAGTTCTTTTGCTTCACATTCTTATATTTTATGTGTCAGTGTTTTGGATCTTCACCATTCTAATAGGTGTGTATTATCATTGTTGGGTTGGTTTTTTTTTTTTTAAGATTTTATTTATTTATTTGAGAGAGAGAAGGAGAGAGAGTGCAAGCAGGGGGAGCAGGAAGCAGAGGGAGAAGCAGGCTCCCCGCTGAGAAAGGAGCCAGATGTGGAACTTGATCCCAGTACTCTAGGATCATGAGTTGAGCTGAAGGCAGTTGATTAACCAACTGAGCCACCCAGGTGTCCCTGTTGGCTTGATTTTTAAAAATCATTTCATATTCCCCTTCTACTAGTTTGGAAGTTATATACTAATTTCTCTTCTTTTAGTAGGTATCCTAAAATTACACATATTGTACTTTTCAAGATTGAAGGCCAATTAATACCTCTGTTTTCTTCTCAGATAATATAACAATCTTAGAACTTTTTTTTTTTTTTAAGTAGGCTCCATACCCAGTGCGGAGCCCAATGCAGGGCCTGAACTCACTACCCTGATATCAAGACCTGATCTGTGATTAAGAGTTGAATGCTCAACCAACTGAGCCACCCAGGCACCCCCAACTTTAGATCTTTTTAGTTACTTTTGCCTGCCTGCTGACTTATATGTTACTGCTGATTTATATTCCACTTCTTTTTTTAATCTCAAAAGAAATTATTATAGGTTTAATACAGAGTTTCATACTTGTGTTTCTCGCTTTTCTTTTTTCCTTTTTACATCTCAGATCCCCATCTAGTAGGATTATTTTCCTTCTGCCCAAAGTATATTCATAGAATTGTCTTTCTCAAAGTTCACTTGTACCAGACTTTTAGCTTTTGTTTGTCTGTCTGAAAATGCCTTTATTTTGCCCCCATTCTTGAAGGATATTGTTACTGAGTTTAAATTTCTAGGATCACATTTTAGTTTCAGCACGTGGTTTCTCTTGTGACTATTGAAGTCAGCTGTCAGTCTACTTGTTGCTTATTTTAAGTCAGTCTATCTAACTGGCTTTAAGATCTTGGCTTTTTCTTTGGCCTACTGCAGTTTCACTGGGATGTATCTTTGCATGCATGAATTTTTATTTCTTTTAAAATCCATCTTTGGATGTGTTGAGCTTTTTAAATCTGTAGATTATTATATTTGATCAGTGTGAGAAATTTCTTTGTATTTCTTCAAATTTTGCCTCTGCCCTGATCTCTCCTGTTGTTTTTGAGCAGTAATCAGACATACTAAATAATTTCTCACTTCGTACTCTTTTTTTTTTTTTAAGATTTTATTTACTTATTTGAGAGAGAGAGCACGGGAAGAGGAACAGAGGGAAAGGGACAGGCAGACTGTATGCTGAGTATGGAACCTGACATGGGGCTTGATTCCAGGGCCCCAAGATCATGACCTGAGTTGGAAATCAAGACTCTGTCTCTTAACCAACTGAGCCACCCAGGCACCCCACCAGCTCTTTATTCTGCCATTAATTTTTTCCGTCGAGTTTTAAATTTTTCCTCTAAAATCTGTTTTTTTTTTAAATTAGTTTACTATTCTCTGCAGTATTTTCTACTTGGGTTTTTATTTCTTTAAATATAGTAAGGATAGTTATTTTATAACCTGTGCCTAATAATTCCAACATATTATATCTTTGAGCTTGTTTCTGCTTTTTTGTTGCCTTTGCTTATTCTTGTTCATGATGTATTATGTCATTCTTTATTTGAAAAATTAATTTTGGGAAGTCTTTGAGGTCAGGAATGAAAGTATGTATTCATTTCTTCAAGAGGGATTATGTTTGCTTCTGCTACAGAAATCACTTAGCAGTCTGGGACCACTTTGGGGTAAATTCAAAACTTAAAATGTTTTGGATGCCAGGTCAAAAGAATTTGGACTATATTCTATGTGATGGCTTACTTCAGGCTGCAGTTTCTCAGGAGTAGGATCCTTTGGCTTCCCTTTTAGTCCCAAGTCAACTTTCTTTGAAGTTCTCTAGGGGTAAGAGGGGTTGGGTATGTTTACTTTTGTTTTGTTTTTACATTGAGAATGTAGTACCTCAGGGTTCAAGCTTTACAGTGGAAATGGTTATCTGTTAGATTCCCTACCTTGGACAGGTCTACCTTCTGCCTTCTTTTCTTTTGAATTTAAAAGCTATCTGTTTTTCTCTGAGTTCATGGTTAAGGTTCTAAGTTATCTATTACCACATAGCTTATGCATAAAATATGTATGTATATATTTTAGCATTCACCACTTTCATTTATTGTGTAGGAGGAACGGGAATAAACATCACCCTTATTTATCTCTTCTTTTTGCTAACCTAGTTATAGGCTAAACCTCTCACAAACATCCTTTCTAATCTTTCTGCTTTGCCGAACATGTATTCCACAAATAGTGTTTGTGGTGTTGTGGGATTCTAGGTTAGGCTCAGGACCTTGAAAGCCATGGCTTTCAGAATCTTAGGAGACTTTATTATGAGTCGGCCTCTAGGATCATGGACCAGTATAGCAAAGGGCACATTTTTAGTATGTTTTATATAAGGTAGAAACAGTTTTTGAACCATAGCTACTTTTCACAGTACTTTTGCTTTTGAGCCCCTCATACCATAGAACCCAATTCTCATTACAGGTAATAGTAATCAATCAATATTTCAGAAGCAATTAGAGGAGCTAGAAGAGCAAACCTTTGCAGACCAGTGTCCCATTTTTTTTTTTGCCATGAAGGTGTTGTATTTTTGTGTACTTTGAGTTTTTAGGGATTTCGTGGTGTTCCATAAACACTTAAATGTTTTCAGGTAGGTCTGAGCTCTGCTTGATAGTGGCCAAGAATATTACTAGGATCATTTCTATGTTTAGCTTTAGAAAGATAAACTATGTAGGTCATACCCTTCAACTAGGGAAAATGAAAAATGAAATGTCCAAAGACAAAAGAAAGGGTAGATTATCACAGGGTGGACTTAAGAGATAAGAAAATGAATGGCAATAGAGGCCTAGTGGTGGAGAACAAAGGGAAATAGACACTGTCCAAAGATTTGATTACATACTTTTGCAGTTTAAGTGGGGAACCTAGACTAGTTTTCAGTTTGGATTGAAGCCCTCCATTTTCTTTTTCTTTTTTTTTTTTTTAAAGATTTTATTTATTTATTTGACACACAGAGAGAGATTACAAGTAGGCAGAGAGGCAGGCAGAGAGACAGGGAGAGGAGGAAGCAGGCTCCCTGCTGAGCAGAGAGCCCGATGCGGGCCTCGATCCCAGGACGCTGAGATCATGACCTGAGCCGAAAGCAGAGGCTTTAACCCACTGAGCCACCCAGGCGCCC
>LNAC01001393.1:23114-83002 GCA_002007465.1 Ailurus styani | reverse complement strand
CCCCACCCCCATCTCTCTCTCTCTCTCTCACGCGCGCGCGCACACACACACACACACACACACATTTTAACACACTTTAACACTAGCTACTATTCTAAGCCAAAGTGTATTTGGCTGTCTTCTGGCTTTCAACACTGGAGGTTGGCAAGTTGGAGGACTGGTAGACTTACCAGCCAGGGAATTCTGTAATCTACAACCGTGGCACCCTGCTCCTAGAAAAGGAATAGGTTTGTCTCTCCAAGTATAAATAATAGCTCTAATGTCTTTGGTAGGGCCTTAGAGTATCTTTCTATTCCACCTGGGTTTCCCTTTCTCTCCCTCCAATTTACCTTAGAAATACTTGGTTTTAACTATATAGAAGCAATGTTGATAATAGTGATTCATGTGAACAGTTTATCATTTATGTTTGATTACCATGAAGAGCTGTAAAGATGACTTCTAGTCATCATGTATATTATTAAATAAGTGTGAGGCTAATATTGCAAATTTAATGTATCTATGATACTTTATCACTCATGGATGCACATTTAAAAAAGTTGTTGCTCAACAATATAACAGGAATATTAATTCCAAAAAATCTAATATTTGCTGAGGAAATAATTATAGTAATATAAATATAATAGTGTGTCTTTTTTTAAAAAAGATTTATTTGTGTATTTGAGAGAGAGGGAAAGAAGCTGGGGGCAGGGACGGCAGAGGGAGAGGGAGAGAGAGAGTCTAAAGCAGACTCCATCTTGAACATGGAGCCCAACATGGGGCTTGACCTCAAGACCCTGAGATCAGGGCCTGAACTGAAACCAAGAGTCAGTTGCTTAACCAGTGTCACCACCCAGATTCCCATAGTATGTCTTTTTTATACACAGTTAAAATAATGTTTAAAATGTGATTCTGGGTGGATAACAGGAAGAAGACCCTACTCTGTTACCCTCTGGAAGCCAAAGAATTAGAAGAGAAGGTATGTCATTGATTATGAAGAGGCCATCCACCATTCTCATTTGTCTCTGTTAATTTTGGCTTTGAAACACATTCTAGATTTTAAAATGTGATTCTTTTTGAGGTAATATGTAATCAGTTTGAGCATATTTGAAATACATTATTTTCAGAATTGGGATCCTACCTCAGAGTACATTTACATTATTTAAATCACAATTAAAATCTAACATTTCAATGTATCTCAATCTATTAAAGTTTTATAAGTCAAACAAAGGTAACAAGTTAAAGTTTGGATTGTTGATATAGTACTGTGGTGTCTTGATGGTGATGGTGGTGGTTTTCGTTTTGCTTTAAATATGGAGAAAGCTTTACTAAATTTGTAGGTTTATTGCCTAATGAACACTAGGTGGTGCAATTGTGCAAGGACCATATAAAGAAGTATGTGGAAGGTTTTTTTTGATTTTTGGAAGGCAGGAGGATTAAATTAAAATTCTGGTCTAAGGAAACTCTTTGGAAATATTAAATATTAAAATGCATGGATGAATCTTGTTCTTTTATTAATTGTTCTGGGATTCAAATGGAGTCTGTCTTGTGATTTAAATCACAAAGGCCTCAAAGTATTTGTGTATTGTTTACATTGCATTTTAAACTCAGCTAACTATAGAAAGAAAAATAACTCCACACACACACAAAAAGAAAACTGATACGATTTGGTTTTCTGTTAATATTTCAATATTGAATTGCTCTATGACTACAATTAAACCGGCTGATGCTCTACTGTTTTAAATAATTCTAAAATACCATAGGATATTAGCAATTATATGTAATATAGTTCATCTTATCAAGTGATTGTTGATCAGCTAAAACTTGAAAGGTAGCTTTCCTCTTGGCATGTTTTGTTTTCTTTTATCTATTAAACAACAATAACAACAACTTTGCATTCCTATGTAAGTTCAGGTCATTAAATTAGTAAATTTAAGGTTGAGTTACTGAAATGAAAAATAATTGTTGGTTTAGTTGTATAATAAAGAGAAGAAAACATTTCTATAAAGGTAGTTATTAAAGCTTTAAGTCTTAATTCTGAAAAAAAAATTTTTTCCCTTTTAAGTTCTTTTCCAATTTGAGATGTAGTTCTTTTTGGAATTAAGGAAAGTCATTTATGTCTTCCATCAATTTAATGAATAATGTTGTTTCAGTTACCTTTATATTTAAGTGTCTTTCAATATTTTAGAAGCAAAAAATGAAACTCTAACCATTTTGAAACATTCACTGGTAATCACAGAAAAATCAGAAGTAATTTGAGTATTCAGTAGGCTTCCTTAACTGACAGAATTGTCAGTTGCACATACATGAGATTTTTTTTTTTTTAAGATTTTATTTATTTATTTCACAGAGGGGGAGAGACCAAGGAGGCAGAGAGGCAGGCAGAGAGAGAGAGGGGGAAGCAGGCTCCCCACTGAGCAGGGAGCCCGATGCGGGCCTCGATCCCAGGACCCTGAGATCATGACCTGAGCCGAAAGCAGAGGCCCACTGAGCCACCCAGGCGCCCTACATGTGTATTTTTAAGTTATTTTAATATATATGTATTTTTACATTTTACATTTATTTAATATATGTGTATTTTTATGTTATTTTTCTAATTGAATCATATATCCTCTATGAGATACAGAGTTATACAAAACTGATTTTAAGTTTCACTTAATGTACTGAAACTTTATTTTCAAACTTATTTTCCATGTACTATACAAAGATTATAACATTTTTAGAAATTTAGATTTAAGTTTTATGAAAATTTTTCTCCCTAACATTATAATACTTCTCTCCAAGACTACCACCTTCAGTATTTCTTTCTTAAATCTTTGATATTTCTATCTCGAGATAGGATTATTTCATTACTTATGAATGAAGTCATTTTCCTTCTTTTTGTGAAATGGGTATATGTGTTCACAGACAGACACACATGTATCAGAGTCTGACTAGTTGGGCTATTGCTCATGGCTCATTTGATCCTATATATTTTTTTAAATATATTTTCACAGTCGACTCCCTTTGAAACTTTTGGAATATAACATGTAATTAATATTTTGTTTAAAAATACAAATTAATGTTTGAGTCATGTAAGCCAGTTTTAGATAAAATGTTGTAGAAACAATTTGTGGAATTGAAAAATCACTATTTTTATAGTAGTTGGCAGCCTTTATAAAATGACTTGCTCTTCTTGCAGATATATCCATTATCATAGTTGTCACTATTTAATGGTACCCATGTTAGCTATATTAGGCAGGGGGTGAATAGCCATGAAAATGGGAATAACCTCTGACCTCAGAAATCGTTCTTTTAAAAAGAGGACTGAAACATTGGTGATAGGAAATTTGAATTGCTCTTGCAGCTACAGTGTTTGTCCTGTGAATACTTAATTTAGTTTAAAGCTATACTTTTTCTTCCAAATCTGTCAGTCTTTCAGAAGCATCAGATTCACTTCAGGAAGGAAAAAAAAAATGCTTCCTTCCCAGGCCTGTATTATTGAATGCGGTATTCAAGCTTCAAACAGTTTCATTTAAATAATACATATAGTCTTAAGAATGGGAATCCTCACATTTGACACGCTCTGTTAAATATATAGCTCATTCAGACCCCATTCAAGATATTGCATGCAGGCACTTATTTTGGATAATCCTTTTAATGGCTATATCTCAACTTCTTAGCTATGTAAGAAGATTCGGAGAGTATACAGATGTAAATGTGTGTGTGTGTAGTGTGCATATATTACTAATGTGTAAACATGCATATCTATGTATATTATATAAGTTGTTAAAGTTTTATAAAGAATTTGGATTTTGTGTTATGTATGTACATATTTATTTAGATATTTGAAAGAAACTGTGCAAGACTTATGTTTGATGCATGGGGAGTTCCACATAGAATACTCATTAGGGTAATGGGATTGCTATGGTAATTCTCACATGCTGACCAAAAATTTAGCCCAAAGAGATTTGACAGTGGTGTTTAAAAAAAAAAAATTGGATCATGGTCTCATTACTTTGAAGTTACTAACTCATCTGGCGTTACAAGACTCTTCTACCCTTAGTTTTAAACATCTTAACAATCTATTTGTCAATCAGAGAAAGTGGGGAGAAAAGGGCAGAAACCTAGCATTTGCTGCTTTAATATCAAGTGAGGCAAAATAAAAATATTTGCTATTTATTTTAATTTTTTTCTGTATATTCCATAATGTTAAATGATTTTGAAAAAAATAGGAAAGAATATTATGATAAAAAGAATATGAAGTAATCTGAAATAAGTTTTTTCAACATTATACGATTAAGAATTTTGTGAAATAAAAGACCATGTATGATTATTACTTACTTTATTACGTGCTGTATTGAATTATAAATCCTGACAGTAAGAATTCTTTGGTGCAGTTTGGAAAATGATAAAGCATTCCTGAAATCCATTTGAGTTTCAGTGCTTATTAAATCAATATGGGACCATTAAAAACTGAAATACAGAATTTAATCATGTTTTAGTTAGGAAAATAAACTTGCTGCTTTTCTTCATTTTGTATTTAACATAAACAATCACATATAGAGACATAATTATTAGCATATCTAACTTAAAACAGACTCTTACATGCTTTCTGACCCATCATTAACATTCCTTTATTTCTGAAGTGTTAGAGGTGCCTCTTGCATGGCCCATGTCTGTTCCTTAGCCAACCATAAGAGGAGGCTTTGATACTAACAAGTTGCTTTCGCTACTTCTGTTTCACTTGAACAGAGTGTACATAATTATCTGCTCCAAAAGTGAACATTTTATGTAATGAACTTTCTGAATTCTAACCTTCTTTTAATTCATTAACTTGTTTACACTAGGTGTTAGTAACCTAACTTTATAGTTTAACCTAGTTATAAAAGAAAAACGAGTATTCTGTTATTTTAGAGGAATATTAACATTTTAATGTTATTTTAGAGGAATGTCAAATGAATATTTATGTCTTATTTATAAAAAGAATTTATAAATCAAATACTATTTCTTAATATAGGAAACTTGTTTTTGTATTGAATAGGATTGTGCACATCATCTTTAAGCCACCTCGAATAGTGATACAGAAAACAATTTCTATATAGATTTTTAAAGTCTTGTTATTTTAAAATTTAATTGCTTTTCAAAATAGCACTTACAACAAAGCTACTGGAACATAACCTTTTAATAGAAAGCCTTGCTTCTATTTAGAATAACAATAAAGATGAAGTTATTAGAGTACTTAAGAACTAGGGAGTGCAAAACATGTCCTGCATCACTCAAGCAGTGATGTATTAGCTATTATCTACCAATCTGTTCATCTATCAATAAATGACATTATTGGTTCAAATTCTCTGATTGCCTATAGATAATAGTTCAACTGATGGGAAAAAATACACTACTAAAAATTAGTTTGTTAAAATTTGGAGTAATCAAAGTATTACCAGAGTTAATTTTTAACCTTCATTTGTGGAGCAGACTTTATTCAGCATACTCAGTTTATTCTGACCATGTGTTACAGAAGTTTTGGCGATGTGAGAGAATTCTATCTGCTTTTACCTTGCAATATATGTACACTTTTTACTTCAAATGAAAAGAGGCACTTTAGGTGTCAAAAAATTAGCAAGACTGCAATGAGATAACAGTTTTCTATATAAGTGTAAATTGTGGGTTCACTGTCTTAGAAGAAAAGACAATTTTTTAAAATTAATGAAGGCATATATTTGGGGAAAGTTTCACTTCTCATCAAATGCTATGTTGGCTAAAAATATGTTTCCTTTAAATATTTCGGCAATGAATATTAAAACAATATTCTTTAGCAGTTTATTCAAGTTCTGGGAGACTTGTATTCAGGAATTGCAAAGAGGAAAATCGAGAAAAGTCTAAGAAATAGACACCAGCCCATGATTTTTTTTTAAGGTTTATTTGAGAGAGAGAGAGAGAGAGATACTAAGTGTGTAGGTGGAGGGGGAGAGGGAGAGGGAGAGAAAAAATCTTTAAGCTGACTTGTTACCGAGCACAGAGCTAGATGTGGGGCTCCATCCCAGGACCCTGGGATCATGACCTGAGATAATATTAAGAGTTGGCTTAACTAACTGAGCCACCCAGATGCCCCCAGTCCATGAATTCTAATGACTAAGACTATATTGTTTTGAAAATATATACACTAACCATAGAGTTATTTTGCATCTCACCTCATATGGTATCTCAGAACAAAATAGAAGTGACTGATTTCCATGCATACACAACTTACTTTTCTTAAATGTTACTTCATTAGGAGTAATACGATTCTGACTCTCAGAACCATTGGACAGTAAAATTCTGTCAGGCTAGTTTCATCTTTTCTGCTAGCTTTACTACTTTAAAAACTATAAAACCTTAATAAATTACTGAAATCTTGTTGTTTGAAAATACATGTCAAAATAATACATGCTTTTAAAATGTTCCTTGAATGAGACATGAATGAATGCTTTTAAAGGAGATGTTGACACTAGTGATTTTGATGATTGATATTAAGCTATAAAGAAAATACACAGGATGATGTAGTATATTTAAAGCCGACTTATGTCAGTAATATATGCTAAAATTGTTGGGGTATAGAAATCATCTTCATAGCTGGATTACCTTGCTTGTATGACTTTCTCTCCTTTTGAGTACCCAAAGCAGTTTGTCAGAAATGAGCTTTTAATTTTTAGTTGATGGTTTAAAGTATTTTAAGATGAGAACTCTGAACTCAAGTAGATTACAGTGAACTAATTCTGCAGGATAGTCACATTTCTCAATGTTTCTTGTTTTTCTACACTAGCATATTAGTGAATCAGTTCTTATGTAGTGAGTCAATTTTTATTTTTAATTTCTTATTTTAATATCATTGACAAACAATATTACATTAGTTTTAGGTACAACGTAGTGATTCCACAAGTTTATACTTTATGCTATCCATGTTCACCACAGTATAGCTACCATTTGTCACCATACAACACTATTACGATGCACTGACTATATTCCTTATGCTGATACTTTTATGCCCATAACTTACTCATTCCATAACTAGAAACCTGTATTTCCCACTCTCCTTCACCCATTCACCCTTCCGCCCCTCTCCCCTCTGGCAACCATCAGTTCTCTGATTCTGTTTTTTGTTTGTTTGTTGTTTTAGATTCCACGTATGAGTGAAATCATAATGTGTTTGTCCTTTTCATCTGACTTATTTCACTTAGCATAATACCCTTGGGGTCTGTGTTGTTGCAGATGGCACAATCTTATCTTTTTTATGGCTATAAAATACACACACACACACACACACACACACACACATACCATCTTCCTTATCCATTTTCTATCATGGACACTTGGATTGCTTCCATATCTTGGCTACTATAAGTAATGCTCCAGTAAACATAGGGGTACATGTATCCTTCCAAGTTAGTATTTTTGGGTTTTTTTGGGGGGGGGGTAAGTATCCAGTAGTGGAATTATTGGTTCATATGGTATTTCTATTTTTAATTTTATGAAGAACTTCCATACTGTTTTCCACAGTTGCTGTATCAGTTTACATTCCCACCGACAATGTGGCAGGGTTCCCTTTCACCACATCTCATCAACATTTGTTATTTTTTTGTCTTTTTGTAGATGACATGACAGGAGTTAGGTGATATCTCATTGTGGTTTTTAATTTGCATCTTCCTAATGATTAGTGATATTGAGCATCTTTTCATTTATCGATTGGCCATCTATGTGTCTTCTTTGGACAAATTCAGGTCCCCTGCCCATTTTTAATCAGATTATTTGGAGTTTTTTTGGTGTTGCATAAGTTATTTATATATTTTGAATATAAACCCCTTATCGGATATGTCATTTGTAAATATCTTCTCCCATTCAGTAGGTTGCCTTTTTGTTTTGTTGTTGGTTTCCTTAACTGTGTAAAAAAGCTTTTTATTTTTATGCAGTCCCAATGGTTTATGTTTTACTTTTATTTCCTTTGCCTTAGGAGACATGCCTAGAAATATGTTGATGTCAGAGGTACTATTGCCTGTGTTCTCTTCTAGGATTTTTATGGTTTCAGGTCTCATATTTAAGTCTTTAATCTACTTGAGTTTATTTTTGTGTAAGGTGTAAGAAAGTAGTCCAGTTTCTTTGTTTTGCATATCCTTTCCAGTTTTCCCAGCACCATTTGTTGAAGAGACTATCTTTTCCTTGTTGTATGTTGTCTTCTTAGTCATAGATTAATTGGCCATAAAGTGTGAGTTTATTTCTGGGCTGTTTATTCTGTTCCATGGATCTGTGTTTCTGTATTTGTGCCAATACTATACTGTTTTGATTACTACAGCTTTGTAGTATATCTTGAAACCTGGGATTGATACTTTCAGCTTTGTTCTTTTTTCTCAAAATTGCTTTGGCTATTCAAGGACTTTCGTGGTTCCATATAAATTTTAGGATTGTTTGTTCCATTTCTGTGAAAAATGCTGTTGGTATTTTGATGGAGATTACATTGAATCTATAGATTGCTTTGGGTAGTATGGACATTTTAACAGTATTGGTTCTTCCAGTTCATAAGCATGGAATATCTTTCAATTTGTTTTGGTCATCTTCAGTTTCTTTCAGTAATGTTTTGTAGTTTTCAGAATGAAGATCTTTCACCTCTTTGATTAAGTTCTAAGGTATTTTTTTTTTCTTTTTTGGTGCACTTGTAAATGGGATTGTTTTCTTAATTATATTTACTGCTACTTTGTTACTAGTGTACAGAAAAGCTACCAATTTCTGGTTATTAATTTTGTATCCTGCAACTTTACTGAATTTATGTATTACTTCTAGTAGTTTTTTGGTGAAGTCTTTAGGATTTTCTATGTGTAGTATCATTTTATCTACAAATAGTGATGGTTTAATTTCTTTCCCAATATGGTTGCCTCTTAGAATCAACTTTTATTTTTACATCTTATTTGGAATTCTATATATCTAATTTTGTAATTTCACATGTTACTTTAAATAATACTGCTAACAACAATTTATAAATACTTGGTCATATAGAATTGAGGGATTGATTATATTTTACTTGATTAAAGGCAGAAGTCTGGACTGTGTGACTCTTGGGGATCCTTTATTAGCATTTTGAGCCATCCTTTTGAATGCAGATCATGTTCTTTGAAATTTAAGCCTTATTTGACCTTTGCAAAATTTTTAAAAATTCTTGGTTCTTGAGCATAGTATATGGTAATTGCAGATTTATCATACTCAGATTTTGCCATTGGGGGACATACCTTCTTATTTAGCAGAGATAAGACATATTCATTCATTCATTTAACAACAATTATTTATAAAACATCTACTATGTGCTATTAGAGTAATTAAGTTACCTATCAGGGCTCAAGTCGAATTTAGTCTTGTGGGGGACACAGACAAGTAATTAAAATCTAAGTATGTAAATTGATTAGTACTTTGCTTGGGGAATATACAGGGTATCTGAAAGTATGTGTGGTGGAATTAGGTTTGACCACCTAAGCAAATCTTAACGGAGCCTGGTATTGGAGAAAGTGTCCTAGAGAAAGTTTTTCCTAACCTGAGGCATAACATGTATAAGGATTAGCCCGGTGACGTACTAGAAGGGAAAAAGATGTGGAGGTAGGTAAGTGCATTTCACATGGAACATGTACAAAGGCAAAGAGGAACTAGAGAACATGGCATGACTCAGGATTTTAAGACTTCAGGAATGAAGCCAGAGGTGTGAGCAAGGAGTATTTCATGGATGGTCTTATGTATTATTAGAATTTCATCCTTTGTGCAATGGAAAGTCACTAAGGCTTTTCAGAGAAATTACATGATTCTTGTTGCTGTTTGGAAAGATTTTGCTGGCAGCAGTCTGGAGAATGGGTTGGAAGAACTTAAATTAGAGACAAGGATACAAAGTAAGGACTTTCTGGGTAATTGGTTGAGATGTATTTGAGTCATAAACTACTTTGGTAGCAGTAAAGATGGAAAAAAACTAGATGAATTTATGAAATTTTTATAATAGCAACAGAGTTGATGATTGTAGAATGTGGAGTTTGTGGAAGAAATAAATAGTAGTAAAAGTGACACTCAAGTTTCTAACTTAGGTAATTAGGGGGATAGTGCTTCCATTCAGTGTGATTGGGATTATGGAAGGAGTCATAAAAGGAAGAATATGAATTCAGTTTTATAAACAGTGAATTTCTGTTAATGTGGAAAATGGCCAATAGAAGGTAGATACATAAACTAGCTGCTCAGGATAGAAATGAGGGCTAGTGACTAAGTCATCAACATGTAGGTAGTAATTGGAGTAGATGTGGTGTTTTGTAGGGAGGACCTAAAGAGAAGAGATCTTGGAGGGACTCTGAGTAGGACCCTGAGAAATCCAATATTTAAGAGATGGGCAGAGGGAGAACCAGTGAAAAATACTAAGAAGGGGCAGCTAGAGAAAGGTAGGTTGAAAATGAGGAGAGTGTGGTGTCACTGAAACCAATAGATGAAAGTGAATAAAAGGTATCAGGCAGTGAGAGTAGAAATATAATGGTAGAAAATGCTCACTATATGAGAAATTCAGACGAAGTGGTGTGTGATTTCAGATGAAAGAAATATTCTGTCTGGGGAACAGGAATGCTTCATGGAGGAGGTTGCATCTGAAAAGCACATTTTTAAAAATTTTTAATTTTATTTTGATGTCTGATCTTATTTATTTGTCACTCTTAGAAAATCTCTTTTTTGACTGGTCTCAGACTTAGAGGTAGAAGATCTCAGAGAGGACAGCCTCTGTCTCTTGGCCATCTGTTCCTGGCCTTTCTTTTTCCTTGGTTTCATTCATTCTCTTGGCCAAAAATTTAGCATATTCTGCAGCCTCTTCCTTATTTTTCTTAGTGTGCTCTTTCTTCAAAGCAATACTCCGATGTTTGTGTTGGAGAACCCATGGAGTAACAAGATGCTGAATCTTGGGAGCTTTGGTTCTAGATTTCTTACCTTCTTTGTTTAAGGGCTTTCCCACAACATACTGGTGGACATCATCTTCTTTAGAAAGACTGATAAATTTGTGGATTCTGCTGGCTCTTTTGGGCCCCAGACAATGAGGCACAGTAGTATCAGTGAGTCCAGGAATATCCTTCTCCCCCCATTTTTTTTACAGTGAACAAATTGAGAACACTGAGATTGGCATCCACAATGCAAACCCAAACAGATGTGTGCCTTCTCTTGCCAGTCCTACTTGGTCTATAGCAGGAATGCCCCTTTCTCAGCAGCAGGCAGACACAGCCATAGGTCAAGACACCCTGCTTCATGGGGAAGACTTGTTTTTCATTGCCACCACTGATTTGGACCACATAACCCTTCCATTCTTCACCCAGAGCATCAGCAGCAACTTCTGTGGCCATAAGCTTCTCATAAAAGGTATGAAGTTTGTGTTCATCGTTCATGTCAATGAGTTGCTGGCAGCCAGTAGCTGGGAAAGGGATGTTCAGCTTCATCCTGAAGCAGCCTACTGCCTCTGAGCTGAAAGGCACATTTAAAGAAGTTACTGAATGTTGGGGAATATACTACAGGTAAAGGGGCAACACAGTAAAAGGTAGGAAAGTATAAGGCTGTAAAAGTAAGTTGTATGACAGCTAGGGACAGTCTAGGTTTGGTGTTCTAGGTAGGACTAGAAAGGTAGTTGGGGAAAATGATCATGAAGGCCATGACTGACATGCTAAGAGCTCTATGCTCTTGGCAATAGGAAGTCATAGGAGGATTTTAACTAGAATGACTTCATTACTTTAAAGGATGAAGAATATTTCATTGTATAGATATATCACATCTTGTTTATCCATTCATCAGCAGTATATTCTTTAGGAATACATATATAGGTAGTAATCTATTTTGAAAAAGGAAAGTAACCCAAAATTCAGGGTGCAAGTCACCTCTGGAGGAGGAAATGGGAGGGATGTGACTTGGGAGAGGACACAAGCATTTTACGGTAGTGGTAGTGTTCTGTTTCTTAAACTGAATGGTGGGTACAGGATATTCATTTTATTCATTAAATAGTACTTATATGTTTTACAGTTTAGGATGTATATTTCATAATTTTTAAGAAAATTAAAGTGATCATGCCATTAGTGTAATTTTTGGTGTTTTGTAAATAGAAGAATGATATGATAAGATTAATTACTTGATAAGATTAATCTATCAGTAGGTTAAGTTGGGGCAAAGAGAGGTTCTTTGGAGAGATTATTGAAATTGTCCAGAAAAGGAGTACAGGGCCAGAACCAAATCAAACTACAGCCCTGGAGAAGATAGGAAATTAATATAAACCTGGCAAAAAAAAAATCAACAGTATTTGTGAACTGGTGGAAGAGACAGGGTAAAGTGGAGGTGTTTATTTCCAGTTTGCTTTCTTTCCTTTTTTTCACAGTGACTTTATCTAAAATCACTCATGTTGAGCCTCTCGCTATTCTCCTTGCCTTACTCAACAGAAGACCTCTCTTCATTCTTCGTTAGGAAAACATAAGTTATCAAGCTTTAATGCTTCACTTTTTGTCCCTACTTCACATCAAGAAACATGAAGAGTCTGAGATTTTACTTTACTTGCAGACTAGTAAGTTAGTAAGCTTCATGGATGCTGGTAGAAAACACGAGAGTCCTGGGTCAGAGGTTAATTTTTTATTCATAGCAACATAGCGGTTGAAGTATTAGCATTTTTGCAATCGTTCCCTGAACCCCAGTTTCTCTAGTGTGACATGAAGAGTGCCAGATGACACCAATACATGCAGTGGGTTGTGTTACAGAAGAACCCTGAGCTAGGGAACCTAATTTTTTATAATGGGAAGTAAGCATGCTTGCCCTTTGCTCCATAAGAAACATTACCTCTATTTTCCAGGGCTATTTTCCCTGAAAGGCTAGTCTAGAACAAAGGGCACTCAGTGCCTCTTTTACAGAAACCTGGGAGACTCACAAAGAATTGTCTCCAAACACCTGAGAACATCTTAATGTTTATCCTTCTTTCATTCCTATCTCAGAAATGAGTCATTTCTTTTTATGGCTAACACTTCAACTTTGATTTTTATCCTCTTTTCTTGACTTCTGAGATCTTGGGTCATGGCTATGTCTTCTTAAATCTTCATTTATCAAATATTTATTGAGTATATGATACAATGTGAGATGTTACAAAGCGACTTTATGTAGCACTTATGCTAGTCGAGGTACTCAGACAAATAAGCAAAAAAAAATCAAGATTATTTTAGTATAGGATAAGCTCAATAAAGTTAAAATCAAAAAGCATAACATGACAGAAACTGGGATGGTCCTATTTTATATAGTGATCATTGGAGAAGACTTTTGGGAAGAAGTGACATGCACAGAGATCTGAATTGTGAGAAGAATCAGATTTCCATATAAAAGAAGAACACAAAAACTCATAGGAATAAGAGTGATATTTCTTGAGGAAAAAAAAGAAATCCCATGTTTCTGGATTGTAGTGAACTAAGGAGGATAGTGGTAAATGATAAATTTGGAGAGGTAAGTCATGACAAGAGGTTTGAATTTTATTCTGTCTATAACCTTTGTTACTCCACTATATCTCTCTTTTAAATTTATAGATACTCTAGGGGCCTTTTCCTGTCCTAAATCACTTTTCGTATAGATGTCACTACTTCCCGTTCTTTTCCAAATTCTTTAAAACCAGAGGAATTAAAAGATAAATTCTCAACACTGTTGGAAGACAGGAAATGGTGCCATCAGAAATTGTGAGGAATTCCTGAGAGGCCGAAAGCAGAAGGCTGGAAAATGACAGCCTAAAATGGCACAGAAAACAACTGTGCATGAGAGGAAATCCTCAAAACTTTCAAGTTCTTGCTAGTAGGGGTAATTATTTAATGGTATGTGCCTTAGAAAGGAAGACAGTATTTCTCCTTGCCCAGTTCTTTCTCCTCAAATCTGGCACATACACATCCATTCTCCATTCTTTCCTCTCTCCCTCTCTCTCTCTCTCAAACACACACACACACACACACACACACACACACACACACACACACACAGTAGTGATAGCAGGCAGCAGTGGCATTTGTCCATTTCTGAAATTCAAAAGCCATATGTAAGGTAAACTGCTTATCTGGGAAAGGCTTCCAAAGTGGCTTTAGGGACCTGAGAAAGGAGTACAATGTGAAGTAACTTGGTCTGTGAATCGTACCCCTGGGGCAAAGAATAAAAAAAAAAAATGAAGTAACTTGGGAGGACTTATCTGTGTTACAGATGTGAACTGGAGGAAAAATGAAAGATAGTTCTGTCCAGGAGGGAAATATGTTAGAGTACTCCACAACCAGATTAAAACTCTGTTTTTGTCACTTGGAGCCTCCTCAGCTTGCCTTTGTAGACTAGCCTACACATCTTAATGTGACTCTGGCCACTTATATACTAGCAGTCAGTCTTCTTATACAGGGAAGAGACTGGATGGGCAAAATATATACATGGCTATAGAGAAAATCTGGGCCAACTGTGTATACTCATCAACTTAGATTTTTGCTTATGAATGGATAGCCAGGGATCATCAGACACTTAAGAAAACCAATAGCAGGAAAAGAAGAGTGAAGATGAACAAACCACTAATTTGGATGAAACATTTAATTCAAAGAACAGAAGAGCATATAAAATATATTCTAATCAATAATTTTTGAGATTCCAGAAGATAATGGAACAAGAAGATAAAAGAACAAGACCATGATTCAAAAGAAGCAATGAGAAAAAGATCTTTGAAATTAAACATATGATTTGAAATTTAAAAAAAATATAGGGGTGTCTGGCTGGTTCAGTTGGTAGACCATACAACTCTTGATCTCAGGATTGTGAGTTTGAGCCCCACAATGGGTGTAGAGCCTGCTTAAAATTTAAAAAATAATGAAATAAGCTATAAATATATACCATTGATCCTTGAACAGCAAGGGGTGAGGGGTGGTGACTTCCTACACAGTTGAAAATCTTAGTATCATTTTTAACTCCCCCAAAACTTAATTACTAATAGCCTGTTGTTGACTGGAAGCCTTACTGATAACATAAACAGTCAATTAACCCATATTTTGTATGTTATATTTAATATGTGCTATATTCTTTCAATAAAATAGAGAAAAGAAAATATATAAAGAAAATCATAAGGAAGAGAAAATATATACACAGTACTGTACTATGTTTATTGAAAAACATCTGGTATATGTGGGCCTGTGCAGTTCAAACCTGTATTGTTCAAGGGTATGTCTTTTTGTATATCCGAAGAGCATAACAATGTAATAGATCTAAGTACAGACCGAAATAGTAATCTGGAAGATAAAATCAAAATATTCTTAGAGTTAAAAGACAAAATGTGGGAGAGAAGTTAAGCCATGGAAAGTCAATCCAGGCAATGCAATATAATTAGAAACTGAGAAATAAAGGCTGGCCCCCCACATGTAACCATTTGGCCTTAGAGGACTGTTGGTATTAGTGGTTGGGATGGGCCTCTGGACCTTGCTTCAACCAGAGCTCTATTTTTACAAGTTTTATGTATTGGAGTTAGTGTAATAGTTTATTGAAGGAAAGAGTGGTCTACCAGGAAAAAAAAGTTTGAAAATTAGTGACAGATGGGGTAAAGCTCAGATTTGCTGCATTTTACCCAAATGTCTTTACAGTTTTACTCCAACTTGTCTTTCTAGGGGGAGTGAAGGAAGATTACATAGAAGAGGTAGGGGCCACCTCACATAGAGGGTATGTAAACCAATATAAGAGCTTTAAGACCTATGCAATGAGAAGTTTTTGAAGAACTTCAGACAAACAGATAAAATGGTCAATTTGTGTATTTAAAAATATTTTATATCAACTCTTATTACATATTGTACATTATATATTAAAAATCTGAAAATGTTTTTATATTTCTATGGGAAATGGGTTATGATGGCTTAAAAGTTGAAATGGGAGGCCAGAGGAATGAAATGCTCTAGGCAAGATAAGATGCTGTTCTAAACTGGAGAGGTAATTGGGACAGAAAGAAGTAGCAAGATTAGGATATATTTTAGAAGAAGCTGATCCAAGGGGTACCTGGGTGGCACAGTCAGTTAAGCCTCTGATTCTTGGTTTTGGCTCAGGTCATGATCTCCAGGTGATAAAACTGAGCCCTGCGCCAGGCTCTGCACTCAGTGCAGAGTCTGCTTGAGATTCTCTCTCTCCCTATCCCTCTTCCCCTCCTGCCTGTTCTCTCTCTTTCTCTCTCAAATAAATAATAAAATACGTCTTTAAAAAAAAAAAGGAAGAAGAACCTGAGCCAAGAAGGGAAACGAGAACATGAGGGTGGTGAATGATACGGAGAAAGACTTGAAAGGGTGCAGCTTTCTTTTTCTTTTTTTCCTTTCTTCCTCTCTTCCTTTTTTCCTCTGTCTCCTTCTCTTCTGCCCTGTTTTCAGTAAAACATGGGTATTTCTCTGTAGTCATAATGTACTCCATTTTGTTGGGAAAGGGAAAGGAGTTGGTGGTAAGACTGGAAAGATTGCCCACATTCAAAACGAATTGCTCATATATTTAATAAAAGAATATCAGAACTTAAAAAAATAACTGTTTGTTATCCTCACAGTTTGTGTGTATCAGATATTTGAGAGTGGCTTAGATGGGCAGTTCCGGCTTATGCTCTCTCAAGAGATACTGCAGTGATCTGATAGCTGGCCTGGAGCTGGTGGATCTAAGTCCTAGGAGGCTCATGCATGTGGTTGGCAAGGGGGTGCTGATTGTTGCCAGGGGGTCAGCTCTTCCTCTCCCAAAGTGTTTGAATGTCTTCACAACATGGTTCTGGCTATACACTCTCCCTCTGGCTTTGGGGTGACAGGGATCTGCAGAGGAAGGTTCTGATCGTCATGGACAGCTGTAGCAGCTGGAACATGGGGCAGAGCAGTCAGAACTTTTTTAAAAATGATTTTAAATACCCCTACCTACAATGAAAGAAGCATGTACTGACAAAATGATGGATTTTAGGATTAGACAAATTCATGTTTAAAATAGCTCATCATGGGACTCCTGGGTGGCTCTGTCGGTTAAGCATCTGCCTTCAGCTCAGGTCATGACCCCAGGGTCCTGGGATCGAGTCCCATGTCGGGCTCCCTGCTTAGCGGGGAGCCTGCTTCTCCCTCTGCCTGCTCTGCCTGTTCTGCCTGCAGCTCTCCCTGCTTCTGCTCTCTCTGACAAATAAATAAAATCTTTAAAAAATAATAAAATATAGCTCATCACCTTTCTACTTCATAAAATAGGAAAATACTACCTCATATGGTTGCTGTTAAGGTCTAAATGAGAAAATGTATATAAAGCACTCACCATATAGTAGGCACTATCTAATTAGCTGTGAAGAAAACTTTCTTCTTGATCAAACATAAAATGAATAACTTTAAAACCTTAGAGACTTTCAAACTTGAGGTTTAAAAACAAGTAAATACAATTTCTAAAGCAAATTACACATTTCCTTATTTGCATAATTAGTGATTTATATATAGGAAGTTAATAACATCCAGCACAAATTTAGTTTTCAGTAATTGACCATTGCTTTATGAGAGTATTAAACCTTTTATTGAGTATCTTCAATTTAAAGCACTTTCTGAGTCTGCTACATATTGAATAATTTGTAATGAAGTCATACCATAAATGATAATCAATTTAATAAATCAAACATCAATTTAATAAATTAGGTACTTTATGTAAGTGTACAATGGAATGTTTATGGAAGGGGATGCAGAGTTAAAGCAGTGTTCATGCCAAATCAACCATGCATTTATATGTATTGAGCTATACATTTAAAAAAATATTATGTAATTAAAATATATCACCAATTTTTCTTTGTTAGAAAATAACTGACATATAATATTTACTAACTGAAAAAATAGCAAACCCTGCTTTGAGTACCTAGACACCTTCTCATTGGCTGGTACCATCTGTGACAAATTCTGAACTGTACTGTGTACAGACACACAGCTGCAGCCTGAGTTGGCACCAAAACCAAGTATTGATGCTGTGCTCTTTGCAGCCCTGGCCCTGTCTAATTCCTCTGGAAAGGAGGGAGAAGAGGTTGCAAATGCAGGAGTGATGAGAATAATTGATAGTTTATGTCTCCTTCTGTCTTGAAAATTCCTTTAGCTACTACCCTGTCTCGCCATCCACATTCATGGCTTCAAGCACATAATGTTCTCCTAAACCCATATTTTTATTCTAGATCTCACTTCTGAGCTCCATATCTGCAGTTGGGTGTTTAATGTCTACCTAATGCTTTAAGTTAGCTTGACACTCTATAGAATATTCATCTCCTAAATAATAAATGCTAACTGTGGGCAACTCAGCAGTTTTGCACCTATTTTTAAATGCCAGATGACATCATGGAATGTTGCAAAGTCAAAGTGGTGAATTATCCCAGAAAAATCTTAGTTGTATTTCTAATAGAAAATATTCTTTCATGGAGAGTGCCTATTGAAGTAGCAGGATTAGCTGTTATTGCAGTGGTTAAACAGACCATCAATTGAAGCAGAATGAAAGATGCCCACCAAGACATTAAAGGCATTACCACAGGAGTGAGTGAAACACCAGGGATAAAGCATTTACTCAGTGTTCACTGCTATTTCCATCTGCATATGTGTTCTGAATAAACTTGGGAGGATGTGGGAAACTTTTTCTTTAAGTCAAATGGCACACATACATAGTAGAGAAAGTCAGAGTTCAACAAGGCTCATCACTAACAATGAATGGCATTTACATTTCTCAGCACTTTCCACAGGCAACAACTTCCAATTCTTTAGTTATTTTTTCTGGTGTTTACCTCTATGTTTGTAAATAATATGCATTACTTATTTCTTCATTTTGATCTTAACCCCCTGCCTTAGCACTTACCCCTCCCATACACACTTCTCTCCCTTTCAGCACAGATATACCACAGTTTTTGGTTAACCCAAATTGTGTGTCTACAGTATTCTAACTGTATATAATCAAACTTTAGCAATGTAACATATTAAGATTACATTTGTCTTCTTGTATAATTTGTTTTCTCTGCAGTTAATAATTGCCTTACTTTTCAAAGTTGCTTATTTTTTATAGACCTACTATTTCCTCAACCCCAACTTCCCCAGGAGAAGTGTAAAATCTTCTTTTGGTGAATCTGTATGTATCAGGTAATCTGTTACTTTCAATTTTATTTTTTCTTAGCGATATTCTTCTTGGAGTTTGCTGTCATCCTTTGGTCTGCCTGAGATAATTATCCTTGTATGATTTCCCTTTATTGGTATGCTGGAAATCCTTTTTCTTTGTTTTTATGTTGGATTCTTTATTTCCTGGATCCCATATCATCCTCTTTCTTGGTTTATTGTATCCTTTGGTGGAACACATCTTCCAGTAATTTCCTGTAAAAAAATGCACAATAATTAACTCTTGAGACTTTACTCTTTGAACATCTTTATTCTAATCCACACTGAAGTGACCATTTGGCTACATGTAGAATTATAGGTAGGAAATTATTTTCCTTCAGAAATCAAAAGCAGTACTCCTTCGTCTTCTAGCTTCCAGTGTTGCTGGTGAGAAGTCTGATGCCTTGATCCTTTTTAAGTGACCTTTTTATGTCTTTTTTTTTTTTCTTCTCTGGAAACTTAAGATCTTTGTTTATCTCCAGTGTTCTGAGATTTCATAATGATGTGGGGTTTCTTTGCAAATCACTGCTTTGGGTACTTAGCAATTTCTTTCAACTCAGTTCTGGGAAATTTTCTTGTATTATTTCTTTGGTAATTTCTTCCTTTCCTTCTCTTGCCTCTGTTTTCTTCCTCAGTCATATTTAATGTAGGATTAATCTGACTGATTCTCCAAATTCCTTTTCTCTCTCTGTCTCTGCGTGTGTGTGTGTGTATATGTGCACACACACATGTATGTATAAGTATGCATTTCTTTTTTCTTTCTCGGAGATAACCTCAACATTATTTTCTAAGTCTTCTTTTGAATTATTTGTTTTGGCTTTCATATTTTTATTTCCAAGAGTTCATTTCATCCCTCTTTTCAGAGTACCTCTCCTACTTTCAGTAATGTTTTGTTTCTTAAGTAGTTTTTCTAATACAACCTTTCAAGAGTCAGTTTACAGTTTTCTTCTATGGTAGGGAGGGATTTCCCAGCTGTGGCAGGAGAGAAAAACACCTAGAAGTCTAAGTATTATTTACATAGAATTTCAAGCAGATCTCTTGTTTTCAATCCTAAGCACAGGCATTCCTTCGGAAGTATTTGGTGCCTCCAGTTTCTGAGCCTTCTAGATTTCCAGTGCATGAAGTCTTTGGCTCTCAGCCAACTACTTTCCATATGTACAGGCTTTCCACTTTCTTGAATCTATTATCAGTTACCTTTTGTCCATCTGCTTTTTACTCTCCAAAATTTTGATAACTATTTTGTTGTCTTGCTTCTAATTCTCTTTGCCTTGAGAGTTTTCTTTTTATTGTTTGTTGTCATTTTAGTGTGGTTTTGAAAGGGAGTGGTGGCAACTATATGCGCTCAATCCCCTATCTTTATTGGGATGGTCTTCTATGCAGGATTTTTGTGTGTGTTGCCAGCTTGCTTGGAGCTAGTTGTGCTACCAAAAGACACCAAGCAAGCATTGATATATATCATGTTTCCTTGATTCTAATTTATCATTGATTATAAAGTCCAATTGATTTAGTATCAAATTCTGATAAAAAAGCCAACACTTTGTTAAATATATACATTGATTATAAGATAACTAAGTTTTAGAGACCATCAAATTTGAATCATACAGTAGATTCATATGACCCAGTCATATGTTAGGTATTCATTTCCTCTAAAAGAGGCCTCAGGTTCTGAAAATGGATTTATAATTTCAATTTTTGCAGCTGGGATTGTGTTAGATTGTTAGAATTAATAACTTTCTTTTCTGTCCTTTCTTCCTTGGATATTGTTTTATTTTATTTTCCATACTCTGATGTAATTGTATTCATCATTTTTTTCTTACCCCATCCCCCACTAAGTTATGACCTCTTCAAGTGCAAGTTCTTGGGGGGGTCTCACAATGCCTGGTCCAATTTGGCACTTGATAGTTGCTTTGCAAATGTAGTTTGAACCAAACTAAAATAATTTGAAGATGAAATGATACCCTGTGAAATACTGAGATAATCAGAGTATATTTTCCTTTTCTGTTATTGCAAGCAGGCTCTGTTTTATGGATATTGAGTATTCAGGAAAAGGAAACTGACATTTTTTTGACAATTATCATTTGCCACATAGTTTCAAATACATTACCCTATTTACTCAGTAAAATAGGGTCCAGTCTGAAAAGCATGGGAAACATTTTTTAATGAATCCATGATTTGTTTGGGCTTTAGGATAAAACATGATAATCTAGAATCTTCCTTGTTTTATTCTACTGATTTTTAAATATTAGGTAATTTTCTACTCATTAGGGAATTATTGACATTTTAAACCATGGGATATATACCTATGTTAAATATGTTAAGGTGAAATTGATCCCTTCTCAGGGAAACTTGGTGGTTATTCACAGACCCCATTTCAATAAGAAAAGGCTGTTATTTCCTAAGTACCTACTTTAGTTTTCCATTCAACCACTGAAACAAAACATTAGAAGTATTATGTAAGTGATAACACTGTGACAAACCATTAGTAAAGGTGAAAACAACCAATCAGGGAAGAAAGAGTGTGAAGGAAGATCCAAACACAATATAAAAGGATTCACTGAAGAATTCTTATAAAACTGGGAGCTCTTAGAACTTGTTTACATTTCATTAAGAAGTTATAGAGATTGAGGAGCCGAGAACTTAATGAGAGCCATTACCAAATAAGAGTAGTAAAAATAGAAGTAAACCTTCTCCGATATAATGCAGTAACTTAAAAAGAAGACCTTAATATATTTAACATTCAATTGTAAAACATTAATAATTCATGTTGGAGCTTACTTTTATATTATCTGTGAAGTTTGTTAAGTAAATACTGTGAAATTTTTTCCAGTGCCTAAGAAATACCAGTTTTATCAGATGTTTTAGATATATCGATTTACTTACAAACTATTGACATACTAATTAAAAATAATCCTTAAGTAGTCATTCAAGTAACTTCCTCCAAGGGCTTTCTAAGCAAAATAAATTAAATTTGGCCAGAAAATAGGTTTCATCTGTATCTTTCGCCATGGATTAATTATACAAGTCTAAACTGACACCTGTCTCAGGTGCTTAAGCAGAAGCTTAACTAAAAGGCTCTATTTAGCATAGTATTTAGGCAGAGGGAGGTAGAGTAGAAAGAGCACTGCACAGATAATCTGTGGACAGGAATTCATATCCTAACTATTCCGGTAACAAGCTGACTGAACTTGTACAAATTACTTTACCTCCCTAGACCTCAGTTTTCATATCTGTAAAGTAAGAGTTTTAGAGTTTATCTGAGTTGATTTCAGTTGGGGGAGGGGAGGCAAATGGAGAAACTGCTGTTCCTTGCCCAGAAAAATACTTTTATGCACACGCACACCATACGTATGCAGGCAAATGTGTGCACAATTTAGTACATAATTTCAGAGGGTTACCGTGAGGATTAAATGAAATAATGAATATAAAATGCATTGAATAGGCATTTAAAAATTGTTATACCCCTTTTACTTACCCACATTGGGAGGGTTCTTTAGCTTTTAAGTTTTGATAAAAGCCACAGAAAAAGGTTTTCAAGTCTCTTTTGGGGGGGGGAAAGATTTTAAAATATACAACTATCAGATTGCATGAGATATTCCACTTTTTATAAGAAGCCATTTCTTTCAACAGTTACTAGGGTTTGTTTTTTAGAGGAGGGGGTGGCAATCTGTCATCAAAGTGTTGACAAGTGAAATCTGACAAGGTTGAGGTGGTATAGCTGGAGGCCACTTCAAATTTTTTCACTGTCTTTTCTATTTGAAGAGAAAGGATCTCTATCTTTTTTCATTCTTGCTCAAATTGCAACAGTCTTTGATTTATATGCTTTTTAAAACAGTAAATCTAAATTGACATTATTTCTGCAGTTAGCATTGGTTTAGATAAGAGCATTTCAGTGTTCTCTTGTCTTTAACTCAGCTCTTTAGGAATTTTTCCTGAAATCCGTTTATTCTCTCCTCAAAGTCCCATTTCTTTCTATCCAAGTACTGCATAAAACTATATTTATGGAATTATAGTCTTGAATTAATTATCATGATTTTATTGCCGGCATTTCTATTTTTCTTGTCTTTTTATTGTTGTGATTGCAATACATCCTCAAGAGAAGAATTAAGTCCATATTTTTGTAGATAAGAAAGGTGGGTACATATGGTAGAGGTGGTGGTAGGCAAAGATTATTTTATTTTTGTTATTATTATTTGCTTATGTAAGCAAATTCCCCCTTGCCAAATGCCTGGTATAAGCCATTACAATTATTTTGCAAGGTCATGGAAAAAATGTACTTCAACTAGATTCAAGTCTTTTTGGAATAATGGAAATTGTGTGCAGCAAAATATTCAAAATGAGCATCAGCAAACAAGATGTTTGTATTAATGGGAACCTAGGAAATGGCTATGCAAAGGTCAACACTGATCTTTAAATATTAGTGAAATTTAATTTGTTGCGTGTAATGAGTAGAAAGAAAAGGAAACAGGCCACATAAAGAAGCCATTGATAAATTATCCAAATGTCAAAACTGCATGCAATATGGAAAATGTTAAATTGACAAAATCTATTTAACTAAATGAATTAAACAATTTAAACAATGCCCTAGAGAAATATTTTCCAAATTTAAGTAGAACAAGAGATTTATAAAGATCTTTGCCACAATTTATTTTGGGAAAGTAAAGGGTCTCCTACTTTGCTTTCTAGGCATAGAATTTCCTCTAACCTCTTTTAGTAAGAATGCACAGTTTTTCTGGGAACATAAGAATCTGTTGCTTTTTGCTTCATCTAGAAATAGCATCATCTGACCAATTCTGAGCAGCTGTGAAGAACCATCTCTGGCCAAGGCATTTTGCACAGCATGAGCTCAGTGGTGTTCAAAAAGCTTTCTGTTAGGTTATGCCCAATTTTTAAAACAACATGAATTCTATATTCTCTTATTTTCTTCATATATAAAATTGATGAAAAAATTTTAAAAAGGGCTAAATATGTCCAATTTATATAACACAGTATTAATATTATTAATACACAAAGGTATAAAGGACTCAAAAGATGGACAAAGATAGGAGCAAGTAATTTATAGAAGAAACAAAATTGCTTAAAAGTACATGAAAATGTGTTTGAGCTCTTTAATAAATGGAAATATGAAGCTGAAAACTACAGGAATCCAATTTTTCACCTAGCAGATTGGCAAAAATGTAAAATTTGATAATTCTCCATGTTATTGATATAGGGAAAAAGATAGTCATGTTGGTAGAAATATATAAGTTGGCACAGTCGTCTTGGAGGCCAATTTGGCATTACCTATCAAAATGTAAGGTGTGCATGTATGTCTTCAAGGTATTGTTTATAAGGCAAAAAGTAGAAACAGAGTATATATTAAGTAAGTGGTTAAGTAAATTATCACTATCCAGTGGAACATCTTGCAGTTATTAAAAAACAGTGAAGTAAATCTGTATGTGCTGACAGAGAATATCATTGCTGTGATGTTCAGTGAAAAAAGCAAATGGTATATATAGTAAAATCTTGTCTTTACAAAAACACAAAGCAAGTAAATATGGGTGTGGACATACTGTAAGTACATCAAGAAAATCTGGAAGGCCACGTTCTATGCTGTGCAGTGGCTCTCTTCAAAGTGGAGAGGGCAGCTGGGAGGAGAACATAGTCATTTTAACATCAAATATTTCCGTATTTGCATTTTTTTAAACCAATAAGCATGCATTACTATTGTAATTTTAAAACCCAAGAAGAAACAAAAGACCAGACAGTGTCTAATGGATTTAAAAGTTACTATCTTCATATTTTGTATACTTTTAGGTTATATAGGTTGTTTTAGAAATAAGGACATCATAGACCGTGTTTTTAACACGCTGCTTTGTGCTTTTGTATTTTGCCTTTACCATATATTTGCTGAGTGTTATTTGTTAAATCTAAAATTTTATAGTTAAACTACTACCTTTTAGCAGTTATTGAATACTTGCAGTTGGTGCTTATTAGGAAACAAATATGTCCTGAGTATTTATACTTAACATTTAGGATGAAAAGGTGTTCTAGACTTCTGAACTGGTCAAATTTTATATACTATGAAATAACAAGTCTGATATAATCTAGAAGAGATCTAGATACATTAAATATAATAATTTAATAATACTTGACAGTAAATGTCACTAAGGGAGCTAAATATTTATGTGATAACTGCTGTTTGAATAAAATTAAAGGATAAAATTTTTAGTATTATAGGCAATTACTTATGCAATACCAGCTAATAATGCTCAGTGCTTTTCATCTTCAAAGCATTATATAGCATTAATTAATCCTTACAACATTGTTGCAAATGTAGGTCAATATCATTATCCCAATCTTTGTAAGTGGGGAAATTGAGGCAGAGAGATTAAATGGTTTGTGGTAAGTTTGTCATAGCTAGATTAGAATTGAGGCAGTTTTGGCCCACAGCCCAGCATTCAGAGCCTTAGAACCACACCTTCTTTAGAAGACTTAATCTGTGTGTCCTTGATAAACCTTTAGAAGACTTAATCTGTGTGTCCTTGATAAAAACATTACTTCTCATTAAACTATATTGATGTCATCTCTACAGTGAAACTTAGAAACAAGTTTGATCATCACTATATAACCATTTAAAAAAACGCATAGGTCGTTTTTTCTCTCCTGGTTTTCCTGACACTGTGTTGTCAGATTTTTTTTTTACACTACACCATCTTAATCTCTTTTTCATTGTTTTCCTGTTGGAGAATTACCAAAATATCTATCCTTGACTTTATTTTTCTTTGGATATCTTATTCACTGGTTTTTAACTTTCTATTCAGAAAATCCCAAAATAGTTTTTGTACAGTTTAGGCTCCTTTTCTTTATTTCTAGCTACTAGCTAGACATTTCTACCCATATCTACTTTTATACCTTAAATTCCCACTGTGTCAAAAATTCAGCTAACCTACATTGGCAAAACTTGCTCCTTTTTTAGACCAACCTGTTTCTATATATGTTTTATTCCAACTCCTGTTCTTGAAACTAGATTAAACCAGGTGAGAAGAGGTCTGTGTAAGGGGTTCTTGTGAACTGGGTGTGGCTAAGAAAAATGATAGTTGTGAGTCCTTCACCAGGGTGAAGAAGCTGAATCACTGTCTACGGAAGAGGAAGAGCCAGAGTTATAAACTGAGGGATAAGGGAAAGGTAAAATAGGAGACTGAGTAACCAGGTCAGTGACTGGGAGGATTGAGATGTGTGGATTGAGTGGTTAAGGCAGTTGTGAGCAGAATATATTGATACCCTTTTAAAACCTGGCACATGTGAGAGAGACATGCCTGCTCAGTGGAGCCATGTTCAAGGCAAGGGTCACTATCTGAGCAGTAACAGAGTCCCCATTCCTTGGTGGTTACTCCAGATTCTTCCTTCTTTCTCACTTCTACAGTTCATTAGTCCCTATATGCTGTTGATTCTTTCTTCAAAAGATGACTTGAATCTGTTTTTTTAAATTTACTTTTCACTTGCTACCATCTCATTTCATGTTCTTGTTACTGAATATTAGTGTTACCTGTTACTGTATTACTTTTTGAACAGATCACTTGTATCCTATTCCTCCATTCCATAGTATTCCCACCTACCAGTTAATCTTCCAACAACAATTCTGATCTGTTAATTATTTTTCTAAAATCCCTTACCAGATCAGAAACTTGCCAGTGGTCCTCATTAGCTATCTAGCAGATGTAAAGTCCTGACGACTGAGTATGGCATTCAGACTTCCTTAGTGTGGCCCTGATTTTTCTCTTCTATTTGTGCACCAAACCAATTGGTTATTATTTCTCAAATAAGCCTTGCAACTTACAGTTTTGTATATTATTCCCTCATTTTCCTCTTACCCTCTCTCAAAATCTAATAATCCTCAAATGCCCTTCTACTTTATAAGAACATTTCTTTATTATCAAACTGGAGCATCTACTGAGCCCCCCTGGACCTTTGTTGCTAAATTAGCACTTAACAAAAACCTCATGTTGGTTTTGTGGTTATTTTATCTGTTACATTGGATTATAGCTGTTAGATAGTAGAGACCCTACTTTGTAAATCTTTGTATCTAGGACTCACAGTAAAATGTCATACACCTAAGGCACTCAAAATATTGGTAATATTTAATTAATATAATTTCATTGATAATATAATTAATATCATAAGACTCTCTGAGGTACTAATGACCTGGTGTTTTTAACACTCAAGTCTTTTTTTGTTGTTGTGGGTTCAATCCAAGCTTGAGGTCTTTTTATTTTGAGACTCCTCTGTCCTTTTACACAAATTTTATCATCTCTTAATTGTTTGGTTTACTGTTGAATATTTCAAAATATTTTTTAAATCCTTAATTTCTGATACTGTGACATTATGTTCATGCATACGCTTAACACGTATTAATGTCATTTTGTGTTGATGGCATTGATGAGATTATGGGGGAATACATTGTATTTTAGGTAATTCGAAAATTACCTATTGATGACTAAAATACCTAATACAATTAAACCAATAGTTCATCTTAAATTTATGCTATTTAGTTGTCTTTATTTTTATACATTTTGAATTGCTGAATACCTATTCCTCAGAAAGTCTATTGGTAATAAATAACAAATGTACGCTCTAAGTTTACGCCCTAGGAAAATTCCCTTAGGCTCTCTGAAGTATTGTGCTGATACATATTTATTTTAAATGTCTTGTTGGCATCTGATATCATTTATCTTTGTTAAACCACAGTAGTGTCTTCTATTTGTTAATTCTTTCCTTTCCCATCATATTTTACATTAGGGTTTTTATTTGTCCTCAAGCTTCCTTCCCAAAGCAGTCAAAATAGCTAACTTAAGAAAGCACAGAAGACAAGCATTTTGCATATTTATTTAGTGGCAAGAAATCTGTACCTCTAAAACATAGTTTTTATTTTTCAAAAGAGAATTATCAAAAGCAAAACAGGTTATAGCATCTTAGCACAACTGGTTTTATTTTGCAGTTACTTTCTTAAAATTTAGTCTATATGGTAACAATTATTCTTAAAGCAAATTTTAATTTTTTTATAATGTAACCTGTTTTGGGGGGGGAAGGCTTTAAAATTTTTTAAAAAGTAGGTAAAAAAAAAAAAGACCCTCTAGGATCCTCTCATCTCTAGCCTCAAAATTTGGGCTATCACAGATTCTCTCTCTATAGGAGAACAATCATCCAGATTTAGGTTAACATTAATTTAAATCATGCTTCTTATTCTCTCATGGAGACTGGAAGTTTAGATTCAGAATGGCCTTCTGAGACATCTGGGACTGTCACTAACTACCTTACAAAATTAAACAGAAAATTGTAAAAGTTTAAGAGTTATTTTAAAATAATAAATATGGGCATTTTCTTATTGCTGAGGTTTTTCCTTCTGTAGTTCTTTTTATTTGGATAATTGCTATATTTTTATTTCATTCGTTAATTCTTTCATATTTCCCTTTAAATGGCTACTTTTGTTCTAGTTCTAAATCATGCACTGAGTTTTAGTCCCAGACAAATGCACAAGGGCACTAAGCAGGGGCAGCATTTCTCAGCTAATATTTTTACGCACTCCCTGTTTCTCTACCTTTTTAATCCCTGCTCACACCTCGATCCCACAGTACAGAATCCAGCATTCTTCTGAAATTCTTTTCTTCCCTCCTTCAAAACAGCTATTTATGTACTAATACAATATTTGAATAATACAAGCTCAGTCTTGACTACTTCCTGCAGGCAGATTTTTCAAACAAGGAAATAACCAGCATTCTTTTTCACTGGTGGCATTCTTGAGTAAGATGCAAGATTTAAAGGTTTGCATCTTTTAAAAAAAACCTGCACAGTGTAAAGATGGCAAAATATCTTGAGGACTAGAAAGAGTATTTACTTGGTCTCCTCTCACTGTGCCCATTTAGTTTTATTATAGGTTTTTATAAAGTTGTTTTATTTACTCCATTAATTCTCTTTAGTTTTATATGGTCTAACTGGCAGATATTTAAAGTTCAGGGGAAAAGAAGAATGAATAACCCACATTTGACTATCTTTGGCCCTCCTGCTGTAGCATGACTCCTGCAAAGCCTCCTCCTTAATTATATATATTTTTGGGGAGTCTACTGGAGTTGTCACATGTGCTCATAAACAAGTATAATCATTTACTAATGGACATTGGGTATTTTCTTCTCACTTGCTTCATGTACTACTTGCTATTCTTGCTCCATCTACTGATTATGGCTGATATTACTCCTTGGCCACCATGTCCACTTGTGCTGAGTGTGGATCCATTTGGTCTGGATACCACCACTCTTGCTGAGTATGTTAATCCAAAGGGCTGCCCGTCCTGCTTGCTTTCTGCTGGGTATCATCCCCTACAGTCACTTCATTACCCTTACACCAAATGTTCCCTATGGGGGCCACAAAGAGGTCCTTTATAAAGCAAAATGTCTTTCTTCACCTTTTGTCCTGTATTTTTTTAATTAAAGATTTTATTTATTTATTTGATAGAGAGCAAGAGAACACAAGCAGGGGGAGGGGCAGAGGGAGAGGGAGAAGCAGGCTTCCCGCTGAGCTGGGAGCGCTATGCAGCAATGCAGGGCTCCATCCCAGGACCTGGGATCATGACCTGAGCGCCCCTGTCCTGTATTTTTTAGTGGGACACTGGAACAATATTGTTGTATATCAGGGGATTTTGAGAAATAGGGCATTTTTCTCAGTTTTTGCACCCCATTGAGACTACACATGAGCCCTTGGTGCTGAGCTGGAAGACAAGTCCAGATCATAGACTCAAACGTGTACTATTGTTCGGATTTCTCTTTATGTCCAAATATAAAGGGTCATTGCCTTTACATTTGACATTTGAAGCTCTCCATGGACCTCATTTTGCTTGTTCTCCCCTAAACTCTGTAATTTCTGAGTACTTTAGGACTTTCAGACTTAGTAAAAATATGGGCAGTGGATCTCTTGGTTTTTTGGTTAAAAGCACTCCTGTTTCTTAGAAATATCTAGGTGGCTCAGTAGTTTAAGCATCGGCTTTCAGCTCTGTTCATGATCCCTGGGTCCTGGAATCGAGTCCCACATTGGGCTCCTTGCTCAGTGTGGAGCCTGCTTCTTCCCTTGCCTGCTGCTCCCCCTGCTTGTTCTCTCTCTCTCTCTCTCTCTCTCTCTCTCTCTCTCTCTCTCTCTCTTTCTCTCTGACAAATAAATAAATAAAATCTTTAAAAAAAATAGCCAATGTGGATTACAAGGAGAATTATTCTTTACTCTCCACTTCTGTTATCAGGGGAAAGTTGACAAATTCTTTATTATTGAATCAACTTAAATGCAAAAACAGAGTTTCAGGTGCAGTCTGCTTTTGATATATAAGTAAAGGTATGGCCCTTTTGGCTTTAGCTATAAAAATTTTTTTTTCATATTTAATTTGCATAATAAACTTTTTTTATTTAGCTACTAACAGCTAAACTTCAACCTTGTCTTTGCCCACATTGTCATCAATTCTAATTAACGGTGTCTGAGTAAACACTGAATTGAAGAATCTTAAGTTTTTATTTTCTAGTGTAGTCTAAAAGTTGTGGCTTCTGTTGCTTAATGTCAGAGGAAATATGCTCCTGTTTCATCATATCCTCTCTCTGTTCCCAGTGAAATACTAATCCATTTGCATGTCCTAATTCAAAAACTTTCTCTTGTATAAAAACTCCTCCACAAATAGATGTTTTTCCTTCATAAAACCCTTATTGTAGGGCGCCTGAGTGGCTCAGTGGGTTAAAGCCTCTGCCTTCGGCTCAGGTCATGATCCCAGGGTCCTGGGATCGAGGCCCACATTGGGCTCTCTGCTCAGCGGGGAACCTGCTTCCTCCTCTCTCCTCTCTCTCTGCCTAACTCTCTGCCTACTTGTAATCTCTCTCTCTGTGTCAAATAAATAAATAAAATCTTTAAAAAAAAACCCTTATTGTACTTTGTACTTATTTCATTTCACCTTGTGAAATTACTATCTAACATGAACGATTGTATGTATACACTTCTTGTGTTTTTCCATATAAATTTGCATAATGTTAGACATATTGAGTAATAGCAGTAGCAGCAACAACAATGGTAACAATAAACTAAGTGAATAAAAGTGTCCTCACAGTAGTCCTGTGGTAGGTACTTTATTATACCCATTTTATATCTGGGGGAACTTAGAGAAATTATGTCAGTTGTCCAAGTTGGCTAGCAAACTGAGAAGTTAGAGTAAGAAACCAGGCAGTTTGAGTCTAGAATCTATACATTAAGCTTACTACATGCAAATAAGTATTTATTTAATTTATTAAGTATTTCTTTAAACAAACATTCCAGGCCTCACCCATCCAAATGAGAAGGGGGCAGTTTACATATTCTAATACGGTAAGTATTTTGGTTTTAAAAAAGTATAACCAGAAAGTAATAATCCTGAAATAAGCCTTGTAAAACTAACTGAAAGCAGTAACAAATAATATGGCTTTAGGAATATTTTGAGTAATAGTAGCATCACTAGAGTCACTCCAAAGGAGACAACTCTGAGATAATGCCCAATTGAATTGAAAAACTTGTAATGAGCTTAATATCACTTTTTCTCTACTGCCTCCTAATAAGGTACTTCATCCTCTTTCATAGTAATGAGGTCCACTAGCTCTTCTGCCCCCTCTCTGTATACAGTGGCAGCCAGCTTCTGGTGACAGCAGGGTAGATCTGGAGACTGACGGGTCCTTTGTTTTATCTGTAACCTTTAAAGCACTTGAGTTCAAGAAAGGGAGTGAACTCAGATAAATCCAAATATCTCTGTTATTTTTATAGCCTGTTTCCTTGTTATCCTTTTCAGCTTCATTTTTCTATCACTTTCTACCATGCATTTTAATCTACCATCTTGCCTGGGATATGCCATCCTTTTATTCACATTGCTACTTGTTCTTCCTCTCACACCTCCAGATACCCCAATACTAGAGAGTGCTCTGGTTTCAAACACAGATTCTGGAGCCAATCTGCTTATATTCAAAGCCTGTCTCAACTACCTGCTGGCCATGTGGCTTATCAGTGCCTCAGTTTCCTCATTATATGAATATGATGGTACTACTTCAGAGGATTAAATGAGTTAATACATATGAAATGTTTAGAACAATGCTTGTAATGAGGTCGGTATTTAGCAAGTTTTGCCTCTTGTCAATCATCATTGTTTTATCATCATTTAACTGTTGAAATCCTGTGTGTCTTTGAGATCCTGCTAACATTTCACAACTCTGTAGCTTTCTCAGAGCCCCATGGTTCTAGGCAGGCTTGGCCCTTCTTTCATGCGTCCACCTTGTTCACTCTGCCATTTCAGTATTGGCACACTGCATCTTGTTATTTGAACATGTATCTGTTTCTTGATTATTGTAAATACACTGATATCAAATATAAAGGTGAAGGAAGGATGAAAGAAGTTTGTACTATGTCTAAAATTATTTTGGGTTAGCCCCATGTGAATAGTATGGGAAATATTTTTAGTCACTCCCAGTGTTAAAAAAGCTGGGAGCTTTTTCCTCTGTCTAAAGATGTCATAAAATATTTTCAAGCTTTCTTTGTTATTCAGAAGTTTATTGGAAAGAGCATTTCTTTTATGATTTCTATAAAGAAGATATCAATAGTTTACATATTTCTGATATATAGTGAACTATTCATATAGTATAGTACTATATGTATTTCTAAGAGAACAATTGGAAGTTATATAAATTTCTTTCAAATATTTGTAAAATGTTGACATTTTTTTCTGATTCATATTTGCCTTTCTCCAGTAGTCCAAACGAATGACATACTACTTCGTGAAAAAGTATCAGTAATATCCATCACTAGCCCCTGATATTAAAACTGGGAGGAAATATTCAATGTACTGTCTTGTTATCTTTTTTCTTTTTTAATGTATTTAGAGTAGAATATCTGGATCTATCATGACATGCAGATTAACAAACTAATCTGAATGCTAATGTGGTTTTACACAGTTTACCTTTAAGTAAATGTTTCTTATAGTAACTATATACCATTTTCCTTGCAAATTCCATTTTAATTAGCTTGTTTGTATGTGGGAGATCATAAATATGTGCTTTGTATATTAAAAATATATCACAAAATGTGTTTGTATGAAATAGTTACTTAACAGATATTTCCTTTTCTTAAAATGTTTTAAAAATATTTACAGACCTGTACCCCTTGGGCAAAGAATAAAAATAAAATAAAATAAAATAATAAAAATAAAAAAATAAAAAAAATAAAAATATTTAAATTCTAAATAATTCTAAATATACCCAGAGCCTTAAAAATCAAACAAGTTACTTAAAATTCAAATACATATATTCTTCTTACCATGTTTCTCAGTGAGATGGCATACTACATTTAGGAAGAGTGTATTTTTCTTTTTTCTAGAGTTTATTTCTGGATGGTTAACCAGGGATATGTTAAAATATGTTTATTCTAATGGACCCCCTATCTCAAATATGAGTAGTGTCAGATGATTCTGTTTTTTTTCCTAAGGGATCTTGGTTTTATTGACAATAGAAGATAATTAATTGGCATCTCTTTTTAACTATTTTTTAAACAGGACAGAGATTTCTTCTGCCATCAGATGTCTTTCTGCTTGACTGAACTACACCTGTGGTCTTTGAAGAATACCTTACACATTGGGGGTAAATGAGCTCTGGGTTAATTTCAGTATTTTTCAAATATAAGTCATAACATTGTAAGTAAGTACTAGCAAAGGTTAGAGCCTGGATTCTCTAGCTAGAGTTGCATAATTTTCTTATACTTAATGAAAAATTGGCTAATGAAAAATATTTCTTTTTAGTTACTCTGAATAAGTTATTTTTTCAGCTTGAGTTAGATTTTCTGTTGTGGAAATTAATTTTATTGGCCTAATGTTTGTTTCCTTTTAGGATACAAACATGTTCAATTTTTTCCTGGGAGTGTTCGTAATGACTGATTTATATTCATAAATATTTGCAGGCTAGCTAATGGTAAAGGTATTTCTACTTGATATTAAGATAATATTTCAAGCATACAGCTAAGATGTACAATTAATTATGTTCATATTCTTTCATTTCACATTTTTGGGGACAGGAGAACTATAAGTATGTTTTAATGACCTTATTAGTATTATAGCATAAAGTATGTATTGTTAGGAAATAGGTTTTAAAAAATCTTTTCCTCTGGGATTATCCAAAACAGCTCTAGTATTTAGGAGGAGAGTTTTATTTATATGCCTTTAGCATTGTTACTAAGAAGATGGTTTGCCTTGCAAATGTAATTATAATTTCACCAAGTTTACTTTGCCTAAAATGTGCTAAGGATAGGATTTCTGGTTAAACAAGGTAGATTTAACACATATTTGCTTCCTCCCCAAATTCTTCTCAAATGAGAATAAATGAATTAAAATAAAGAAGGCACAAATTCACAAGGACCAAGAGAATAGGAGAGAAAACAATTGGCCAATTTTTGGAAGATGGAAGGGATGGAGGAATTAGCAAAGCTTAAAAATCTGAATATCAGATGTCTACAGAAGAGAATTCCAAAGATGGCCACTTTGTGTCTCAAAATTCTAGAAAGATACAGAAATTTGAGGAGCCAGATACTGCAGAAGGATGGGGATTCAGCATGAGGGTGACAACAAAGGGACTTGAAAGTTTGCCTAAGAAGTAGTGAGATACCTCTCATACCTGTGGAAGTATTTAATTAGAGAGGCTCTAGACTTGGAGACATCAACCCCAGGAAAAGAAAACAGGGGAAAGGTGCTGAAGTGAAAACAGTGATGAAGTGAAAACCTACATACTGATGGGTGAAGTCCTCTTAATCCTGCTTGATTCTGAAATATGTCACAGCCAGTTGTCTACTTTCCAAGAAAGAGGGAGTTTGAGGGCCTGGAGCAACTGAATGACAAATTGACATTTGAGGGGTCCTCCAGTGAAACACCCTGGCCCCTGGCTGATCAGTGATGTCCACCAGCTGGCAAACCCTGTTCATGTACACAGAGCTTCTAATCAGCTTCCTAGTGCCTCATTTTTAAAAATGAAGAGCAAGAAACAAAATATAGAAGTTTCAGAAACACTGGAAAGTTATTCTGACCTCTTGGAAATTAAAAATAGCAGAAAAAAAATTTAAACTCAAAAGAAAAAAAATTCTCTCCAAAAATAGAAGAGAAAAAAAACACGCATAGGAAGAAATTCAGCTTATTTCACTAATCGTGAGAGTATAAATTGGTCCAACCACTTTAGGAAACAATTTGGCATTATCTAGTATAGTTGAAGCTGTATGTCACCTATTGACCAGTAATTCCACTCCTGGCTATATACTCTAGCAAAAGCCCTGACACTTGTGTACCAGGAGACATGTACCAAATGTTCATAATAGTACTGTTTATGATGCAGGAAACTAGAAACAACCCAGCAGGTGAATGGATAAATACATTTACTCAACAGGGAAAGCGAATGCATTACAGCTGTATGCAACAGCATCGGTGAATGTCAAGAATATAATATCGGGCAAAAAAATAAAGTTGCAGAAGAGTACAAACAGTATAAATTGCATTTAGAGGAAGTTCAAAAACAACAGGCAAAATTAAATAATGTATTGTTTTAGGAGAAATAATATACCAAATATATATGGTAATACTATAAAGAAAATTAGGATTATAAACAGAAAATTTTAGTATAGCTCTGAGAAGAGAGGATGTAGAATAGAAGTAGGAAGGAGTACATAGGAGGCATAAAAGGTAATGTTCTTTTTCTTAAATTTGCTGGTTTTTTTGTCTTTAATCTTACATATTTTTATTTTTTAACATTACACATCGTCATTGTATTCATCCAATAATTAAAATAATTTTTAAAACAAAAATGTTACAATAATATTTTTAGTATAACATTTTTGCTTAGTAAAAAATATACATATAGAAAAAACTGTAAGGAGAGACAACAAAATATTATTAGTAGCTGTCTCTGAAGAATGGAAATATGGAACATTTAACTTTTATGTTTATGTTATATTCTAAATTTTATACAATAATATATTATTTTTATAATCAAGAAAACATAATTATGTTGAAATAAAAATGTGATAGCAGAAAATGAAATGAATGCAGTGACAAAAGATAAGATTAATAAATAGGAGAGATAAGAATAGTTGAGTCTCAACATAGGAATTCTACACTCAATTACTAATTCTGGGAAAAGCAGCAAAGAGGAAGTGTAGAGACTGTCAAAGAAATATTACTAGAAATTTTCCTAGAACTAAGAAAATGGGTTTATAGGTTGAAAGGGCCTATAAGTACTAACAAAATGAATGGAAAAAGACACATTTAAAGGCACATCAGTGTGAAATTTCAGAGCACTGAGCATAAAGAAAAAATCCAGAGACCTTTATAGCAAAAAAAGAAGAAATGGATCATGTACAAAGGGTTGGAACTCAGATTGCCCTTGGGCTTTTTAACACCAATAGTGGAAGCTCTGAGACATTTTGAAGAATGATGTCTTCAAAATTCAGAGAGAAATTATTTCCAACTTAGTATTCTCTGCCCAGCGAGCTAGTCAGTCAGTTGTGAGAAGACATTTTCAGCTATGTAAATATTTACCAAATTTACCTTCCTTTTCTCATTATCTAACAAAGCATGTGTCTTGCCAAACAAGGGAATTAAATCAAGACAGAAGAAGACACACCTGTCTAGTCAAGAAAATAGACAGTGTCTTTGCATCAGACTTAGAAGTTAGGTGGTCCAGAATGGTACAGGATCATGAGGCTCTAGGGGAGATGTTGCCAATGAAAAATTATCCTGATTGGTCACTGATATATGTCAGAGTATATTGGGGATTAATTAGTACTAACATTCTTAAAAATATTTTATTTATTTATTTGAGAGAGAGAGAGCGCGTGTGCACACCACCTGGGGGGAGGAGGGAGAGGGAGAAGCAGACTCCCCACTAAGCAGAGAGCCTGATGCGGGACTCGATCCCAGGATCCTGGGATCAGGACCTGAGCCAAAGGCAGATGCTTAACTGACTGAGCCACCCAGGCACCCGTGTAAACAATTTTTTTTAAAGCAAATAAAAAACAAGGCGATTTTTAACATCAGGGAAGTTGTTTAAAAAAAGGAAATGCAACTTTAGTGTACCTACCCCATGGTTCGGTTGTGAATAGTACTTATGTATTCATTAATATTGTAAGCACCGACTTAACCAAAAACTGTGCTCTAATTATATTGGGAGGATGGGGAGAAGTGTAAGTTAAGTGTAGGTAGGGAGGGGTACACAGTGGTAAAAGATAACTGAATTCTCAATTTCCATAGTGAATAGGCAATAGATAATATCTACAACTGAAGAATCAAGAAATAATAGAGTGAGAAAACTATTTATAAATATGGAGGAATATATGGAAGAAACAGTTCATAACTGCAAATAGTTATCTCTAAGGAGGAGGTATTAAGGGCTAAAAGATACACAGTGTGGCAGTGTTGCTTATGTTGAAAGACTTGAGCAATATACCTGAATTTTTTAAAACCCTACACGTTTGAATTAGATATTTTAAAAAGAGCAAAACCCAAAAATAGCAATCTTTTTATATCCGCAAATACACTAGTAATATCATAGTTAGTGATATTTTTCTAGAAAGCTCAAAATGGTATTAATACAAATATTCTTTAAAAAGAAGTATAAGGGGTGCCTGAATGGCTCAGTCAGTAGAGATTGTGACTCTTGATCTCGGGTGGTGGGTTTAAACCCCACATTGGATGTAGAACTTACTTAAATGAATAAAAAAACTTAAAAAAAAAAAAAAGAATTCAGGTCCCTTTACGGTCTTCATGGTTCTGTTCTAGAGTTGTAAATATTTGGCTGCATCTAATGATGAAGACTTATACTCGAGAATAGTACCTGTGTTTATTATGCTTATGGTTCTTAGATTTAAAAAAAAGCACCTTTTTTAATTGAAGTACAGCATATATATTGCAAAGTATAAAGATCATAAGGGTAGGTTTTGAACTATCAAAGAATGAACACACCCATAAAATTATCACGCAATAAATAAAATATTATCAGTATCTTAGGAGTCCTACTTATGACCTTTCCCAGTCACCTTATTAGATATTTTTAATCTATACAATAGAAATAAACTGCATTCTTTAAAATTATATGTCCTGGAGTGCCTGGCTGGCCCAGTTGGTAGAACATTTGACTCTTGATCTCAGGATTGTAAACTTGAGTCCCACATTGGATGTAGAGATTACTTAAAAATAAAATCAGAAAAAAAATTGTATGCCCCAATTAGTGTCATGATGAATAGAATGGAGCTTTAATAAGTATACAGGATTGAGTATTTTGAAAAACTCTATTTAAAAGTTAACTATATGGGGTTCCTGGCTGGCTCAGTTGGTGGAGCATGTGACTCTTGATTTTGGGGTTGTGAGTTTGAGCCCCATGGTGGGCTTAGAGATTACTTAAATCAATCAATCAATCAATCAGTCAATCTTAAAAATTTAAAATTATAGATGTAATACATTTTTTTTGAAGTTTCATGTTTCAGTTTGAGAAAGTTTGGAGCCGTCAGTCACTAGGGGGCAGCCTGTACTGCTTCCACTTCTTTAGAAACAGTTGTATCCTTTTGTTAGTAGCTAGAATTATTTTGCATGGAGGGAAACAACTATTACTTAAAAGAAAAAAATATTTCACTATTCCCAGATACGAATAAAATGGACAAAATTATTTGGTTTTCCTGTAATTCAGTTGCAAGGACACAGTTCTTGGTTAAATTACTCTCAACATCTAGAAAGCTTTGCTTTGCTTTTGTATTCCTGGGAGAGCACCTGAATTTGGTTGGGTTTGGAAGGTTTTTTGAGTCTAAGCAAGCTTCAGATAACTTAACTGTACTTTCCTCGACTTTTCTCTTTCCCTTCTGGAAATTTCCCCCAAGCACCACTAACTAACTAATTAAGCTAACCTGGAGAAAAGAAAGCTCAGAATCCAACACTTAGGGCATTTTTTTTTCCATCCTCTCATTTCATTTGGCATTGCATAGTGGCAGTTCCTTTTGGTAGCACCCTGTGAAAATATCAGAGGAAGTGTGAAAGAGAAAAGTTGGTCTTCCTTGATTTCATTTTTTTTTTTACTACTCCCTCATGCCCTTCTAGTTTTGTGTAAATCTTTTTTAATTAGATTGATAAACCTTCTAGTTCTTCCATATCCCTAAAATAGATGAACTCACATCCAGATACTTTTGAACTTATTTATTTCTAGTAACATAAAAAGGTTGTTTCTGTCTTTGCCTACCCGCCCCCAGTCCTGCCATATAATACGGTTTGGCTTCTTCTTCTCCAGAACTTTTTACCATAATCTAATTTTATTTCTTCTTTTCCATAGATAGAGACATAGGGATCTACCAGTATTATGACAAGAAAGACTCACCAGGTAAAGCTTATGTTGTACTCAACTAATTTTTATAAATGAAATATTCTAAACTATAAAATACCATTAAAAACTCTTTTGAGCTTTAGGTAAATTCTAAAATTAAAAAAACTCATTTCAGTTCTTTAGAAAAATACTGAGGTTGATATCTGTTCTATATAAAATAGAGCAATATTGAGAAAATGCTGTAGAAGAACATGAAAATTTTCATTTTATTGCCGATCCAGCTGATAACTGGACAGTCTATTCACGTTTATCTAACATTGTCCCAGTAGAGGGCATTGTTAATGCATGGGTCCCACCGTTGCTGGCCTCCTGGATCCTCACCTGATATCTGAAATAGGCATTTCTGAGTGAATGATCAATTTTCTTTATCTGATTAATCCTGTTAATCCCCGAAGTTTCATGATGGGCCAAAAGGTCTTTCCAGCTAGTTACTTCCTGTTTTGGTCTCTGTTGAAGTGGGGCTTGTGTGGGCATTCTGTGTGCTTAGCTTGGTGGTTAATAGACTAACTTCATGGTTCTGATGACAGACTGAAGCAGCTTCTGTTCTGGACTCCGTTGCAGTTCTCTTCCCTATCTGATGACTTGTTAGCTCAGAATATTGGCCCACCTGTTGTGCTTTGTAAGCCTTTTTACTACAAATTTAGGAAATACCTCTGTGAAATGAAAACACCCACATTATGGTATTTTTTTCCAACTGCCTTTAAAAAATTTAGCATAATTTATTATTCTCAACAATGTGCATAATGTACATTATATATGTGCATTTAAAAATACCAAGTATTTTAATTAAAATAATTTCCACTTTCTTTTCTTCTTTCCTTCTTTCTCCTGCCATAGTGTCAGTGACAGAGCATGGTAACTTAGAAGAAAAGCAGAGACTGGCAGAATGTAAGCTTACTTTATACTTTTTTGTAATTATTATAAAACTGGAACTTTAATATCCCTGAAGATTCAGTCTTAAAAAATGTTTTAAGCTTTCTTAAATACACAAATAGGAAATGTTACTCCTTCCAAATTTCTTATAAATTCCCATTATTTAGGTATATAAACATATGAGTGAGAATTATATTTGGTAGGCATTTCTAATTTAGACCACTGAAATCTCTATCCAGTTTTGATAAGATATATGCCTGTGTAAACATAAACTTTCTTAATGAACCGTATTTATTTATATCCTTTAATATATTTAAAACAAGTGTATCATACTTAAAATCTGATAACATTTTTTTATATGTACCATGCCTGAATTGTTAATGTGTTTTACCCATTAAGAAAATAAAATTTGTAAAAAAAAAATTTGTAATGATTAGTATTAGCATTTTATTCTTACTAGTCTTTACTGTTTTCAGATATATAAATATATTTAATAAATATATATATTATGGCAATAATAAAAGATGGCCTTAATGACTTGAAATTAAATATAATTTAAGTTTTACTTGGAATACAGGTGGAGCTAAAAGTCCAACTTGTTCTCTTGTTTTAAATGGGCAAGCTGACATTTAATTTTTTTCAATGCTGTATTAGTAACTGCAATATAAATTTAAAACTTTGCACATATGTTCTATACATATACATTATGTTTATAGAATGAAATTAATTTGCTGAAATAAGATATATAGTAATTCTCTGTAAGGTTTAAATGTCTGTATATACTGTATATTAAATGAGTATGCACACAGAACATACACACATACATGCAACTCATTTTTAGAATTATTATTTGGGAGAATTCAAAGGTGAATTTATTTTTGTGATGAAATAGATATGATTATAATGAATTTAACATTTTGTTCTTTTAAATAAAACTAGTTTTTGTTAGGCTAACGTTGAGATTCTACTAATTTTCTCTTTTAAATGCATTTAAAACAAAACAAAGGCTTATATCATTATTGAATTGTGTACGTTTTAAAGAGGTTCATTTTAAGTAAAAAAGTTTTAATAGGTGATGCTTACTTTTAAATTTATATTCTGCATATCATATTTTGTGTTTTATTTCTTTCCTCAGTATATCCATTCACTTGTAGGAATTTTCAGGTCTGAGAGGGTTACTTGCAGAATTTGGAATTTCTTTTGGATTGAACTTCTAATTATTTGTGTGAGAAAGTTCATTCTCTGGTAAACGGTTGGTCATTTACAATTAGGTACCAGATTCACAGGACTAGGAAACTTTCCCAGGGATTCTCTGAGCTGTGTTGGTTGTCATCATAAAATTATGATCACTGAGATTGTTTTGTGGTAAAAATCCTGTTCCTATGACAAAGCCTTTCAAAAGGCTGTTATTTGATGATGGAAATGAAGCCCACTTCCTCTCAATTAAGGAGGTGTTTTATTTTAATCCTCCTGAGGCACACTACTAAGCAGAGTTTCCTTTTTAAATCATGTTTAACTAACTGTAGTGCATGTTTCATTTGCCAGCACGAGATTATCCGTGGACACTCAAAAATAGACGCCCAGAAAAACTTCGAGACTCACTCAAGGAGTTGGAGGTATCTTTCCAAAAGTTTCAAAGTTTCAAAAATGGCAACAAACAAATCTGTTTTAAAACATCTTTCAACAGTTTCAATTTTCATAAAGGATCAACTCTCCTGGTGATGATAGCTTTGCTTTTGTCTAGTGTGGAGTTCCAAAACAGTTGCATCTTTGTGTGGCATGCTGATCTTTTTTTTTTTTTTTTTTGGTGCTTGGAAATCAGAAGCCCTCTAACCGATAACAACAATGTGTATAGCCAACCACACTCTCTCTTTTTCTGTTCCCTTCAGGAACTGATGCAAAACAGTCACTGTGTGCTGAGCAAATGGAAGAACAAATATGTCTGTCAGGTAAAATGGTTTGACATACTTTTGCAGTGTTTAACCAATGGAGCTGAAAACTATGCAGTAATTGGTATTCTTGTGTTTATGATAGGTAATGGACAAAAACTTTTTAGGCATGGATATTTCATAGTTTGAATTCTAGTCATTCTAGAACTAACATTAGACAGATTGACACAGGCCACCAGGCTGCCTCATTAATCAGTATAGTTGTACTGACACTATGAACGCTAATAAAAATGGTATTTTTTTGTTTAGATTTGCCTGAATCTTGTGTTAGATGTTTCCTGGCATAGATTTAATCATATTTTTGAATGAAGATAAAACCATGGGACAGAAGGTTTTTTGGCATATTACTCTAGTAAACATTTGTAAGTACCATGCTTATGGAAATCAACAAATTGACTAGAGTTAGACTTAACATAACAAGACATTTACTCTTATTTTTTGAATCCTCTAAGTTGTGCTGTTTAATACGATAGCCACCAGTCACCTGTGGCTATTTAAAAATAAATTTAAACTAATTAAAATTAAATAAAGTTAAAAATTCAGTTCCTTAGTTGTACTACCCACATTTTAAGTGCTTAGTAGCCAAATGTTGTCATATGGACAGTTAGATAAAGAACATTTCCATCACAGAAAGTTCTGTTAGCACGGTTAGGGCCTAGGCAACATGAGCTACTTGTTGGGTGGGTCTAGATTCAGGATATAATAATTAGTGACCATTGGTCAGAAAATAATGGACAAATGGCTTAGCTTTGTTTATAGGCTTAAGAAATTCTAGTTGCCTAGAAAAATCTTACTTGTTTGTGATTAAAAGCATCATTAGTCATTATTCTGCTCATACATGTAATTGAAGTTATATCAGTACTACTAATAATTATAACTATTCTATGGAATTGAATATTTTGTATGAATTTAAATTCTTATTTGTTTATAGTGTGATTTATTTTGAAGTTTAGGCCTTTGGCTCTATCCATAAATCTATAATGTTGGATTTTTAGTTATTATGAACATATCTTAATTGAATATTTGAATATAGACTATCATTTTAATGAACTCTAGTTTTTCTTCATTTTTTGTTTAAGCTAGCTTATTTTACTGATGAAGGTAACTAGTTAACTACTCAAATGGCATAAATTATTTTTTTCCAGAGACTATTTGCAAGGCTGAATTAATATTATTAGCAGCATAATACATTCTAAATTTGACTTAGTCTATTCAAAAGGATGAGATTATTTAAAAATTCATAATTTGTTTTCATTAAAGTTTTAATCAAACTTTAAAACTTGAATACAAAATATGCTCCAGAAAGTTTTAAATTTAGTACCACTCATTGTATTTCTCAACGCCATTACTCACCTTAAAAGCAGGCTTAAAATAATTTGACTGGCGGGCAAGCCTACTACCCATAGTAAGAGGTCTGTCTCGTGGCCTCCACCCTCACCATTGCCCAGGGTAAGTTGGAACATGTCAGGCATCTTAAAATATGCAGTGAAGCATCCCAATATGCAATCCTTTTTATTTTTTTTTATTTTTTTTAAAGATTTCATTTACTTGAAAAAGAGAAAAAGCACACAAGCAGGGGGAGTGGCAGGGGGAGAGGGAGAAGCAAGCTCCCCGCTGAGCAGGGAGCCTGATGCAAGGCTAGATCCCATTACCCCAAGATCATGACTTGAGCTGAAGGCAGATGCTTAACTGGCTGAGCCACCCAGGTGTCCCTAAGCAATCCTTTTTAAATAGATGTTATTGCATTTTAATTTTTAAGCAAGTGTGTGTGTATTTGTATATGGGGGAATAAGGAGGACGATGTTCCTCATAATTAAATTACTTCAGTGTAGAAAAGGAATTTTCATGATAGAATATATATAAAATTACTTCCCTAATTTATACCAGACAGTAGTGGTTTCTTAGACTGTTGTACCACGGAGTCACTTTTAATATTTCCAATGAAATTTATCTTTATGTTCTGTCATCTTTTTTTTTTTTAAAGATTTTATTTATTTATTTGATACAGAGAGAGAGATTACAAGTAGGCAGAGAGGCAGTCAGAGAGACAGGGAGAGGAGGAAGCAGGCTCCCCGCTGAGCAGAGAGCCCGATGCAGGACGCTGAGATCATGACCTGAGCCGAAAGCAGGCTTTAATCCACTGAGCCACCCAGGTGCCCTGTTCTGTCATCTTTTGTGCTTTAATTGTGTGATTGATAACTTATTCCTAAAATAAGCCTTTTACTACCAACACATTCTTGATGTGATGATACATTTTAATAAGATAGCTTGACCTCCACCCTGTCCATCCTGATTAGTCCCCACATTTTTAGGGCCTTTGAGAGACCTAACATTATTTATCCACTTCCTCAGTTTCTAAACAGGACTGTGAGCTAAGTCTTCTAAAAATATGTGTGTATGTGCATTATCCTAAAGATTTCTAATACTACAGTAAATTAAAAATTTGGTGCTCAAACTAAATTTTTTAAAGGATCCCCTTAACCTTTTGTTAGTTGCAAAATAAGTATTCCCCAAGTTACTCAAGGGTCCTCCTTTTGTGAGGTGTGGTGGCTCCCAAACATAACACAGGCTTACATTTTTATTAGTAGTTTTCCCTGTATATTTAGCCCTAGAATGGTGACACCTGACCACAGCATAGTCTTAAAAAAGGGATGAAATTAAAATTCCTCAGTAACTTCGTGCTAACATAGTTGAACTCTCAGTCTTTGATTGTGGCCACTCCTCTACTAATGTAAATCTTTTACCCCCCCAAAATGGCAAATTTAAGACTTACAGAATTTATCTTGGTTGTCTTCTTTTTAAGGGATCCTTATTTCTTCAAAAGGTCCAATTGTTTAGCAATTAGCAGGGCAACTACAAAAACATGAAGGATTTCAGATGATACATTTTGAGCTTGGATTTTTCCCTCTGTTGAATAATGAGATTTTATAGGTTGTCATCATAACCAATGCTTAGTTCATGTTGATCCAGTGACCTACAAATTGTACCATTTAAGAATAATTCCCTCTACTTGCAAATTCAAAAGTTTATAAATCAAGACTTAACTGTACATATGTTCTGTATGAAAATTGTTTTTTAAAGTTGGTTTTTCAGACTATGCCTATTTCTAGTTTGAAATACATTAAAAGTATGAGACATAATTTGGAGTTTTAGTTTCCTTAGCAATCAAAATACTTCTCTTCTTTTTGTTCTCCTGAAATCATTTTAAGAAAGTGTTTAATAATTTCCACTTTGAATTTCTTAAACCATTTTACAAACTATTCATTTTATAAATATTTTACAAAGGGAATTACAGTTTCAGCATTGGGAGATTATTAAATGGCATACCACTATGGTGGAATTTCTAAATTCTTTTTATTATTGTGCTATAAGTCACATTCATATTTACAGGTTACTGCATAATTGTTTATTTATTTATTTTTTAAAGATTTTCTTTATTTGACACAGAGAAAGAGAGATCACAAGTAGGCAGAGAGGCAGAGAGAGAGGAGGAAGCAGGCTCCCTGCTGAGCAGAGAGCCCGATATGGGCCTCAATCCCAGGACCCTGAGATCATGACCTGAGCCGAAAGCAGAGGCTTTAACCCACTGAGCCACCCAGGCGCCCTGCATAATTGTTTAAAAGCAATGTTATCATTAAGATAGATATAACCTCAATTATGTTGATTTTAGATTAAATTATTTGAATTGTGCATATATATATAGTCAGCTACAAAAGTATATGATATAGTTAGCTATACCCTGATTTCCTTCTATAACAGTTACGCATTTCTAGGTTTAATTTTAAAATGCCAGTGGAGCGCCTGGCTGGCTCAGTTGAGTTAAGCAGCTGATTCTTGGTTTCACCTTGGGTCATGATCTCAGGGTTCTGGAATGGAGCCCTGCATTGGGCTCTGTGCTCAGTGGGGAGTCTACTTGGGGATTCTCTCTCTCACCCTTCCTCTGCCCCTCGTGCTGCTCGTGCTTTCTCTCTCTAAAATAAATAAATAAATCTTTTTTAAAAATGCCAAGAAAGGGGAGTTTTCTTTTTTGGTTCTTATAATGAATTACTTGACATGCTATGTAAAAATATAAATTATTTTCTAAGCCTTTCACAGATAAATTACCAATTTTTGGAACTCATTTTATCATAATTTCCTCAGTTGTAGAATTAATAGCATCATTAGCTGATCTTTCCTTTCATCAAATTGTATTGAAAATCAATACAATTTGATTTTCAAATCATTTGGTTTTCTCATAAAATAATAATTGGCAAACCATGACTTTAAGTTACAACTATTAGAAACAGCATATTACTTATATAAAATTTATCACACTGTATTTATTGAGTGCCACCATTATGGGATGCACTAAGGAAGTATAAGATGTGGTCTGAGTCCCCAGTATAACCTAGTCAAGGAATATGGTCATATGAAATCACTAAGACACTATGAGTGCTAAGCTGTAGGATTCCAGGTAAAAAGATAATAAAGTTTAGTGAAAAGATAGTAAGAGTTTAGAGAGAAGGCATAGAGATTAGCCTGGCATTAAGATGTGCGCTAAAACAGGAAAACTAGAGGCAGTTTATATAAAGAACAAATGAGATAGGATAATTATTTTCTGGAAACAGCAACCCAGAGGGTTTCTGAACTTGAAGATGCTAAGCACAATGTATAGTAGAAGTGAGATGGCTAGACTGAGAATAATGGGATTAAGTGAGAGTCTGTATATGGAATGGTGAGATTTTCCCCGGCTCTTTCCCCTCTCTAGTAGTGAGGTATATGTCTCTGTGTAACCTGCTTAAAGGATCCTTCTCTGAAAAAAATAAATTATTCTCCTTCCCCACCTATCAACCTAGAGCAATAGCTGTCAATACCAATATTTGGTAGTTTCCTTTGAAAAGGTAGATGTGCCATCCATTATTCCTATAGTGGAGTTATAAGTTAATAAGCCTACCAATGCATAATAAGCTCCCAATCAATTTTTAAAGAGACTTACTTTTAAATATAACCAGAGAGCTCAAGATTATGATACTTTTGAAGAAATTCTCCATCTGTAAATCCAAGATCTTTGTGAGTTTAAAACAAACTAAAGATAAAGAACCAGGGACAGTGCAATAAACAGAACTAAGTTCGGGGAATTAAAATTAATGCCCACAGAGATGTAAGAGGAGCCGTCACATCTTCGAAACTATAATAGGAAGCTATTTTTAAAAAAGGAATCTTTGGGGGAAAAGAGCAGAGGCTTTTGGGAATTAAAAATATGACAGCAATTTAAATAGAAAAATTAATAGACGAACTGAAAGAGAAAGTTGAGATATCCCTGTACTGCAGAACAGAATGACAAAAGGACATATTAGTGAATAGGCAATAGAAGATAAGGAAATTAGAGTAGTAGGTCAGAAGGTTTAATATCTAAATAATAATAGGGAAGAAACAAAAAAATAAGAGAAGAAAAATTCCCAGAACTGGAGGATGCTTTTTTCCAGTGTGAAAAAACCTGTGACTGAAAAAGATCAATACAAAGGCATATTTTGTGAATTTTAAGAAACCAAAGATAAAAGATCTAAAAAGCTTTCAAAGTAGAAAAGAAAGCAAGATACATACAGAGGAATGGGAATCAGACTTCCCAACAGCAACACAGAGAAGACAGTAAAATGATGCTTTCATAATTCTGAAGGGAAGTGATTTTTAGCCTAGAATTATATATGTAGAATTCTAAATTGTCATTCAAACAGACATTTTCAGACTTGTTAGCTCTCAAAAAAATTTACCTACCAGGGACTTTTCTCAGGAAGTTATTGGAAGATGTGCCATCCTAAAGCAACAGAATAAACCAAGAAACAAGATTTCTTAGGATCCAGGAAATAGAGGATCTTACATAAGAAAGAAGTGAAGAGAAATCTTAGGATGATAACTGTGCCTTAGGCCTAGAGAGCAACTAGTCCAAACTGGGGCAGGAGACAGAAGATTCTACTAGGAGTGTTGGAGGGAGGAAAGAAAAGGGACTGATAAATCTAATTTCCACTCTGATACAGAACTTAAAGAAATAATAAATAAGAGATAAAGGATATAAGAGAATTACATCTTGATTCATGATAATAGGAAATCAGTAAGTAATGACCAAATAAAGAAATAACATATGGAAGACATCACTAGTTGCTTGCCCAATATCCATTTCTCTTTATGATCAGACCCTGATGTTCCGATTGGCAATGTTACCAGTTTAAAGCACTCAGTTACCCTGTTCCTTTATGAAGTTGGAGATGGCCATGTGAAGTAGCTCTGGCCAAAGCAAGCACAGGTCACTGGTAGGACTTACAAGAAAGCTTATTAAGGGGGCCATGCTCATCTAGGATGTGCCTTTTCAGTTTCTGCTCTTTGCTTTCTTCTAGTCTGGATCTGAGATACGCCTGAGGGACAGGGGCCCACTTTTGACCATTTTTTCACTCAAGGCGCATATATATATATTTCATGTCTACTATATGCTTGATAGTATTCTCAATGCTGGACATACCAGTTAACAAAAAGATGAAAATGACCAGTATTCCTGTTCCCTGTGGTTTACATTCTATTAGGAAGATAAGAAAATATTGATAAGTAAAATTTAGAGTATGTAAGAAAGTAAAACTGTTAGAGAAAAAGCAAGAAAGATAGGGAGTTCTGCATGGGGGATGGTGGGGCATGATGGGCCTCATGTTTGGTGACCAGGAAAGGCCTTATTGAAATATCATGTGATTAAGACATGAAGGAGCAAGCAGTGGAAGATATCTGGAGAAGAGGGTTCCAGGTAGAGGGAAGAGCAGATACAAAGGCCCTGAGATGGGAGTTATGCCTGACATATTTGAAGAACGGGAAAGAGTCTCTGTGACTAGAGTGGAACAAACAAGGAGAAGAGTAGCAGGAATTGAAATCAGAAAGGAAATTAGACACTAGTTATATAGGACCTCTAGGCCTTTTATAGGACTTGGCTTTTACTCTAAGATGGGAAACCTTTGAAAGGTTTTGAGCTGAAAAAGGAACTTGATCTAATTCACTTTGCAGTTAGATTGCTCTGGGTATTATGTTAGGAACAAATTGAAGAGAACGAAGATGGAACAGGTTAGAAGTCTGTTGCCATGGTCCAGGTGAATAATGGTGGCCTTGACTGGATGGTAGTGGTTGAGTGGTTAGAAGTGGCTAGATTCTGGGTATTTTTTGAGTTTTGAGCCATCAGAATTTGCTGATGGATCAAATGTGGTAGGTAAAAAGAAATTCTGAGCAGCTAGAAGAATGGAGTTGGAATTTATTGAGATGGGGAAGATTGAAAAGTGACATTTTTTGAGGGAAATATCAATTACAGTTTTGGACATCAGTGTTTGAAAGGTCATTAGATATTCAAGTGGAGAATTCAAATAGTTGAGAGAAAAGTCTGGGCTGTAGAGATAAATTTGGGAAGAAGCCACACAGATGGTATTAAAGGCAAGAGATTGATGAGGATCACCGAGGGAGTGAGTTTAGATATAGAACTAGAGGAAACTGAATGGCTGAGTCCTGGGATCCCCCGGCTTTTGGGGATTAGAGATAGAGAAAGGGGGAGATGGAGCAAGGAGACTAAGAAGGAGTAGCCAGAGCATATTGGCGGGACTATATATCATGGAAACTAGGTCTCAAGAAGAGAGTGAAGTGTTATTGTTACATATGAAAGCAGTAACAAGATGCCTGAGATGGACCATTGGATGGAATAGCAGGGAAATCATCAGTGACTTGGATAAGGGTAGTTTCAGGGTACAGATAGGAATCTGGTTGGAATATATTTAAAAGAAAATGGGAGGAGAGAAATTAGGAATTAATAATATAAGAAGGGATTATGTTACAAAGGAAAATGGAGAAATAGGGCAGGAGCTTGAAGGAGAAGTGGAGTTGAAAGAGGTTCTTATTTCTTTTTTAGATAGGAGAAATAACATCTATTTCTGTTGGTATGCTAATAGAAATGATCCAATAGAGAGGGGGAAAAGATGCAGGAAAATAGAATTAATGCTGGAATGTTTACAAGAGGCCACTTAATAAAGGGGAAGGGGACGAAAAGTAGGGGCCTGGTACCTGATGATATCATGGACCTGTCTTATCAGCCATGGACTACCTAACTGGAGATTTCTGGTTGTGTGAGGAAAAACAAACCCATTCTATTAAGTGATGGGGTGTTTGTTTGTTCTTTAGGTTTCTTTTACATGCGCCCAAATGCAATTCTAAGTGACAAAACATGCTTAGAAATGTGGGCTTAGAACCAGAAGGAGCTACTGTAAGAGTTAAAAATGGTCTCATTTGCAAGTGAGATGAGAGGCTGTGGTGGGATTAGGCAGTAAACAGTTGTTTTAATTCCAGGTATTCTTCGACATTTTAACAATTATACGTGTATTTCTTTAATTGGAATCTTTTTTAAACATGCCCAGAGTGCTTCTAAGAAGCAGATGTCCAGCTGTCCTAGGGGGCGCCTGATTGGGTCAGTCAATAGAGCATGAGACCCTTGATCTCCGGGTCATGAGTTTGAGCCTCATATTGGGCGTAGAGATTACTTAAAAAATAAATAAAAATTAAACAGAAGATGTACTAGGAATGTAGGAAATTTATGGGGGAGATGTGAAAGATAAAGAGGGAAGGGAGCAAAAGTACATGGGAAGGGCCTTTTGACTGGGATGGTGATCTGAACTCTATGAAAAGAGAAGGGTATAACCTCTGTGAAATAAGATTGGGTTTAATGCGCCTCAGGCTATAGCATGGTGCTGAGACAGTTTCAGGGAGGCTACATGGGGAGTCCCTGAGCCAAAGTTGCTCATTAGAGGAGTCCCCTTTTGAACCAGCACCTGACCGTGCTCAGACATTGGCCAGTAGCCACCCAGGGGAAGTATAGCTTTTGTCAGTCAACTGTGACACAGGTTCCTAGCCTCTGGTCCTCCTGAAGAAGCTCTGAGTGCTGCATGTCCATGGCCATCATACCCACAAAAATTTACATTGAAAATAAGAACATGTGTGTCTATATTTGCACATATACAATACTGTACCTGAGTAATCTTAATGTTCACCTACCAGTTTAGTATCATGCCTTACTCTTTCTTAGGCAAAAAATTAATTCTTTTCCAGGAAAAACAGAAAGAAAATTTATATTACATCTTAATTATCTCACTCCAAAGTTTGATGACCTATGACAATTCACCGATAGAGTAAATATTTACTCTTAAAAACACAGTAAGATATGAACCCAGTTTTGGAATGTGGTTATGACACAAAGAAAATTTTGATCTTTATAGTAATGTGTCTTAGTATCAATTAACATTTTCTTCCTGTTCTTTTCATAAATGGTTCTTTCTTTTCTTTTATTAATTGTTTTCATTTTAAAGCATTTCTTTAAAGAAACTTGTAATTTCCCTGCCTCCGTGCTTGGCATTCATGTCTAATAATGTTTTGGAAGCTTCAAGGTATTTTGCCCCAAAGGAAGCTAGTTCAGTACTATGAATTTCTCTCATATATTCAGTTACAGTTAATAGTAAATCTATGGAAAGCTAAATGAGTTCAAGATCTGAATAATCTGTCTCTTGTTGATTTTTATATTTAACAAAATAGAAACAAACAAATATAGAAATGCCATTTATCTACTTTTTACTACCATAACTAGCAAATGAGAAGACATCTAATGCATTATATTTGGATACTTGTACTGAGATTTTATACAAACTATGTTTCAAATTTAGGACTTTATATTGGATGCACAAGTTGGAATGTACCAATTAGAAAAGTACATTTATAAAAGAGGCATCTAAGGTTGTGTTTGAGAATCTGACAACTGTGCATTCATGGCATTTGAGAATATCGTTATATATATGCCAGTGTCACTGATAGAGAAAACATATCAGGTGTTTTTGCCAATTGTAGTTTATGCCCTTTATTTTAAAAAATAAGGTTAAAATAGAACTATTAGGTTAGCAGATATACTACTTAAGTGACTATGAAATGAAAAGCAGTTATAGCTATGTTTCTTATGAAACAGTGTTATAGGGGTTCCTGGGTGGCTCAGTGGGTTAAAGCCTCTGCCTTCGGCTCAGGTCATGATCTCAGGGTCCTGGGATGGAGCCCCGCATCGGGCTCTCTGCTCAGCAGGGAGCCTGCTTCCTCTTCTCTCTCTGCCTGCCTCTCTGCCTGCTTGTGATCTCTCTCTCTGTGTCAAATAAATAAATAAAATATTTAAAAAAAAAAAAGAAAAAAAGAAATAGTGTTATAAATAAGATATTTATTCACAATAGCTTTTCACAGTGAAGTACCTGTCATTTGGTAGTCTCCTTGGTCTAAGTGGAAGCCTAGGTTGAATTGTGAGGTTCCAGTTGCCACTGTGTGCTAAATGAATAAATCTCCTTATATTCTGCCATAAGAGAGGAACAGTCCCTACTCCTATTTGAGGCCCACCTCTCTGCTTCTATGACTTTCACCTAGATCTACAGCTCTCAAACTCTACACTGAGGCATCCTGGGGACTGCAGTGAATTCACAGGAGTCCTACAGGATATTAAAAAATTTCAAGGAAAACACAAGACTCCTGGGGCTCCTGGATGGCTCAGTCAGTTAAGCATCTGCCTTCGGCTCAGGTCATGATCCCAGGGTCCTGGGATCGAGTCCGAGTCTGGCTCCCTGTTTGGTGGGGAGCCTGCTTCTCCCTCTCCCTCTGCCCCCTCCCCTCTGTGTATGCGCTTTCTCTCTCTCTTTCTCTCACTCTTGCTCTATCTCAAATAAATAAAATCTTAAGGGGAAAAAAGGAAACACAAGACTTTTGTCAGACACTACACAAAACAGGTAGCTCCAGGTAGTGCAGGGTTTCAATATGAGATTGCATTACATTCTTTTTGAGGATGTCACAGCTATATGAAGCTGACTTTTCAGGACTTGCTGTGTTAAGAAGCAGGGACCATACAAAAGTTCACATAGAACAGGAGCAAGTGTGAGGGTGTCCAAAATATTTCAAGGTTTGAAAAGTTGTGTAGTGTCCAACTTCCATTAGTTCACACACCCTATTAGAAAGTAACTGTGGATGTTTAGGAATTAATTTTTTTTTTCTTTCAATCCCTGTTTGTTGTGTTTTCAAATGGCTACTGAGTTGTTGGGACATAAATACTTCAGTTGTTGGAGTCTATTTATATAATGAACTGCAGTTACATGTGGTCTGGGGACACCATAAGATTACTGAGACATATACCCATGAACAGAGAAACTTTGGAAGCCCCTGGCCTAGCTCTTGGATCCCATGCCCTCTGGCCTTCTCAGGACCCCACATGATTGTAATTTCTTTTATGTGTTGCTTAGTGGTGGAAAGCACAAACTGCTTCATTCCTCATGGTATCAAACCTTGGCTTTACTAGCTGTGTGACTTTGGGAAGTTACTTCACCTCTCTGTGCCAGAGTTTATTTAACTATAAAATGAAGATAAAAACGTGTAAGTTTTGGGTGTCTGGGTGGCTCAGTGGGTTAAAGCCTCTGCCTTCCGCTCAGGTCATGATCTCAGGGTCCTGGGATCGAGGCCCGCATTGGGCTCCCTGCTCAGCAGGGAGCCTGCTTCCTCCGCTCTCTCTCTGTGCCTGCCTCTCTGCCTACTTGTGATCTGATCTTGTGATCTGATCTCTCTCTGTGTCAAATAAATAAATAAAATCTTTAAAAAATTAAATAAAATATTTAGTTTCTGGCACAGACCTGCTTTTTAAACTTTGTGTTGATGGGGTCTTTTGGATTAACTTTAGATTTTTTTTTCATTTTTTTAAATTAACATATAATGTATTATTTGTTTCAGGATTAGAGGTCTGTGATTCACCAGTCTTACACAATTCACAGCACTCATCATAGCACATACCCTCCCCAATGTCCCTCACCCAGCCACCACATCCCTCCCAGCCCCCCTCCCCTCCAGCAACCCTCAATTTGTTTCCTGAGAACTTTAGATTTTTTTAAAATTAAAAAATATTTATATTATGGTAAAAAAGACATAAAATTTACCATCTTAACCATTTTTATCTGTATTAGTTCAGTAATGCTAAATATATTCATAATGTTGTGAAATAGATCTCCAGAACTTTTCATCTTGAGAAACTGAAACTTTATGTCCCTTAAACAAGAAATCCCCTTTCCCCCTTCTCCCAGCCCCTGGAAACCACCATTCTATTTTACATACCTCATATAAGTAGAATCATGCAGTATTTGTCCTGTGACTGGCTTATTTCACTTAGCATAATATCATCATGGTTCATCCATGTTGTGGCACGTGACAGGAATTCCTTCCTTTTTAAGGCTGAATAATGTTTTACTGTATATATATACCACATTTTGTTTATTTGTTTGTCCATTGATGGACATTTGGGTTGTTTCCTTCTCTTTTAGTGTGGATAATGCTACTATGAACACAGGGTACAAATGTCTCTTCAAGACCTTGCTTTCATTTCTTTTGGATATATACCCACAAGTTGGATTGTTAATTAGATGATTGTTCTATTTTTAGTTTTTTGAGAAAACTCCATACTGTGTTCCATAGTGATTGTACCATTTTATAATCCTAGGAATAGTACACAAGAGTTCCAATTTCTTTATATCCTCACCAATACTTATTTTATATTTCTGGTTTTTTTGGTTTGTTTGTTTTTTGTTTGTTTGTTTGTTTGTTTGGTTTGGGTTTTTTTTTGTTTTTATAGATGCTATCCTAATGGGTATGAAGTGGTATCTTATTGCGGTTTTGATTTGCATTTCTCTAGTGATTAGTGATGTTGAACATAATTTCCTTTGCTTGTTGGCCATTTGTATATTTTCTTTGGAGAAATGTCTATTCAAGTGTTTTGCCCATTTTTTAAGGGTTAGATGATTTTATGTTACTGATTTATAGGACTTCAAAAATATATTCTGGATATTAACCCCTTATCAGATATATGATTTGCAAATATTCTCTCCCATTGTGTGGATTGCCTTTTTACCCTTTTCATTGTGTCCTTTAATACATTAAAGTCTTAAAGTTTAGGTAATCCCATTTGTCTATTTTTGTTTTGTTGTTTGTGCTTTTGGTATTATTTTCAAGAAATCATTGTCAAATCCATGGTCATGAAGCTGTTTCCCTATGGTTTCTTTGAGGAATTTTATACTTTTGTGTCTAAGTATAGATCTTTAATCCATTTTGGTATTTTTGTGAATGTGTAGGAATCCACCTTTGTTCTTTTGCATGTGAATATCTAGTTTTTCCCACACCATTTGTTGAAGTGACTGTTCTTTCCCCTTGAATGGTCTTGGCCCTCTTGTTGAAGATCACTTTGAGCATATTTGTGAGGGTTTATTTCTGAGCTCTCTGTTCAGTTCCATTGGTCTAGGTTTGTCTCTTAAGGCAGAATCACACTGTTTTGATTACTGTGGCTTTATAATGTGTTTTGAAATTAGGTAATGTGAGTCCTCTAATCTCTAACTAGTTTTGTTTTGTTTTAGAGTGGGGTGGAGGGGCCGAGGGAGAGGGAGAGAGAGAGAATCTTAAGCAGACCCCACACCCAGCATGGAGCCCGATGCGGGGCTTGATGTCACAAATCTGAGATCATGACCTGAGCTGAAATCAAGAGTTGGATGCTTAACTGACTGAGGCACCCAAGCACAGCACCACTCCCTTGTTCTTAAAGTGCTCTTTTTCTGTTAATTCTCCTGATAACTTTGTTTTTCCAGTATTCTTTCTACCTCTTTGGCATTCTTGGTCTCCTTTTCAGGGCCATACTCCTTTCCTGTGTCCTTGAATGTTGGAATTTCTCAAGGCCCAATTTCTAAGCCCTGTCCTCTCTCCTCTAAACTCCTGAGCTATCAAATTTATATCTATAGCTTTAGTGGCTTCTTTATGGAGTTCAGACCTTTTCCTTTGCTCCAAATCCATAAATCTAGCTGCCTACTTGATGTCACCCCTTGGGTACCTCAAAGATATTTCAAACATGGTATATATATATTTTTAATTAAAAACCATTTTTTTAAAAGTAAACTTTACCCCCCATGTGGGGCTTCAACTCACAACACTGAGATCAAGAGTCACACGCTTTACCAACTGAGCCAGCCAGGCACTCCCAAACATAGTATCTTTAAAATGAAATTCAGAGCCCCTTACCTGTTCCTCTTTTGCCATTCTAATCTCAGTGAATAACTCTGCCTTCCATCCACTTACAGAAACCAGAAAGCAGGAAGTCTCCTGTTTATCTTAGAAATTATCTTCTTTATCTAACTTCCCCCCACCACACACACGCATATGTCTAATTAAACTCTTATTCTTGTTGATTTTTTTTAAAGATTTTATTTATTAGAGAGAGAGATCACAAGTAGGCAGAGAGGCAGGCAGAGGGAGAGGGGGAAGCAGGCTTCCCGCTGAGCAGAGAGCCCGATGCAGGGCTCTATCCCAGGACCCCGAGATCATGACCCGAGCTGAAGGCAGAGGCTTAACCCACTGAGCCACCCAGGCGCCCCATTCTGGTTGATTTTATTTCCTAAATCTCTCTCACATTGACTGGCTCCTTTGCGCGTAACTTTAGTCAGAGCCACTTCACTTTATCTCTCTTTTAGACTACTTAAACACTTCCTAAATGTTCTACCTATTTTCATTTTTGCTCCCCACCAGTTTACCCTCCACACTGTAGCCAAAATGATTTTTTAAAGGCAAACTGGTCACTCTTCTGCTTAAAACCCTCCTATAACTCTGGAGAATAGCTAAGAAACTGAAAACTAACTAGGGCAGGGGTAAGGGAGCATGGGTGGCAGGGATACAGGAAAACGAATAAGACTTAAAAAAAAGATTTATTCATTTATTTGATAGAGAGCAGGAATGGGGTACAGAGGGAGAAGGAGAGAGAGAATCTCAAGCAGACTCCTCACCAAGTACAGAGCCCACATGGGGCTCAGTCTCACACCCCCAAGATCATGACCTGAGCCAGAGTCAAGAGTCAGACTCTCAACCGACTGAGCCACCCACAGCACCTCAAGAACAAGACTTTTAACTGTTACCTCTATATAATTTGTTGTTTTCATTTGGAACTACATGAATGTATTATCCATTCCAAAAATTAAATCAATAAATTGAATTTTAAAAATTACAGTGTCACACTACTCTTAAAGGCTAGACTAAACTCCTACCATCTACTTACCTTTTTAACTTCATCCCCTACTACACTCTCTTTTAAAAATTGGGGCACCTAGGTGGCTCAGTCGGTTAAGTGTTGGACTCTTGAATTTGGCTCAGGTCATGATCTCAGGGTCATGAGATCAAGCCCTGCTTACATGCACACACTCTCCATATATATGTGTGTGTGTGTGTGTGTGTGTGTGTGTGTGTGTGTGTGTGTGTGTGTGTGTGTGTGTGTGTATTATATATATAAAATAAAAAAAAATATCTGTGCCTCAACTACGCATGCTTCTGTCAGTCCCTCATGCTCTATAGGCTTCCTCTTGCTTCAGGGCCTTTGCCTAAACTGTTCGGACCTCTGCCTAAAATGTCCTTTGCTCTCCTTTTTATTGAGGTAACACATTGCTATCCTTACATCTCAGACCAGCAGTTATCACTTCTGTAGGGAAGCCTTCCCTGACAAGCTCTATCCCCTATGATGTGCTTAAGACCATGTACTGCTTAGCACTCATGCAGTTCCAGTTTTACATTTATTGTGTGACCATCTAATTACTATCTGCCTCATTGATTTGACTAAAAGTTTCAGGGGGCATGGACTGTGCCTTGTATGTTAAATTAGACCCAAGTTATAAACTATTTGGGAGAAGTTTTAAAACTGCTCAGTATTTTGTGATAGATTTTTATTTTTAAAGATTTTTGTGGTTTGTATTTCTATCTCAACAAAAAGGAATAGTAACAATGTAACGACACTAATCCTAAGAAATCTCAGCTGTACTTAAATGCAGCATAATATTCTGTATTTGTTACATAAGAAAGGTATCTGACTGAGTATTAAGGGTGAGTGTGTGTATGTGTGTGTTTAAATGAACTCAGAAAGTGCTGTTGTCAGTCTTTAAGAGGTGACGTATGTACAAAATTTCCAAGCTTACTTTTCTGGAACATCTTCAGAGATTAATATTTCACAGACTATGCCCTGGGAAATGCTCTTTTAGATTTATGCTCTATTAGTATTTTATTACCGGGAAGGAGAAGCAGAATGTTTCAGGGGCAACTGTTGAGTATGGTCCTAGTCAAAGAGAATAGACAAAGAGTTATATTAAGAATGGTAGGTTTTAGAGAAATTGAAGAAAATCATCAGAATATTGGTGAGTTTGAAATCTTTTGAATGAAGGCGAGCAATTAAAAATGGTAAATTCAAACTAAGGGAACTGAAAAAAGATTCAGTGGTGATCTTTATTCCCAGTTTTAATGTTTTAAAATTTAAAATAATTAGGGATGCCTGGCTGGCTCAGTTGGTAAAACATGTGACTCTTGATCTCAGAGTTGTGAGTTCAAGTCTCATGCTAGATGCGAAGCCTACTTAAAATTAAAAAAAATAGATAAAAAATTAAAAAATAAAATTTAAAATAATTAAAATGACTCTTTATCACCTTAAAATGGCATATGGTAAAAACAAGCATATAGTAAAAAGTAAAATACCCCCCTACACCAAGCTCATTCCCCTCTTCATGATCACCACAGTTAGCGGTTTGATTTATGTCCTTCCTCCATGCATTTACAAACACTCCTCTGTGTTTATATATGCATATACATTTGTTTTTAAAATAAGTGGAATTACTCTGTACATATTGTTCTGTAACTTACTTCACATAACAGTGTATACCTGTCAGTGATCTACATCTACCTCCTTATTTTTAGTAGGTGCATAATAATCCATAATTTGGATCTGCCATACTTTACAGTGATAGTCTTTTTTAGTAATTAAAGAAATTGGACATGGATAAACAATCTAATAAGGTACTATGATAAGAAAAAAAGTGTTTTTATTTATTTTTATTTTTTATTTATTTATTTTTAAAGATTTTATTTATTTATTTGACACAGAGAGAGAGATTACAAGTAGGCAGAGAGGCAGGCAGAGAGACAGGGAGAGGAGGAAGCAGGCTCCCTGCTGAGCAGAGCCCGATGCGGGCCTGGATCCCAGGACGCTGAGATCATGACCTGAGCTGAAAGCAGAGCCTTTAACCCACTGAGCCACCCAGGCGCCCAGATTTTTTTTTTTTTTAATAAGTGAAATTGCAGAGGAAAGGGACTCAGTCCAGTTCTTTTAGTAAGGAGCCACTATTGTACTTCATTTTCAGTATGATTTAAATTCTGACTTCTTAGAAACACATTTTGTGGCATATATACAACTAATGAATCATTGAACACTACATCAAAAACTAATGATGTATTATATAGTGGCTAAGTGAACATAAAAAGTGCATCTCTTTAAAACCATAAAATAAGAAATATAATTTAAGAACTGCTTCTTGGGGGCGCCTGGGTGGCTCAGTGGGTTAAAGCCGCTGCCTTCAGCTCAGGTCATGATCCCAGGGTCCTGGGATCGAGGCCCACATCGGGCTCTCTGCTCAGCAGGGAGCCTGCTTCCTCCTCTCTCATCT